>JAVGVS010000006.1:2455778-3050574 GCA_032718565.1 Distichodus sexfasciatus
TATTTTGTGCCGCTTATGTCTTGTCTTAACCTGTTAGTAGAACATTCAGGACCTACACTCAAGACAGACATTCAACTTAACCTAATTAGCAGAGGGAGAGCGGAGAGGGACAGGAAGGGAAGGTAAAGGAGAGGGACTTTTAACACCTCTATTACAGCAACATTAATATTCCATGTCCTCAAGGGGGATCGGAGCAAGCAAGTGAGAGAGAGAGAGTGAGAGAGAGAGAGAGTGAGAGAGAGAGAGAGAGAGAGAGGGAGAGAAAGAGAGAGAAATTGTGCGTGATCAGGGCCCTGGTCCATACGTCACATGTGGCTGATGTAAGCCCCAGCGGTGCAGACGAGTGCCTGCCTCTAATTCGATTTGAGAGGGAACATTAGGACTGATGACAGGGA
The DNA here is from genome assembly GCA_032718565.1 of Distichodus sexfasciatus. Lineage (NCBI taxonomy): Eukaryota > Metazoa > Chordata > Actinopteri > Characiformes > Distichodontidae > Distichodus > Distichodus sexfasciatus. Next base: position 2,456,174 of record JAVGVS010000006.1, read on the forward strand.
GGGGAGAGATCACGACATCCTCTCCACTCGTCTTTCTTTTCTCTTTACTCGAACCAGCTAAAGGATATGCAGAGGTGGAATGTAATGAATTACATTTACTCACATTGTAATTTTTTAAGTAGTTTTTGAAATAGGTAATTTTAGTTTTACTCAAGTACATTTTGACCCAAGTATTTTACTTCGCTACATTGGAAACCCATTGAAAGGAAATTGCACGTGAGTTTGCGCGCGACATTCCCACTGTTTTAACGTAGCCTATCGTTGGATGATGGCTGGTGCCGAGCAAGAGGTAGTTTGCACATTATACCTCTCGACAGGTTGTAAACATTATGCAGTTAATTTGTCAATTATGTTTTCTACAGAAGTGTTACACAGTGTTACTATGGAATCGCTCAGTTGTCTTTAAAATGTGAGTGTCCTGGACACTTTGAGTTTGGTTATGCAACTTATGGCACTTGTACTTGAAAATGTTTTATGGGGTGGTCTGAAGAAAGTTTGCACATTATACCGCCTAAAAGTTGACTAAAAACAACTAGTGCTGGATTGGATTTACGACTAGTCCTTTTTTACATCAAGTAATTGAAAGTAACTAAGTAACTTTTACTCAAAGTAAATTTTAAATTAAGTACTTTTTTACTTTTACTTGAGTAGATTTTTAGATGGGTACTTTTACTAGACTAGAATTTAAGCAAAGTAAAGATACTTTTACTTAATTACAATTTTTCCACCTCTGAGGATATGATCCTGTGGTCAGTCTCTCTCTCTCTCTCTCTCTCTCTCTAATTGCACCTGTTTGGGTCTGATGGATCAAGTCATCTCCTGGTCAATTATCCTTAACTAGCCTCTGGACTCAGCATATCATCATGTCATTTTTATGAAGGTGCACTCATTTTTGCAACCTGACATTTTATCAACTTGATTTTAAAAATGATTTCATTTTCTCTTTTACTCCTGATTTAACAAATTGATAAACCCTGGTTTTGCTGATTTTAGAGTGTGAATTTTTGCTAGGCACTATACAGTAAATAATTACACTTTATTTCCTCCCACCCCCACAAAAAATCCTTTTGAAAAATGGAATTGGACACACACACACACACACTAAATCTTCTTGAATGTGGAATAGGAAAGATAGTGTCCTAAGAAAATAACTCCCCTAAACAGACATGAGAATCTATCATATGCACACATCAGATGCATTTATCATGTATATCTATCATCTGCTTCCATCATACACACCTATCATCCGCCTCTATCTCATCCATCTATCCTGTGTGTTTGTGTTCCTGCAGGAGAATGATGTGGGGGTGGTTTTGTGTAAATCTCAATAAAAATGAGAATCCAGCTACAGCAAAGATGTGGCACTGCATAGCCTTAAACTATCAGTTATATTTTATCATGGTTAACAACAAGCGCCCTATATCACCCCGGCTTTTACTCTGAAGAAAGCAATGTTTCAGAAACAGTGGAACCTTAGACTTTATAATCCATAATACAAATAAAAATAAAAATTGATCAATATTATCTAATTATGAGCAACATAAAATGTTGTGCATAAAATGGCATTATTACCAAGCCGAATATGGGCCTTATGTGCAACATTACTTCCGTTTGTTAAATGGTGACTTCTCTTCTGGCATGACGTCACAATTCAGAATACTAATTTTGCTGAGGGCGGAAATAAATGCTTTTAAAGTAGATCCCTGCATCTCTGCATCCGATGTCCACCGGATCTGCAAGTCGTCAACAAACAACAGACAGCAGGCTGGACAAAGTTTTTCGGTTACATGGCTCCTTTTACACTGACAACTATAAGGCTAAGTTATTATCTGCTAACTAAATTACCTCAGCTAACATTACCTGATTGCTGTGGGTTGATAGAAAATATATCTCATGGTAAAACATGGTATTATTTTGGGTTTTTTTTTCTGATTTATGCAATTATGCAGTTTGTCACAGTCAACCAAGCACACCTTAACTAATTCTAGCTGGCAGACTGTTTTTTTCACCGTAAAAGTACGTTTGAGCTGACATAAGTGTAGTGATATAGTAAGTTTAGCTCATCAGGTTAGCCCGCAAACAGATGGGTCAAATGCAGAAGTCATTACTTTATTACTTAAGTACTTATTTAAGAATAAAGACACAGTAATATATGTAACGTTGCTATTAGTTTTTAAACTTATACCTCAATATATTTCAATGAATATAAATCCCCCGGCTTGAGAGAAGCTCAGTCCTCACTGGAAGAAAAGCCTATAACTGCAGTGCAGCAGTTGTTAAGGAGAAGGAAATATAAAGTCTACCAAATGTCTACCAAAAGTCTACACCTCTATCGCATATCCAATGACGTTTTCCGGCTGTTTGTTTTCAATCCTCTAAGAACAAGAAAGCTGAAAAAGTGCATAAAATTGGCATTTATGCATTGAATGTGAAGCCATGCCATTTCTTCAGTCACAGACAAGATGTGTGTTAGTAAAAAAAATTCTCTCAAAACATATCTCAGAGTATTTTATGCACCTTTAAATTGCATAGTTCCAAATAAAGGCACAAAAATCTACTCTCTTGTAACCTGCAGGTAAACATAGAGCACATTAACATAGCACATGCTCTGAATGCATGGAGTTCCATCAACAAACTCTAGGAAAAGCCCATTAGATGTAGACGGCAGTCCACAATCTCATGAGCTCAATCACCAAACTGCCTTTTCACATCCATATCGCCCCAAAGACAAGCAGCACATTACTGTCAGAGTTCAGCTAATGCCTTTAAGCCATGTCTGGCCATTCAGGGTAACACGTGAATGAGCTTTCAGACAGTGAGGCGGAGTGTGTGAGTAATTACCAAGTGCAGAAAGCAAGAGTGATTTTCAGCTCCGTTAAAAACAAAAGGACCACCACTCAAAACCTCCCACGCGAGCCGGCGGGAGAGAGTCAAAGACTAGTCTAATGATCAAAGTGCGCTGTCCATTTATGTTTTCATCCAAACTTCACATTTGCATAAACTTCAGACTCTTTTCCACTACGCTGTGCGGAACAGTACAGAGCTCTACTCTGTTGCTTGCTACAAGTGAAAACGTTCTGGTATGGAGCTATTTTCCATAAAAAAGGCACCCGTGAAAGTAGGTGGGTTTAACAATGATGGTAACTGTCACATGTTGCAGCTACACGTACAAGACAAAACAGTGCCACAAAGAGAAAAGACTATGAACCCACAGGGGAAAATTTATGGAAAAATGAAATGTTGGAAAATACTTCAGCAGAAGCAATGATAAGGCAGAGGAGAAACATTCTGAGAAAAAAGCAGGTGAGTTAACCTGGGGTGCGTTACCCAAAAGCATAGTTGCTAACGTATTGCTAACTACTGTGTTAGCAACGCTATGTTAGTTGCTAATGTACACTATGTTAATTGCTAATGTACACTCTATTAATTGCTAAAGCACACTATGTTAGTTGCTAACGTACACTATGTTAGTTGCTAACGTACACTATGTTAATTGCTAATGTACACTATTTTAGTTGCTAACAGTTAACAACGATACTTCTGAGAAACGCACCCCTGGCTATTAACATTGGTCCAGTTAGTGTGACTCAGTTGGTTGCGTAAGGATTAGAGTGTTCACCCTGTAATCAGATTCTAGATTGTGTTTGAATCACGGAATGATAAAGTTACCATTGAGGTACTTATGAGCAAGGTACCGTCCCCAAGCACTGCTCCCCGGGCGCTTCCCATGTCAGATGCCCACTGATCTTCACGGATGGGTCATTTGCCAAGGTAACATTTTGTGGTGTACTGTGTGCTGTGCTGTGCTGTGTTCCTAATGACAAATAATCTCTCACTTTCCATGTCGGAAAAGTCTGGTTGGACTTGTACTCCAAGTTTTAGTCAGAATTCTAAAGCAGAACATAAAATCTTTATTAGCATTCCCAAGTTGGTACCATTTTTGGACATAGGAGGATAAAAACACACATGATAAATGTATGATGTGAAAGTGAGAGGCGTGTGTGTCCATAACACAGTCACATGGTCCAACCAAGCAGGAAAACATGGCGGCTGGAAATGAGACAAAACTGTGTTTCAGAAGGACAAAATGTCACAATTTCTTTTCCTAAAGAGAGTTGACACAATGCTCCTGTCTGACAATTCATAGAGGTCTGATCACAAAGGACAGTGCACAATAGCAAATAACAGTGTTCACACACGTACTGCTCGCTTGCATTCAAATATATGCTGTTGTGGTTCCAAATGCGGGCGCATAATTGTGTTTGTAAAAATGAGGCATTTAAAATATGCACAAATCGATATTCTGACAAGAATCAAAGGAAAGTGCCATAAATGTGATTTAAAAGAAAGTGTTTTGTATAAAAACATCCTGAATTGGAGCTTTGAGACTCATTGCACACTTGCAGTCGGTTCAACCCGAGCTAGAGATATTACAACATAAATCTCACTGATGTTGTGTTCTGCCCTCTGCGTTTTTAAAACGGCAGCAGGGTGAAAAATAGAGGGTATAAAATCACTTACCTGTGTGATAGAAAAAGGGACAGCCACAGACAGCATGAAAGACAGAAGAGAGAGAACATCAGATCCGAAAATCAGTGTCTCAATATCAACCAGGGATTTGTCAATAATCCACTTCAATAACAGTCACTTGCCAAAATCTTGAAAACATTAAACACTCAGTTATAATGAACAAGAGTTTCACATAAATTCCATAAAATAAATCAATAATTTTGCTTAAATTTAGAATAAATTACAGCCGCGAGTCTGAGTGCATCAGCGAAATATGAATGAAAATGAACACAGAATGTAAACAGAAGTGCCATCCATCTGACAATAATGCACACAATCTAGTCTTGTAGTCTTTGTGGGTTCCTTCCCCTGGTTCCCACAATGACTAGATATGAATATTACGTTACTGACTCCTAACCTGAACCTCAGGAAAGAAATCTTTTTACTCTTTTAGTTTTTCAAATAAACTCTTTTAGTTTTTCCTGCAACTTTTTCGTCTTGAGGACAGGTCTTTTCACACAGGTCTTTTCACACAAAAATGTTATCACAAAGTCACAAAAATCCAACCACTCTTCAGGTCCTCATAAACAGCAATATCCCTAGAGAGAGGCCAGTGCAATTAAAAATATATAAGAACGCCCAATAGAAAAACGCACTGCAAAATGATGAAACAATCAAAGTTCAATACACATGCAAACACACAATTACGCAGATGCTACACAAATTCAGAAAATACTTTCGGCAAAATGACAACACGTGCCACATTTTAAAAATGTGCAGAACATTCAAAGATGTGTTGCCAATACCTAAAACACACTGCAACTTCAGAAATATCCACAGCACAACAGAAATGTTTCCTTGAGACTTTTCTCTGGCATATTTTTTAATGAAGCCATTGGCGATCATTTACATGTGAAAAGTAGTGCCATACAAGCAAAAAGCATGTGGCCACCCGGAAAAAAAATCTCATGGAAACACTTCCGTTGTGTGACTATGAATGTGCAGCGTGTTTGTAAAATGTGAGGCATGTGTTATTTTGATTCCATTGCCTTCCCCACTGAGTGAGTGTATGGCTTCTCCTGTGCAGTGTGATGGAGCGGGTTGGGGTGATTGTGTCGGTATCGGGGGTAAACTCCCACCACTCATTCTACTCGGCAGGTTATAGTGAATCAATCATCTCTGGGGGAATTACTCAGCAAAGTCTGAGATCACTGCAGAAATCAGCCAGCTAGTACAGTCCCAGTGGACACAATCAATATGTCAATACAACCTCTGTACACACACACACACACACACACACTTATATTCACATGCGTACAACGCCCAAAAGGACGTGCACACCAACACACACAAACGCACACACACAGCAATAATCCATCAGACACCCAGACTATGCCTAAAGGAAACCATTCATTCACCAACTGACACAGACACCCCCATATGCACACTCACATCCACCCACCTCCCTACACATACATGCGCACACACACCCATTCACACCCACGCTCCCACCCATCTGCCCACACACACTGCTCACCCACCCACCCCCTCACACACACACACACACACACAAACAAGTACATGCATGCATGCTCCCACATAGTGTCTCAATATTCTAGAGCGTGCCAGTGTGATCTCATTTTTCCCATGAGCCTTTGCATCTGCCACATGGTCTTGCAGTTAATGACTCGTGATTATGACACATATAAACAAAAACAACACCGGCAGCAGCAGCGGCAGCAGTGGGCGACATCAACGTCAGCTGTTTCAGTGAGTCACAGTTTAATAGCGTGTGATTCAGCTGATACTTATTTACTAACTACCAAAACCTGTCTCTCCTGCAGTCAGTGTGTTTATGGGTTGTTATCTATAAGCTTCTATGTACTGTAGGGTGCTGGTCCAACTTTAGCATGCTAGACCAAGAGGTTTGTAGGTTCAAATCCTACCTTCAGCATCACTATCAGCCCCTAAGCAAGACCCTTAAGGCAAGTTGCTACAGGGAGACTGTCCCTGTATTTAAGAAATATGCAAGTGACCCTGGATAACAGCTTTGGTGAAATGCCATAAATGTTAATACTGACAGGATCTGGAAAGGTATTAACCCCAGCCGCAGTTTTGGTAAGACACACTTCAACAAGTAATTCTGAGCAAGACCTTCAAACCCAAATTAGGAAACGGAAGTCACTCTGGATACCACCGTCTGATTAATGCCATAAATGTAAACCCTGACAGAATTATAGCTAATTTGCAGCTGATCCGAGATTTAATTCTGAGTGAAAGCTATGTAAGACTTTGTCTAGATGATGCACCAATCCAATACTTGGATCGGATATCGGTCTTATAACGACTCAAAAACTTGGATCGGGTATTGACATTGGCATTGACAACGAGCAGAACAAACACACTATTACGCCAAAAGCAAATCACAGGATTGTACTGTTTAATTACCTTAACAACACCAGCTCTCACTCGCAATCTCTGTGTTCCTGATCATTTTAGCGCTGCAGGATTAAGGACCGTCAGAAAATTACAGCGCTGTGTTTAACAGATAATTTTTGAGATGATAGTTTAATAATAAGAATAACTGAAGCATAACAGAATAATCTGTCTCCTCTTGACAGAGAAATACACAATTTATCAATTACAAATTTAGGATCAGACGATACCCCAAGCCCAAGTTACGGCATCGGTATCTGAACTGGAAGTTGGATCGGTGCATCCCTAGGTGAGCTACAAAACTCTCAAGCATGTGACTGTGGATAGGAACATCAATCAAATGCTGTAAATGTAACAGCTGCAGGAGTCACATTTAATGCACAACACGTGGCCAGTATTGGTACGCTAAAGCTAGCCACTTAACAGTATATTAAAGATTGACGAGAAGCTACAAGATCCACAAAAATGTAAAGTTGTGATTGGTGTGCCACGTTTTCTTGCATACGGATCTAACAGATTTACAAGATGACGACCATGTCCCAAACAGCATGTATAACTGGTGTAGTGACAGTAACAATGTGGTGCCTCGATGTATAAAATTTTGCTTTAAGAATCCATATTAAAAATGAAACGGAACAAACACAGTTATAGTAGTACAGTAACATTACAGACTGGCTTATAACATTTATAGACTGATAGTTCCATTAATCAAAATGTTTGCCAATATCGATAGCATACTGCTTTATTGGTTAACTTACTACTAGCTGATCCTGTAGCTTGCAAGTTAGCTGACAAGTTAGTTAATTAAGAAGCTAGCCAGCAGTAATTGCAGTAACTGTGAGCAGAATAATGTACAAGATTAAGTAAACCATGCAGACTTGGTGTAGAGAGACAGAGAGGAGTCTTTGATGCCCCTGAAAGAAGACTAAGTAGATCCTCTTCCTCCATCTCTCTCTCACACTTTTTCTCTCTGGCTTCATCTCTCTGAGGACAAGAGGAGGATGAGAATCGATTCGCTGCAGTGTTAGTGTTAGACCGGTGTCGAGGGCCATGACAACTGTAACTGTGGGAACAGGGTCAAACGGCCAAGACGGCAAAGCAGAGCAGCATGGAGCAGGGCGGGTAGCTGCTAACAGGCTAACAGGGGAATTCTAGAGCAGCTCTATTTTGGTCTACGCCTGTTAACAACAACCCTCTCTCTGTCTCAGACACACACACACACTCACAAAGCAAGAAGCAAACAGCGCCTCACTTAAAGTCAAGCACAGATCAGACAACACATTTCATCAACTTTAGCCATGTTCTGTACGATCTAAGCCCTGCATGTCAGACCATCCATCCTTTACTCTTTAAAAGGTTTAAGGGCGCTAAGGGCCCAGGTGAAGAAAAACCCATACACCATGGGCAGAAGAGATGGTAGAATCATAGAGACATAGGAGAGAGTGGGATGAAGAGAGAAAAGAGGCAGGGGGCAGAAAGACAGAAAGAGAGAAAGAGAGAGGAAAAAGACATGGTTTGAAAAATGAGTTGAAAAAATAAGTCATTTGTATTTTATCTGACAAAGCCCAAACTTTCATGCTTTAAATAAATAAATGTATATATACAAAGTATGTACAGCAAAAAAAACAAAGCCAGACAACGCTTTGTTAATACTTTATGGTGCCTGTGTAAGAGCCCTAAAACCCACTCAACAACTGAGCCAATCAGATAATGCCCAACCGGGCCTTCACTCTGCTAACACACAAAACATACAAAACACACCGCCGGCCTCTACCATTAATCATGCAATGCTCTAATGTTCACCATATGACAGTGATTTTCTGATTGGCTTTCATCATCCATCACTCACAAGGTCACGCCATGCTGGCTTGTGCCTAAGAGGCATGTCGCCCCGCCCTGTGTGTTGCCATGGTGACTTGGAGGTGACAGCTACAGCTGCTGCAGGCCGCCCACAGAGTGCAGTATAGTGGGTAATGCTAAATGCCACAGCACAAACTAGAATTACACTCAAATGAGGAGTTTTCATCACACAAATATGCACCAATACTCACACACACATCTTGTTATATTCGTGGCCGGTTTATTGACTCTGTCAGGAGCCGGTCTGCCCCTTGGCGGAGCAGACAGCAGGTGGCGCTATGTCCCGTTTGGTTTCGTTTGTTTTCGTGTCTGTCTCGTCTTGGCCCAGCTTCCGGTGCTTGTGTTTTGGGTTTATGAGTTTCACCTGTGTTCTAGTCCTGCCCTAATGTCTGATTGGTTTGTTCTTGTTTTATTAGTGTGAGCACTTATTATTTAAGGAGCCCGGTCCCGTCATAGTTTGTCCATTCACGCTCATGTACACCGCTTTCTGTCTGCTCTGCTCAAGAAGCCAGCCAACGCCGACCAGGCTAACCGCTAGGCTACATCGTGGCTGACCACTACGCTACCGAGGAGGTGAGAAGCCAACTTCTTTAGCTGGAGGGCTAGTTGCTACTTCTGCTCGCTTTCTCTCCCTCTCTCTCTGTCTTGCCGAGCGAGTGGAAAGATCATGACAGACTCCCTAATTACTATGTAAATGATGCTATTAGATCTAAATGTTTTTTTTTCATTTCAAACTAAACTTGGATTTTTTTTTTAAAGATTTTTTTTTTTTATGAGGGCTAGTGCTCACATACAGAAAAGTCCTGACAAGGCCATTAAAATGAACAATCTCAGGTTTTGGAGCCTCACAATTCCCTAAAGCCTGCCTCCAAACAAACACAGAACTAACAGTAATAGTAGCTCAATTTAAGCAGCACTTTGAAGAGATGCCACCTTCTTAATAGACACAGAGAAAAGCTGTGCATATACGCTAATAGGATTGTGTGTGTATCTGTGTGTGTCTGTGCAGGAGTGAGATGCGTGAGTGTTACCATGTTCTCTTTTGCTCCCCAATTTGCAGCAGCAAGACCGAGCAAGCTTTCATTTTCTACTGCACAAAGGGAGACAAAGGCAGCTGAGCAATCTGCAATGTCTCCACCATCCCCCCAAACACAACATTTTTACAGTCATTTCACACAGTGGCAGTAACAGCATCCAGCTCCTCAAAATCCCTCATTTTCTCTTAGCTGTGGAAAGTTGCATCGGCAGGTCTGAATAATGGAAACAACTACATGATGTGGTACATATCACAATACAATCAGATCACTATATCACGTTTCATAATGGTGGTGGTCTGTTGCTAAGAACATGTAATGTTTCTTTAACTTAATCTACGGCCGGACATTTCAGGTGGCATGGTAAGTTTCCTAGTCTGCCTTGCGAAGACTGACCACTACCATTCCTTAGGGTTCAGTCCTTGGACCCCTTCTCTTTTCGGATTTTCTAAAACAGTCTTAGTACTGTTATGTTGCACTTGCTTAACTATGTATGCGACAAATAAAAAATGTTGAATCTTGAAATTAAGCTGTATTCTACTGCCTGTACTACTACCATTGGACTCGGCAAGGGACTTGATCCCAAGTTACAAGGGAGACTGTCCCTATCATTAAGAAATGGGTGTCGGTCTGGCGACGTGTCTACAAAATGCTGTCAATGTAATTTACACCAAATAGAGATGAGAAGTGCCATAATACACACACACACACACCAGTCACTATTTTTTGTCACTTGTTTTTTCACAGAGAGTCAGCATAAATTTTAACCCTGGATTATGAAATCTCTTCAAGGTGATAACCCTAGATAGCGGTGCCAAAGACATGGAGTGGGAAAGTCTGCAGTGCAGGAATGAAACACAGCATAGGATCGCTATACGTTATATGGTGGTCAAAATAGCTCTTGGATAACAATAATAAAAATCATGCAAAATTTGCAACAATGTCAGTGTGTTTACATTTCATTCATTCAATATCTGAACAGCTTAATACCTACCGGGGTCACACTCCCATTCACACCTTACCAGGCCAATTTATAGTCACCAATTAACCTATTTTGCATGCTTTTGGACTGTGGGAAGAAAGCAGAGCGGAGAAAACCCAGGCGAACATGGGGAGAGCATGCAAACACCACACAGAGAGGCTCTATGGCCTCCACAGGGCTCGAACCCAGGACCTTCTCGCTGTGAGGCGGCAGCGCTAACTGCCCCGGGATTACATGTTATTTTAAATAAGTGCATGTTTGCATACCTGCCCAAATCTGTACACACAGGTTAACTCGGTGAACTGGGAAGATGACCCCTCTCTCTCTCTCTCTCTCTCTCTCTCTCTCTCTCTCTGGATAATAGCGTCTGATAAATGCTGTAAATGTAAATACCTGACCCGGAACAGAGATGAGCAGCGCTGCCACACACAGAAACACACACACATACATACACAGTCTCTCAAATCTATCTATCTCAAACTAGCTCGAAGGACACAAAGGTGTGTGTGTGGCCATGTATTTATCGCATTGTGGGGACCCCTTGGCCCCTAAAATCACTTTTATCTGTTGGGCTTTGTCTTGTCTTGGGCTGTGACTTTATAGAAAATGTGTTTGTTTTATTTGAGAAACTAAAAGAGGTAAAAGATGTGCTTTTGCTTACTGAGGTTAAGGTTAGGGTTAGGATTAGGTGTAGGTGTAAAATTATGTACTTTAGTCATTATGGGAGTCTATGGAAGGACCTCACAAAGATAGTAATACAAGACTGTGTGTGTGTGTGTGTGTGTGTGGAAGTGCCCAGACAGTCAATAGTTTGATGATATTCTATTTTTCTTCTTTTGGTATCCTGACAATGTCTGTGTCCTTGAGTTCAATTACTGCCTCTCATCAGTGAACCTCTGAACCTTTTCTCTCTGTCTCTCTATCTTTCTCTCTCTCTCTCTCTCTCTCTCTCACACACACACACACACACAATCAAGGTTCCACCGACTTAACACCATGGCATGCCAATCTATAAAGGCAAGAGTGTGGGTCTGTTTATCACTATCACAGGTTCCTCTTCTTCCCGCCTTATTAAATCCTTCACACTCTCTCTCTCTCTCTCACACACACACACACACACACACACTCTAGTGAGGGTCCTTCAAAGCATCGATCGCCCTCCCTCCTTCCCGTTCTCCTGCCTAACTTAAAGATCCCAGTGCAGACCTCCAGAGCACCTTCACAAAGTCTTTCTAACCTTGAGGAGTGTTTCATTAGTTCCGCGTCCGTGGGAGACTCGACTCTGTCGCACCACGAGCCGAGCTGCTTGCCATACAACCCGCTCTCCAGAAGAGACACACACTCACACACTGCTGGGAGTCGAGAATGTCAGGAAGTGTCACCACTCACTAAGGTGAAGAGGCTTTTTCCCGTTACCTAATCTGTAGGAGTCAGCCATGAAAAGATGGAGCTGGGGATTCTGTACTGTGTGTCTGAGTGTTTCTTCTGTGTGGATCTTTCTTCTGTCACTATTGTAGTATTGTAATGAAGGATGTCTGCTTTCTCCAAACGTGCTACTGGATTGCCGTGGTGTTTTGTCTACACAGAACTCTGCCAGCGTACTGCCAGTATGAGATGGAAAAAGCCAGTAAAATCCAAACCTGTGTTTCAGATATTTCCTTTTTTGTCAAGGATTTATTGCAGCTATCTCCACTCTGAATTATCACAGCTCTAACACTTAGTAGAGAAATATGTAATTGACTCATCTTGATCTTGTGGGCGTATACTCATCTTTATCCAAGTAAATGCTGTCTGGAATAATATCTATAATAATATCATGTGGCCATAGCTGCAAATGGCTAAATAAGACAGCCCTTTGGGTTACATTCCTTCCATATTGCCTTATTAATTAAAAGAGTTCAACATCCATTTTTGTTTTAAAAGCGGACTTTGTACCAAATTACCAAAGATCAGAGAGCTGTAAAAACTAACTCTTATGTCCTTTTCGTCCAGATCTGGAAACAGCATCGAATTACTTTTAAGTAATACTAATGATGAGGATTTTACAGGAGGTTACCCAGAATAAATTCCTGTTAAAAATTCAGAACATTAATATAATGTATTTTCTAATGGGGGCTGAGAAAAAATGTTAAACACTGTTCAGTCTTTCGTTCATTCATTCATTATCCAAACTGCTTAATCCCAACTGGGGTTGCAGGGGGACTGGAGCCTATCCCGGGAACTACGGGCGCAGGGCGGGGACCAACCCTGGGCAGGCGCCAACACACCACAGGGCGCACACACTCACACAATCACACTCCCATTCACACCTTACAGGGGCCAATTTAGAGTCGCCAATTAACCTATGGCACACGCTTTTGGACTTTGTGAGGAAACCCACGCAAACAACGGGAAAGCATGCAAACTCCACACTCCTAGGCCGACCCTGGGATCGAACCCAGAACCCAGACGCTGTGCCGCCCTGTTCAGTCTTTTATTTGTGAAAAGTTGTCTGAAGTTTTAGAGGCATGCTTCTTGCGCAGTATGAGACTGAGAGTAGGCTTTAGTCAGACTCTCTCACTGCTGCAGTTTGTATTTTAGGATGCATTGGACGTCTGGCTTTGGCGCTGTGGTGTAGCATGCTGATTTTTTTCTTGTTGTGGTTGGTTAGCTATTCTGACTTGGTCTCTTCGGTGGTACACTGTGCCAGAGTCAGTCACAGAGTGGGTGTTTTGAGGGATTATGCTCAGGACGCTGCATGCCAAAATTCACATCACTGCATGAAGCAGAAGAACAGCAAGTTCTCCAGCAGCGATGGAGGCTGGGTTTGATCTGCACTACCGATGAAGACATGCTTACTGGGGCTTTAGCCACAAGCTAAGAACATTCTGACAGTCTCAAGTGTAAAAGAATGAAGGGTTTCTAAGAGATGGTCTTAGACACATGGTTTTCATTGCAGGTCCTCGCAGCCTCAATCAGTGAGTTTTCCCCATCCTCAAATGTGACCCTCCACGGCAAAACCAGTCGCTTGTCGCAACGGAGGTTTCCGAGAAAAACGACCGTTTATGTTGCGTGGGGTAAAATTTTTTGAATTTTTGTTTTTAGTGTTTTGAAACAGTGGAAGGTCTGTACTGTACTGTTGTCAATAAATTTCGCTGAAAAACTTACCCTTTCCATCCTAAAAACGTGACTTTCTTGAGGTGAGGAATTCAATTCCAGCAGAATGTTAAAAGTTTCTGTTTTGACCGCTCTACTTCAATATTTACGGTAAATCCACTGGTTGACTAGCGTGAAGATATTTCTCCGGAATCCATCTTCTTCTCCCGAGTTCAGTTAACCTAACGCAGGTAGGCTATCTGTGTGGCTGTGAATGCAGCGTAGGCTACAGTAAATACAAACATAGCCGCGACCGCACCAAGCGTCTGTGAGTGCTACGTCGGTAGTCCACTTCAAAGTCGATTTCTCCGTTTCTCACTTAGCGTGACAGGAGAAACCCGACTCCTTTGAATGTTGATATCTCAGTCATATGTCGTCCGATTCATTCGATATAGGTATCGTTTTGAAGGTTGATTTATGCCCTTTCATGAAAACATAACTCAATTTTGAGAATTTGCGACAAGCAACTGATTTTGCCATGGAGGGTCACAAATCTCCTCATCCAAATCATCAGCTCATTAGTTGACTAGGTATGCAAGCGCATGAAATACCAAAAATATACATAAAGTGACCAACATTAAAACGGCACTCAAAAAAAGACAAAAACATGCTATTTACTGTGACCGAATTAATGACCCAAAGTAAATGGGTTGTGAGCTGTGCCTGAAAGAGTGAGATTATTTGCGGGCTTGTGTGTGTATCGTTCCTTGTGAAGATAAAGTTCACTTTGTACTACAAGCCTCTTACACCCAACAGCAACCCCACTGAGCATTCTGTGCATGATTTACACACACACACACACACACACACACTAATGTATGAGACCTGAAAACTCTGACTCTGTTAATCCCTATAATACACGCAGTGCCACCTGAGGCCTGTTCCACATAATGCACAGGCACAGTTTGTGTGTGTGTGTGTAACCCATGTTAACTTGCTCACAATTCCACTCAGCAAAGCTTACTAAGGCTCTGCTCTACCTAAACATTAACACCGTGCCAAACAGCATGTGAAAATCAAGCCTCTTAGCCTGCAGCCAGGGGGGGACACAGGCAACACATAATTACACAGCTTAGTAAAAAAGACACACACACACACACACACACAGATACACACATACATTCAAACTTACAAATGGCCCAGGCTATTGCAGCATTTTATGGTGTGGTGAAGCTACAACACCCTTATTGAACAATATAAAAATAAAAATAAAAATAATAATAATAATAATTATTGTTGTTATTATTATTATTATTACTCACACAGGTGTGCACAACACACACAAATGTATTTGACCTATCCATGAAAGAGCAGCTGACGTGAAACACCCCAGGAAGCAGTGCTTGGGGACGGAACCTTGCTCATGAGTACCTACCTGGGACATCAAGGGTCAACTCCCTAACTGTTACGCTACCAACTGCTGCTAAAATTTGAAGTTTATAAAAATAATTTGACCTCAGCCTCACCAACATTCCTTGGTTCCGGAGCTGCCTGACTTTGAACATTTTAGGTTATTAAGTGCTGCATGTGATTATATTGTTAGCAGCGTTTTTTGCAAGAATGGTTGTCTTCAAAAGAACATTGTTCACAATATGCAATGCATGGATTTATTTACTTTAAAACAGAAGCATGCAGGATTCAACTGCTCATTATTCAACAAAGATTCCCAACTAAAAGACAGGAAAAGCACAATGTGTTATGAATAAACGTTCTGCCATGTTTCCTTATTTCATTTTCAATTTAAAAGGCGTCAAAGCTTCACAGAGTTTCATTTACTATTAGTCTTACTTCACTGTTATCCATTAAAGTTAACGGGGCTTTTAGCAAAAACAATTAGCATTACCTTTCATTCATTATCAGTCAGAAAAGCTATTGGAAACTCTAACAATAAGTTGCAAGTGTACATTTTATGGTAAATATCCCCATAAGTGTTCATAAATAATTATGGTGGATTTCTACACAACATTTAACCTTTTTAACAAGATTAATTACTTAAAATTTAATTATTAGTCCTTGTCTATGCTGTAACGCATTACATGGTTGGAGCAAATCCCTGCTCAGATTTTCTACTTTATATGCAGTTCCCTGCCAACTGGCAATGTACTTCAAAAAGTATTTGCTTTGGGAACTCTTGTTCACGCATAAATGCTTACGTATGCACATCCATGCACACACATGCACGCACACACACTCTCACACACTTACTGAGCAAGTCTGAGAAACAAGTGTTTTCCAGGATCACTTGAATGCAATTTATGGTCTAAACATTGCTTTCAATTTTGCATCTCTTCTGGCAAAGTGTTTAATGCTAGGCAAACCCTGCCTTAAATACAAACTAAAAAGACTTCAGACTGAAATATTAAGGTAGACTTATTGATAATTTAGCTAACTGTTACTGTGTAATGTGTGTTTGAGCAGAGTATCTATAAGAAATCTAGTTTTACTCTGAGCTAAATCACTCTGTCAGCAGTACAACTAGACTACTAACAAGAATCTTACATATATTTTATATATACAGTACATATCATGATATGTTTGCAGACTTGTCTTGTAGTGTTAGAGGACTTGTATGCAAGCCTCGCTCTTGTTCCAGTGAGGTCTTGCTGATCTTGTGAGAGGTTTGTGGTGTTGCATGAGACCTTGTGTAGGAGAATCTTCTTCTAGGAGAAACCTTCAAAAGAGCAAGGAACTACACACAGTTGATAACTGGGTGGTGGTGGTGGTGGTGTAACAGTGTACAGTTGGTAATGTAACAGTTGGGGAGTTGGCCCGTTATCGGTGGGTTGCGAGTTCAAGTCCCATACCAGACAGGATACCACTGAGGTACATGTGCAAGTTACCATCCCCAAGCACTGCTCCCTGGGTGATGCCTATGTCAGCTGCCCACTGCTCCTTCATGGCTGGGTCAAATAGAGAGGTCACCTTTCATTGTGGTGCAAAATATGCTGTGCTGTGCTGTGGTGTGTTCACAATAACATAATCACTCACTTAAATTAAAATGATAATGAAAGGAAGGCTGTAAAGGGACTTTACACAGTCCAAGACTGAACCGGAGTTGGACATTTATTTTATTTTATTTGGCAGTCGCTCTTATCCAGAGTGATATAAGTAATTAATAACTTCTTCAACAACTGCTTTTCATGCAAGATACTGTCAGCTAAGTTAAATTTCTTTTGCAAACCCTGTTAGGGTAGCAGTTAAAAATCTTTAATAGTATGTGAAAGCAGGCTTTTGTACTAGAGTGTTTGAGTACATGCATGCCACTCCTGTCTGTGATGCTTATCAAGTGCCACAATATTATGCTTATCATCAGGAATGCATGAAATGATGCTTTACAAAACTACGTGCTAGGCATATCTACACTAGAGACATCTATTCTACATAACCCTCAATTAAGTTTTAAAGTGATCTATGCATAATTAATGGAGTCAGGGCACTTTCCTCTGTCCTGCTGTACAGAAAGCATGTTGAACACACTTTATACAGATACTGCTCTCTTTCTGATACCACACAATTGTATTCAAGCTGGTAGGTAATTCTTTAAATTTTAATATATGTGTGCAGTAGATTTAGAAATATTGGTACAGCCACAACTGTACCGAACTGCATATTGCACAAAGCCAAGGCCAACAATGAGTCAATTAAAACATCATACATTGATCCAAAGCTGGGTTTAACTTGTATCTAAAAACTTACATTGTGGCATTCTCCCCAGAGCAATTAATGTTTAAGGATTTGCTCAGCGGCCCAAAAAGGTTAATTTACCAGCTTCTGATTTCAGATTCACCTGAGATTTAGACCTTCAGGTCACTATAACAATTTCACATTACACAATCTAGTGTAGTGCTCAATAGAAAACTACTGAGATCTAAACATTGTCATAACTTCCCCTGGACATTCTCCAGCAGAGTTCACCCCTGGCGCAGCACGGTGGCACAGTGGTTAGCGCTGCTACCTTACAGCGAGAAGGTCATGGCTTCGAGCCCTGGGTCAGCCCTAAAGCCCTTCTGTGTGGAGTATGCATGCTCTCCCGTGTTTGCGTGGGTTTCCGCCAGGCGCTCCGGTTTCCTCCCGGAGTCCAAAAGCATGCAATATAGGTTAACTGGCGACTCTAAACTGACCCTGTAAGGTGTGAGTGTGTGTGCCCTG
Organism: Distichodus sexfasciatus; assembly: GCA_032718565.1. Classification (NCBI taxonomy): domain Eukaryota; kingdom Metazoa; phylum Chordata; class Actinopteri; order Characiformes; family Distichodontidae; genus Distichodus; species Distichodus sexfasciatus. Next base: position 2,474,279 of record JAVGVS010000006.1, read on the forward strand.
TGAGTGCCCTGTGAGTGTGTGTGCCCTGTGGTATGTTGGCGCCTGTCCAGGGTTGGTCCCCGCCTTGCACCCGCAGTTTCCAGCGCTAACCACCGAAATGGCGCTAACCACCGCGCCACCACGCCGCCCCGGACTGCATTTTAATAATAATAACCCACATTCACAACGTCCATACTATCAATAACGGGGCAGAGCTAGAGGCGGTATAGAGGTATAGAGAAGTGTGGAGAGATGTGTCTGTAAAAAAGCAGTGTAAATGATGGCTAAAGTATGCAAATGAAGTTTCACTGTATGTGAGAAATACACCCTTTCCACTAACTCATACTGTTCCTGTGAGGACAATGTATGTGTGTGTGTGTGTGTGTGTGTGTGTCTGTGTCTGTGTGAGAGACGGAGACATGGACGTTTTTGTAGCAAAAATGTGAACGCACGAGAGGGAGCAGGAGGCCAGAATAGCGGTACTGGCCCTTTAAATATTTAATGTGCATGGAGAACGTTCACCCCAGAGGGAGGGCAAAGTCATTTTCCACTGTCAAACACTTACATTGCAGAGGACAGAGAGAGAAAGAGAGAGGGACGGAGAGAGATAGGGAGGAATGAGAATGAATAAAAGAATGAGAGAGATCGGAACACCTCATGAGAGATCATCTTTGTGAGCGCTGTGGCTCATCTTTTCTGGGGTATACCACTTTTACATTAAAATCAGCTGTGTGTGTGAGTGTGTGTCTAACATAGTTAATGCAGGAGATGGGGTAGTGAAAGTGAAAACTTCCAATGAAGACACAAGGAAAGACAGAGAGAGAGAGAGGGAGAGAGAGAGACTTGTAGTTCTTACAACAGGGTTAGGTTTCTGCACCAACACACCATTTTCGTCACAGACAAAAAATGTCACACACTCAGAACTCCCCTCGAAAACGGAATGAGACACAGAGAGAGATCAAGAGAAAGAGAAACGGATGGAGAGAAAGAGAACAATGTGGTGATGAGAGGATCAACTCCTGTTGACTGCTTTCAGTGGCACAAGTGCGGCGATATCATTTGCCTTAAACATTAACTGTAAATGTGCAAATGTGCATAACATCTTTAACACACACACACACAAAACACATTCTCACACTTCACATATCCATGCACAGAAAAAAAAACACCCACATACTGTTGCAAACTTGCATACAAGTCTCTCTCACACACACACACACATGCACACACACACCCTTAGAGTATGTGCGTCTCCCACGCAGTGCTCTCTTCCAGGTCCCCGCTTGATTCAAAGTTCACGGCAGCAAAAAACACAGCGAAGCAATTAAACGTTCTCCCCTTAACGACTCCCATAATTACCATTCACCCACACCACACACACTGCATCAAACATCTTTCACACTCCTCTCTTCCTCTCAACAATCCCCCGCACTGTTTTTCCCTCCCCCGCTCCTCTCTCATTCTCCTTCTCCCTCTGTTCTCCATTGCAGCAGGTAGTGTGTGTGTGTGTGTGTGTATGTGCGTACATGAAAGCGTGTGGCGCAGTGTGTGTGTGCTGCGTGTTAATTAAACACACCTAAAGCGTTTGCTCGCAGCCTTTGCCGCCTTTAGCTTCAGCCGTGCTGAGGATTCCTACACAAATCCCTGCACAGTTCTGAGCCGTGCTGCTGGTTTCCAGGAAGCTGTGGGGTTGGGGATTGTTGTGTGCATGTGTGAGTGTGTGTGAGAGAGAGAGAGAGTGTGTGTGTGTGTGAGTGTGTGTGCCAAAGACTCCTGCAAGCTTTTATGAGCTCCAACACGGATGATGCTCCTGAAGTGTGAAGCCCAACTGTCACAGCACTGCATAATAACTCAGAGCTTCCCTATCTTTTACCTTGTATTAGTCTCTACCTTATTAATTACTCAATATATTAATAATAGCAATTTTAATATTCACAATTACTTTAGCCTACACCTGTAATTATACTGATCACAACTATTATCTATATTATTTCTGGCATTAACTGCACAAAGATGTGTGCTAAAAATAATTATAGAAACAGAATAAGTACATATGATACTCCACCACCACCATCAATTGATGCAGAATAAGCCAAGATTTCAACACTTAGTTAATGGAATTGAAAAGTAACAGTTGAATGCACTAGGAGTGAGTGTTTTTAGCTGCTACAATGACACACAATACTAAAATGCCCCTTCTAAAGGTCATTTAGGGTGGCTGGTGGTTTATCCACCGAAATAGCGCCACACAATGTACCACAATGAAATGTGACTTTGTGCATTTGACCTATCCGTGAAGGAGCAGCCGGCGACTTTTGGCAGCAGTGTTGGGGACGGTACCTTGCTCATGAGTACCTCACTGGTACCTGGTACCATCCCCGAGACTTGAACTGGTGCCCTTCCGATCACAGGGCCAACTCTCTAACCGTTACACCACAAACTGTCCCTCACAGTGAATAGAACACCTTTTAGAATTAACATGCTTTTGAAGTCTTGGAATTTTTCAAATATTATTTTAATATAAACCACCCAGAAATCAAAATGTGGAGCTCATAACAAATCATCCTGATGCACTGGTTAATAGTACTGACATGAACACAGCGGTGATGTCATCAAATTTGGCAATTGCAGCAGCAGCATTTTTGGACAGTCTCTGAAACTTTTCAGTCAAAAGCTCTAACACTTAATTCACTGCTTTGCTGACACTTGTCAACAATGTTGTCACCTCACATTCACACTAGAAAGAGACAAAGTCACAGATGTCCATTTATTACACATTGGAATATGTGACTCAAAGCTCAGATTTCAGTGACACTGATAAGTAACAACAATGCAAAGTAAAAAATCATCATTATGCAGGCACGCGAGAAAAACCACACATTCAAAGAAAAAAAATATATTATTCTAACTCTAGAGACTAGAGTTGCTGCAAAAAGTTAGACATTTCTGCTCCAGTTGCTAATGATTTAGCTGTTTATTTTAAAAAGTCTGCTTTGAATTGAAATGGTTGTTTAGTAGGGATGTACAATTTTTTTCAACACTGTCATCAGGAATAAAATCAAACATTTTACAATTTGCACTTGTTACAACAGGAGGAATTTACTCAGATACAGAAGATCTTAGATAAAGTTCAAGAAAGCATGGTTTGAACTCAAAAAGTCTACCAAGTTAAAGACCCAGCCAGGTGAAAACCATCCTTGGTTTGGTAACATGTGAAATGTGTCAGAAAAGTGTGTCTGAAAAGACGTGGAAAACCCCTTAAGTCAGTTTTGCGACGTTGTGGAGTTAAGTATTTTAAGACTTAATTTTACCTATGTAAAATTAATAAGGTGATTAGTGACAACTGTTTCTTTGGTATGAGGAATTAGAGCCAATGTTATTTTGACTTTAAAGATTACTTTAAAGATTGCTTTTCACTATATTTTTGCACAGACTAACTATCCAACAGTATCACAACAATCAATTCCTCACCAACCAATTCCATCTTTCTAAATAGAGTTATTAAAGCCATTTGATAAGAATTCATTTATTTGTACAAAACATTTTTACATTTTCAGAATTATATTCCCCTGTCATGCTCTATTGTGTAGTATGATTATACCACAGATTTGTTTGTAAGCAAATTTATAAAAACATATCCAACCCTTCTGGTCTATTCATAAAACAATTAAAATACAGTCACTGGTATTTAATTGACATGCTCTTTTAATGACAACATTCATGACAACCACCTGTCACAGAAGACAATATATGTTTTATCATAAAAATATAAAGTCATTTTGAAAATATCTATACATTACACACCGTGTGGGATAACAACTTTTACATTTCTACAGTATATTTTTCCTACACAACAGCTCTAGAATGTCGCTTGATCACCCATTTCAGTGACTAAATGAGGTGCCCATGCCGTGCCTGCTGTGGTCGTTACATCACCATGGAAAAGATCAACAGCGTGGCAACACTGAAGCCTAATCAATGAGGCAGAGGGAGACACATTCGCTCTGAACAAACCAGACCGTCCCCACAAACGAATTGGCGCCAAGCAATCGATGAGGGTAATCTCCACCGCCAGCTTGGCTGTGAGTAAAGAGCGTCATTACGGCCAAGGGCCACGGACACGGGAGACGTGAGGCCTGCAGCTGGCTCTGCGGAATAAAGATCAATGGGTGCGCTGATGATTACCGGCGAAGGTACGGATTTAATCAGAAGACACAAGACGTGTTCTGGTTGCAGCTAATGGTACATGATTCGGTGCAAGCTTAACAGCTTTGTTACGGTGGCATGCTGATTTTGAAATGATGCATGAATTATTAAATGTTCTTTATTTTATTTAAACTTCATTTTACAAGGGAATCACATAATACAGCAATGTTTGTTTTTTCTCTTTTCAATTGGAACACAAAAATCATTCTTATGGCAAGACATTTGTTATTAATAATAAGAAATAAAATCAGAAAAACACTTTGTATTACCAATGTCTGACGCTACTAAAACTAAGAGGCCTCGCTATGACTCAAGGTTGGCTAACCTGTTCACCACTGGATGTGGGAATGAATATTTCGAATATATTTGAAAACAGTTGAATAATATTCATGTTCGATAATAGATTGTAGCCCATGTGCAGGTGGGTCATTGAACCGATTGAATTGTTTGAGAAACGAAAACGGTGACTTGTGATGGCTAACATCCATGCTAATGTAACAGTGCAAACATTAACATGCTAATTATGGCAATACAAAACGTAACATTAGACACTAGATTGGCCAAATATGAGGATCCGGCAACCAGGAGTCTGGGGAGCAGAGGGAGGGGAAACAACGCCCTACAGTATTTTGGATTTGACTGCAGTACCAGTTTTGGCCACAATCTTACATATAGCTCCTTAAAGAAAAACTGCAGTAAGACCAAAGCATCAGTATCTGTAAGAATTGAAACTGTGGCACAGTAAGTGCCAGCAGCATGGAGCTGTCCACGGTGCTGAAACCAAACGGCCCTGCAACTGACAGCAAACACTCTCTGACGTACTCAAAGGCCCACTGGTGGGATTTCCATACGAAAAAAAAAAAACTTAAGTAACTACTATGAGAGTATACCAAACATCTACCACTCTCACGAGGCCATTCTGCTTCATGCAACTGCACACTTCTACATAATGCATGAGTAATCATTCATATATAGTAACACAAAATGCACTGCTGATAATTCACAGAATGGATTGTAGTTAGTCATTCTCATATAAGGGCCAGTAGTGCACAGTGTACATGATTTGCAACAGTCAATTCATTACTGTTGATAGAGGCTGCATATGGAGAAATCAAACAGGCCTCTGCCTCTCTCCTGCTCTCGCCCTCCTCAGAGAGACACATTGGACACAGAGAACAGCGGCAGCTGCTTACTGAATTATTAAAGGTGCTACAAACCTTTCTACACACACACACACACACACACACACACACCGCTACCCATATCTGTGGCCTGGGGAAGCAGGAGAGATAATGACCAATTCAGTCTGACATGGTTATAGATACTATAAACATAGAGAGGAAGAACGAGGGGACAAAGATGTAGTACAGGCAAATAAAAAAGATGAGAAAAAGCAGTGTGTGAAAGCAGCTCCACCTGGATGATGTTCCAGCAGCCATTCTGCATGAGATCACACACCACACATTAGCTAAAGTGGCAAAGGGGCAGGAGAGAATTTGCCAATTAGAGGCAGGGGCAATTTGGAGGTCAGATTTGACAGGGTCGTGGTGGGTCATTTTAGCAGGACATTGGGGTTCAATCCTGACACTTTCCTGGAAAAATGCCCAGAGATCTTTAGTGAGTAAGAGTCAGGACTTTTAAGTGTTTTCTGAAAGATGGCACCATTTTAAGTGAATTTAAGAGATTATGTTATGTTATGTGATTGTGGTGAGCATTCACCTTGATTGTTACATGATTTTTATTCCACACACCTTTTCTGACCGCTAGTCCTCCTACAGTTTTTGTGGTAGAAACGCTGTTCCAATGTGTAGCCTATAGCAGTGTGGGGTGCTTGTATACACATTTTTGATACACACACTCGTTCACTCGTTCAAGTTCTGTCCATTTTTTTCATTCATTTTATCCTCATAGACTTACATGGGACTGAAATTTCAATGTTTTACTGCGTCAGCTGCCATTCTTGAGAGAAAAGCCTGACTTCCTCCTCTGAGCAGGCCTAGCACTAGGCAGCAAAAACCCAGTAGACTGCAGATAGGGCTGAGCCTTAAATGCTATACTTATTCTGAATGCCTCACTTCCACTGCATTGAAGTAGCAAGAAACAAACCAAAGCCACACAAGGGGGTGAAACTGTGGGCCCAGGAAAATACTGGAAACTAAGACAAACCGCCCTACCCCACAAAAAGTACACCACGAGAAGTATCAGGCGCAATGCAAAGAAAGGGAGATGAAGATAGTGAGAGTTTCACAGAGAAAGACTGAGGAGTGCATGCATGTGTGTTATTCATGTCTGGATACACAGGCAGAGTGAGACATATCAAGAGCTCAGAGAATCTCAGAGCTGCCATGCATTATATTATAAGACAGTCACCACACAGTAGTTTGTGTGTGTGTGTGTTGGGGGGCATTGAAAAAAAACTCAAATGTAAATATTTTTGTAGAATAAAACTAGAATAAAAGTATTAAATGTAACTAAAACCCATATGCTTTTTCATCTAAACTACATCTACAGTACCTGCCAATACAACTGGGCGATTCATGATTCACCCCGGTGAATCACCCGGATCCATTAAATAACTCACTCTGCCTTCCATCATGAGTCACGAATCTGAGGTCTCCAACTAACTACACCATGACTTAAATATAAACCCCATCACGTACATCCCTCTTATAATCATGTCAAATTAATTACAAGATCAATACAGACATAGTAGCAAGTATAGCTGCTAAAAATCTCATAACTTACAGTTCGTTTGCACCATCACACTCAAATGAGGGATGCTTCCTCTAGAGTCGGAAACATACAGCCAAATCTGAATTGCTCACAGGAGCAGGAGAGTTTGTGCTCCCCAAAGCACATAGTCATGAGTGAATCTGGCAGTTAACTTCCTCTATAGCAGGGGTAGGCAGCTCCGGTCCTGGAAATTTTCCATCCTACTGGATTTCAGAACATCTGCACATGGTCTCAGGTAGATAACCACCAGAAGAGACTGAAAAAATCCAGGACACCAGCCCTCGAGAACCGGAGTTGCCTACCCCTGCTCTATAGCAATACTGACTTAAGTGACTCGCACACCCGTATCAGTTTAGAGAGTGACTTTAGAGGGAGCTGAATCCTAAAAAGGGACCGAGTATTTAGATCCAAGAAATATGGGTTATTATTTGTTTTGACCAATTGTTATGGCTTTGTGGGAGCTTTTATTTGAAAAATTAAGTGGAAACGATTATTTTCCTCTAGTCATTATGGGATTTCAATAGAAGCACCTCACAAAGAAGTCTGTAAAGGAACACTGTGTGTGTGTGTGTAGGTGCATGCATGTGTGTGTGTTAAAGAGAGAAAAAGAGACTTTGGTAGACAGGTTGGTGGTAAGCAGCAACACATTTTGAGTAGTGTTTATTCTCCCATATTTCATGAAGCATTAACCTTGTTTCTTTTATAGCCACACAGTCTGGAAGGATATTAGATTTTAATGTTTAATAGAAAATATCATTTCGAACATAGTTATGATAACCCGTTTGGGATTTATATAAAATATATTAAATGCAATGGCTAAATACATTAAATTACCCCTCCTCCAATACGTTTCTCTGTGCAGTAAGGTAAAAAGGCAATAAAGTCTCCACTTTTGCTGAGCCAAATCACTAAAGCAGAGAAGTGTCTCATTAAACTCGCAGTGTGTCCTCTTAAAGGGAACACACAAACACCCAAATAAACAAACTCACTTACACACCCACAAATACACACACACATACACACACACCTTCACTCTCTCACCCCCCCCATACACACACTTTAATGGGAGCCTTTAGAGAAAAGAAGAAGACACCCCACTATTTCTACCCAAAGGTGCTCTTACCATTAAATGTGCCATTACCATAACAAATCTCCCATGCTGCTTTGCCGAGCAGAAATGTCAACTCATTATCAGACTCTTCTTCAACACCTCAGTGCTCATATAGAGCGAACTCAATTTGCCTCAGTACACACAAACCCTTTGCCGTCTGTAATCCCAAAAAACACAACAACTTAAACTGACCCATCTCAGCAGCCCCATGTAGAATTTAACACAACGCCTTAAACCCTAACACACTATGAGCCAGGCTTATTCTGCCTCCAGCTAGCCCTAAAACTCTTTGTCCCTCTGCAAATAACCCCTAAAATCCTACCAAAATACAGCATCTACGTTCCTACTGGTGCCCTGCAAAGTCCTAATCTCTCTCAGCAGCCCCTAAATTCAGAAGGATTTATAGTAGGCTAAAACCCTCGGAATTTATCCAGAACTCAAAAGGACAAAAACAACAAGATGAAAAACACATTGTGTTTCTCAGCACATGCTAACACAGGCAGGTTTAATGCCCCATTAATCCATTTCACTCCGCAATACTTTGCCATATTCACTAGGGTGGCACAAACGAAATAACAGTTGGTGATTATATTGCAACATATAATTGCAAGATGCCTTGAAGCATGTAAAAACACACCGGGGAACCTCTGATGTGCAAAGGCTGGTCTGTACTATTTTCACAGAAACGATTGATGTTTGTTGGATTATATGCATGCATCGATTCATCAAAACAGCCTCTCATCCGGAAGGATTCGCACAGGTCAGAGACTCAAGATGCCCACAACAGTACAAAAACACAGCTTCAAAAAAAGTAAAATGTCTAGGCAGTTGCACCTTTGAAGAGCACAGAGCGAAAAATCTGATTTGCAAACCAATCAGGTTTGTTATAGGTATTGCGTGCAGAATTTTCAATCTTCTTTCTTTCACTCTTTCTTTCAAGCTTTCTTGGAGTAAATCCTATTTAAAATGTGTTGGAAAATCTGACTAGACTGCAGTGCTGACTTGCCTCAAAAACATACTTAATGAATCAAATTTTTCAGGTTATTCGATTGCTGTTCAATTGCCGGTTCATATACTTAAAGTAAATTTAAGCGGGTGATTATTTGTCATTGAGAACACAGCGCAGCACAGGACAGAGTGCACCACAACAAAATGTGACCTCTTGTGGTGCACTGTGTGCTGTGCTGTGGTGTGTTCACAATGACAAATAATCACTCACTTTCACTTTCATTGTGAACACACCACAGCACAGCACAGCACACAGTGCACTACATCTTGAAATGACTAGCCTCTGATCACAGGGTCAACTCCCTAACCGTTACACCGCCAGCTGCTCCATTATAGCCATATACACCATTATTAGCCATAGCAGAAGCATAAAATTCAAATCTGAGACATTCATTTCTAAACATAAATTTCAGTATAATTCTCCTAGTCCATAAACTCACCACCACAAGCACTAATCTGTGTACCTAGCTGGAGTTACACAGCGCATTAAGAATAATTGCTCATTGCTTTATCAAATTAATAAATGCAAGCACACGAGTTAAAGGACCTACTGCTTACCAAAAGAAACGTTAATTCATTGTATACACACCACAGCCCAGCACACAGTGCACCCCAATGGAATGTAACCTCTGCCTTTCATCCATCTTTTAGTAGGAGTGGGCAGCTGACGTGGGCAAAGTCTGGGGATCAGTGCTTGGAGTTGGCACCTTGCTTACAAGTACCTCAGTGATGTTTTTACCAGTCCCGGATTTAAACCAGCAACCAGTGTGTGGGGAGTAGCTAACTACAAGTACTAAAGCTAAGTTATAAGTAGAAAACCTACTTTTAAAAGAATTAAAACATTTCATTTTAAAGACAGTTTATTCAACTACCGTGTGTTTCTGATTGGTGGAATTGGCAGAAGGGACATCTGAAAGGCTGGCATGTCCCTGCGGTGCATGTTCATTGTGTCACATCACACAGTTGGCAGCTATGAGACGTAGAATCCATACCTGTGAAATCCGAGCAACTCCCTAACCATTACACTACCACTGTTCCAGATGGTTGTGATTTCAAACCCCAGGAGACTGTAGGCAGCACCACTTTCAATTCCACTTACTTAAACGAGGCCCATAACCCCTAATTTCTTCCATGACACTGTTAGGTGTCAGTACCTACACTCCTTTCATCAGTCTGCTTGTGTCTTTGGGGAAAGCTGATATATGCAAAAAGAGAATTTCAATAGACCAGTAAAGGTGGTTCTCTACTATTCTATTCCATTAAAGAGAAAAATGTTGACATCAGCGGAAGTTTCCCTACAAAAGCCTTAGAAAAAAAGTGTTTTAAAAAAACCATCCAAAGTGTAACCTCTAAAAGGTCAGCTTTCATTGGGTAGAAGTGCAGTCAAGGCGTCCTTTTATATTCTATAAACTTCAGGGGTTAGCTTCAGCATTCTGTGATTTAGGTGATGATCAGTAAAGAGCAAATGAGTCGATTAGATCCACAGGGAATCTGCGTCTTACACACAGGCCATCACTTACAGTAATATAATACCACAAAATGTTAAGATCTGTTGTGCATTAAGGCAGTTTTCCAGAGTGCAGTATGATAAAGAAGCCATGTGACGTGTCCCGTCAACAGTCCGCAGGTTTCTGGCTCCGCTGATTGGTAAATTTGGTACCCCATCTGCAGAATAACCAATGGTACTCGTTAAAATGGAAGAATAATCCTTTCTCAAGCTCACTCTTTTAAAAGCACACCATATATTTATGAAATAGCATTTACAGCATTTGGTGACAACTTGAACAAGAGAAACTTCCATTTGCTAAATACAGAGACAGTCTCCCCAGAGCAACTTGGGTTGCTATGATAATAGTGCTGAAGGATTTGAACCCACAACCTCCTGGTCCAGAGACACCCAGAGGCCACTAGACCACTAACCCCACATAACATAGTGCACTGTGGAAAAGTGACTTTGGACAACAATGATCCTGCCCAAACAACATTTTATATTTCAGCAGCATTTCATAACTGTTTCACAAATATGATATTTGGGGGCAAAATTGTGTTGTCTCCTGATAATGTTACTGTCATATTTATCGATTACCACAATAAAGAATGAACACAATGTAATCACAATAGAGGAGCAGAAGTATGTAGGCAGGCAAACACACACTCGATGCTTTGCCAGCTGACAGAAACATCACCTGTGGCTCATCATGAACTGACAAGTGGACTGTTAAATGCATCTCTCTCCAGTAGGCAAAGAGAGAGGTCAGGAGATAAAACGATGCTACAATGCCTGACCAGCTGTTTTATTTGTTTGGCTCACAATGCGTGAATAAAGGTTTTGTGCAGGCACATTCATGCAATATTTAATGTGTTTGAGACTGCAGCCAAGATAGCTACATCCTCATTCCTGGGTGAACATCTCCACCACAGCACTTTTACACCAACATGGTTGCATAATGTATGTGGCTAACATCTGTCATGCCAACATAAACACACAATCTGAAGGTGTCCAGTGGTATCTGACACCAACACCAACACAACAGATCCTTTAAGTTGTCATATTTACAATACAGTATTTGCAGAATTTATCTGTGAGCCCCATTTCCTAGGCAAGTCTCCCATGAGCAAATTGGCTACTTGCTTAATAATACTGCCTTGGGGCTCAGTGCTAGTAGACCTGACCATAGGGTAGAGCTACCACCCCTAAATCCTGTAAGCTGTGGTAGGGTCTACATGGATATGCTTTTTTTTAGTGTTTCCTATAAATAGAACTGAGATTGGTAATCCACAGGCCAAAACAACATCTTGGAATGTTTGCTATATTCCTTAAACCATTCCTGAAGATTTTTGGCCAAGTGGCAGAGACCTTTATCCTGTAACTTTATCCACATAAATGCCAACACTCAAGGTTTCTCAGCACAACATTGCCTAAAGCATTGTATAGCCTTTGCCAGCATGCGTTCTTCCTGTAGAGAATCTTGCTACTGACTCTTCTCCAACATTCCTGGATGCCCACTTGAATTGAACCAGACCAATTTTGATTAGAGCAAAAAACCTTCTTCCATTGTACAGTGTCCAGTTTTGATATTCACATCCTCATTGTGGGTGCCCTTGACAATAGATGGGAGACGGGAGCTCTTATTGTCTGTGGCTAAAAAGCTTCATATGCAACAAGCTGTGGGTCCTGCCGCCTTTCTATTATGGTCAACATTAATGCTGTGATCAATTCATGCTGAATTAACTCTTCTTTATAATCAGACCTGATAGAGAAGCCATTTTTCCCCATCTACACCAAGTTTTCAGGTCCATGACATTATTGCAAATTGACCAGTTGTCTTCCTTGGAACACTTTTGCTAGGTCCTGACTTTTGAATAATGCAAACAAATGCACAAAACATGCCATTTTCTGCCCAGGTGGTCTAGTCATTACAGTAGGGCTGACTGTTCATTTGTTATCTTATACATCCCTGGTGACAGGTGCCATTGTTTGGAGATAATCAATGTTATTCACCTGTCAGTGGTTTCAATGTGGCTACAGGTTACACATTCATTTGCATGTCAGACAATGTTAGAGTGTGTGTGTGTGTGTGTGAGAGAGAGAGAGAGAGTGTGTACAGGACGACTGGAGCAAACACACTGAAACCCATCATTATGCAGTTGGTTTTGTTAAAAAGTACAATCATTCAGCACTCTCCTACCACACCGTGCTGCCAACGTGCCTGCGGCTAGCAGCACCCACTACTCACATCCCATAATGATCACACCAGAGGAGCTGCCACTCATCCAGCATGGGGCCCCTCCCACTGAGCTCCACGCCAACAAACAAGCAGCATGAGGGAGCTAGTGTGAAAGGCGGTGTGTGTATGTGTGTGTGTGTGTGTGTGTGTGTGTGAGAGAGAGAGAGAGAGAGAGAGAGAGAGAGAGACTGAAAAAAGTGGAAGAAAGGAGTGATGACTAGATAGATAAACAGAAAAAGCAGAATGACAGACAGACAGCCTGACAGATGGGGATAGCCCCAGAGAGAGAGAGAGAGAGAGAGAGAGAGAGAGAGAGAGAGAGAGAGAGAAAAGAGTTATGAGACAAGCCAAGGACACAGAAGCAGACAGAGAGAGAGATGCAGAGTCAAAGTGAAAGCGAGTGATTATTTGTCATTGTGAACACAGTGTGACCTCTACAACGAAATGTGACCTCTGTATTTGACCCATCCATGTAGGAGCAATGGCAATCTGATGTGGACAGCTCCTGGGAAGCAGCGCTTGGGGACAGTACCTTACTCACGGGTACATCAGTGCTATCTTGACTGGTCTGGGATTTAAGGCCGCAAGCCTCAGCACAGACAGAGAGAGAGAGAGAGAGAGAGAGAGAGAAAGGGGGACAAGGAGGATGTACTCACATCTTATAAGTGTGAGATGAGATAACGTATATGATATGTGATAGTCAGGCACAAATGGCTGTGTTGGGCTGCCAGGTACGATGCACGGCAGTGGCATAGACGGCTTTGTGATGCACGTCTCTCTCAGACTCAACATGACCTTCTCTCGCGTCACCATCCACAGCCGTCTCACAACACCGCTATGGCACAACACATGAAAAGAGGAGAGGAAGGAGTGTGGAACAGAAGGAGGACAGGAGGAGGTAGATAAAAGAAGGAGCCAGAGTCAGTGTGGGAGAGGAGGACAAGGATATGGCTGTCTTTCCACTGCCTCACTGCGGCCAAAGGTGACAGAGAGAGAAAGAGAGATAGAAACAGACACAAAAACAGCTAGACAGAATCAGAAACAGAACCGTTCTGGCGATTAATCTTTGCAAAAATGTGTGTCCTCTCAACACCATTAGGTGACTTAACATTTTATATGATTTCTATTTTTTTTACAAAAGTTATGAAGTTGCAAAATGGATCCAAATAGATTATGTAGCTGATTTATATTTTTTTGTTAAAAATGAATTGTTCAACTCATGTCTGTATTTGGGGTCGAGAGTCGAAACAGAATGTGGGCTGGAAAACAGGACAAGTATTTGGACAAATGGACAGAGTGAAAGGTATTACGTTATCTTGATTTGATTTAATAGACACAGATACAGGGATCTAGGAAAAATAAGTGCACACAAATACACACACGCACTAACATATTCACAAACACCGTTCCCAACAAGCACCACCAAAACATATGCTTATTTTTATTTTAAATGTGTTAAAGAGTGACTCAGCGCACTTCCCCAGTCTACAGGCACACACATACACACACATGCACACACATACACACACAGGGTAGAAATATAAAAGAATCACACAAATGTTCCCTTGGAGTCTTGCCCAGAAATAGCTGATGACAGTGATGATGAGTGTGTGCAAATGTGAGTGTGAGGGTGAAGGAAATGCTTTTAACAAGAACATCTGATAACACTATTGGCATTCAATGCAAGTGTGAAAACTCCATAAAAACATTTAAATAACACCACGCAGACACACACATACACCTCTACAGACGTGTAGATATCCTCATTGTTAATTTAGGAGGCTCGTTATCTGCCTGTTATCCACCACAGGTTAGCTTTGAAGCCTAATGGTAACACAATGTACTACAAGATGACTTCTGTATCTTCCTGTTGACTTCAGTACAAGACTGTACACACACACACACACACACACACACACACCTTGGTCTTCGTAAGGCACTTCTATTCACTCCTATAATGAGTAGATGTGAATAATGTAAATGTAGATCTCAGTAGCCCAAAGAACTCTTTCAAGGGTATGTTTTTCAATAAAACTGAAGCTGTAATATTAAGGTTGGAATATTTCTATAAAAGAACTCCTTACAAGGACCGATTGCCACTTACAAAAATGTCAGCACAAAGCAACACAATTCTGACAAATATCACATTTTGCTCCTTTATTGCTTCTAAAGAGCAAAAACTATGAACATTTGAGTGAATTTTAAGAGAGTGATTGTCATTGTCAGCACAGCACACACAGCGCCCAGGTTGGTAGGGGCAGTTGGTAGCCTGTGATCGGAAGATCATTGATTCAAATTTTGGACCAGTGAAGGTACCACTGAGGTACTCATGAGCTGCATGTAGTGTGGTGTGTTCACAATGAAAAATAAGCACTCACTTCCACACTCACTCACTTTCAAAACCACAATGAAATGTGACCTCTGCATTTGACCCATCCGTAAAGTAGTGATGGCACGACTCATATAGGTGGATCGGGTATCGGTGGCATCGGACCAATCTATGGAGCCGGTCTGTAAACATCGGAAGTGGCACTGTGGAAAACTGGTTTATTGTTTGACATTCACGCTAATTCATAGATATTGATATGACAATGAGCAGAACAAACAACGCAACACATTACAACTTCAAAAGCAAATCATGTGATTGCACTGTTTAATTTCCTCAACAACACCTGCTCTTGCTCACAATCTCAGTGTTCTTGATCGTTTTAGCACCGCAGGATTAAAATTAGTCAGCTATTGCCTTAAGGATAACAGAATAATCTCAGTCTCCTCCTCACAGAGAAATACACAACTTACTCATTAAAAACTGGTTTCGGACCAGTCCTCAGGAACGGCCCATACCCAAAGCCCAAGTATCAGCATTGGTATTGGAACTGAACAAGTTGATCTACCGTAAAGGAACAATATGCAGCATTTTGGCAGCACCCAGGAAGCTTGGGGGTGGTACCTTGCTCATGAGTACCTCAGTGGTTTCTCTACCAGTCCGGGATTTTGACCAGCGACCTTCCGATCACAGGGCTATCTCCCTAACCATTACACTACCAACAGCCCCTCCCTCCCATCTTCGCTTTGCAAATCTCTCACGTCTCGCTGGTGCAACCCCAAACTGCTCAGGGGCTCAATTGAAGTTCCACCAGAATAGTACTGGATTTTATCCTACAACCTCTCAGTCCACAAATGTTGGTGCAAACATCCTCTTAATCTGACCTTCCACGCAGGTCCGTCTGTGATAGAGCCAGCCTGCATTAGACTTCTTCAGATGAGCTATGCGCTGTTTAACACCATGCTACAGATCAGCAACCGCATCCACTCAGCAAAGCATATTAGTTAAACTGGACAGGCCTGTTAGTGAGCTACAGAGTCATCACTCACTTTACATATTATATAGCTAACAGCACCTCTCTCTATCTCATATACACAAACACACACACACATATACACAATGACAAAATAATCATTCACTCAGTCCCATACACACCCACACACACACTTGTGTTACGCAGTGTAATTACACCAAACTAAATTAAACAGCATCCAGACTGATTTATGACCCCACATCTTGTGTTATTTGCTACCAGTCAGGAAATCGGGTCAACATTAGAATGAAGTTATTGTAATAATATTGTCATTATAAAGTTGTTATAATATTGGATTATATGTATTCTGGTCTCTATCTGTGACACTAATTTTAAGTGGGAAACAATGTTGAGGTAAATTGTCCCCTGTGCTAGAGGGGCTTCGAGAAACAAGCTCCTACTGTGTGTGTGGGTGTGTGGACCAACGTTGAAATAGTGATGCTGAAACATTCTCTTGAAGTAAGCCTAAGTGCAACAAAGATTTAGGTCAGAGTTCAGTGCTTCAATGTGAGCTAAAAGTAGACACGCACACACACACCAACATTCACACAGATAGGGACAGTTATTTTATTGAATGTGTCTGTGGTCAACCCCTACACCTACACAAGGACACAAGGCATTTTACCAGGGTTTAGATTAGACTTTAAATTGGTCACAGAGATAGATACTATGTACAATGACAAAGTCTGAAAACATTTTTCAGTTCCTAACCTGAACCCAACCTGTAACAATGACAAGTTTAAATTCTACCCATAGCACTGACGAGCTCTACAAAGACCAATTTAACCCCAAACCCAGTCTTCCACACTGACCGACTTAAATCCAAAACCCAACCTTCTGGAAAGAACATTTTAAAGCCAAACCCAGTCTTCCACACTGACCAACTTAAACCCAAACCCAGGCTTAAACAATGACCAATTTAAACCCAAACCCAGCCTTTCACACTGACCAAGTTAAACCCAAAGTCAGCCTTCAGCAAATGCCACTTTAAACCCAAACTCTTCCTTTAGCAAAGACCAACTTAAACCTTAAACACTGACAAATGTTAACCCAAACCCATTTTCCACACTGACCATTCTAAAAATCAAACCCCAGCCTTAACCACTGACCAAGGCAAACCTAAACTCACACTTCCACACTGACCAACTTAAACCCAAAATCGAGCCTTAAACACTGAGCAATGTAAACTCAAACAAAGGCAAACTCAAACACAAATCAATACTGAAACAAGGTCAAATCTAACCCTAGCCTAGCAGGAAACACTAATAATCCCAATGCACCCTCACCCATTCTACTCACAAACTCAGTTGTCTGACAAGTACTGTTCCCTTTTCTGAATAAGTTTTGTTATAATCAAACCCCAAACCTGTGTCTGACTGATATAACTTGCCTTTTGTTAGCAGAGAAAGGCTTAATTATGTCTGACATGAAGGCAAACATTATACTGCCTTAAACGCATTGCCAAAGGCATTCCATCATTTAGAAATTAATCCATTAGGATTTGCAAATCCCCCCTGATTAAAGGAATACATTCTGATTATAAAAAGCCAGGAAGCGAGGAGCTTTAGGAGAACTCAATATTCACTGCACATTTAGCGAAGTCTGGCTCCTGGACCTCTTGTTCATGCTCATAGGCAGTGTACCAGAGACTCCAAAACTCAAAATTATGCACATATTAAAATATAATTATGCTGTTTAGATACGATGGGCGTGTAGTACAACCATTCCTTTAGATATTGTACAGCAATTGTGAAGCGCAAAACAGTAGCTTATAGCTTATGAAAGGATTAAACAAACATGGAGGGTTAACTTGATATGTCAAGAAAGTTTAACGAAGCTACAAGTAGCAGTCCATGCTGCACCACCACAATTATCAAGGCGGATGATGTGTGTCCTTAGCATTCATTACAGTTTTCTGTGTGTGAGAGTGTGTGATGTATGTGTGTGTTCTTGTCTACCTCAAGAATGTTTAATCTGATTGCCTGGACCCTGACCAGCCACTTAGCCAATTACAAACCAGTGACTAAGAACCACACACACACACACACACACACACACACACACACACACACACACACACATGCACATGCACAGTCTTGTATTACTATCTTTGTGAGGTCTTTCCATAGACTCCCATAATGACTAGATGTATATAATTTTATACCTACACCTAATCCTAACCCTAACCTTAACCTCAGTAACCAAAAGCACATCTTTTACCTCTTTTAGTTTCTCAAATAAAACAAGCACATTTTCTATAAAGTATTTTTTCCTCATGGGGGCCTCTCAAGTGTCCCACAAAGCCCAAAAAACAGCTAGAAGTGATTTTAGGGGACAAAAAGGTCCCCACAATGCCATAAATACCCGCACACAGACACACGCACACACACACAATGTGCTTCAATGAACATCTATCAGTCCTCCATATTTTTCTTTCTTCCATCACATTTTGCTCTCCATCTCCATCATCTCTGTTTTTCTCCCTGCTCTCTCTCCCTTAAATTCTCTCACCATTACTCCCCTGTTCTCTCTCTCTCTCTCTCTGGCTGTAGGTTGCTTGATGAAAGCTGCCTAGATGACAACTCGTTTCACACATCACTTATTACTGATGAAACTCCCTCCCTCCCCCTCTCTCTCTCTCTCTCCCTCTCCCTCTCCCTCTCCCCCCCTCTCCCTCCCTCTCTCAGGGGGCAGGGAGCTCTCTCAAGATTACAATCGGCATTCTCCACAGATCAGCATCAATACAGTACAGGAAGAGGGTCTGGAGGTGTGTATTTGTGAGTATATTTGTGTGTGTGTGTGAGATGACTCGACGGCAGACAGGCGAGAAATCCACTCCCATCTGGACATCTGTCAGAGCTGTGGCGGCGAGGTAAATTTTCTGAAAGCTGATTATCAGAGCGTAAACTCTTCATTTTTCATCTCTAATTTACTCTCTCACCTTCCTCATGCTGGAGAGAAACACGCGTGCTGTGAGTCAGACTCCGACCGTCTGGTGACGAAATTCACAACCCAACACGGCCGGGAGCCGGTCTCAGCGGACCATAGGATCCAGCAGCGCGACCCCACCGCATCCCAACGGCAAGCGCCAGGCAGGAACGAAGGACTGAAGCGACTATGTTTAGCCAAACACAGCTAGGGGTGGGTGTGATGGTAACCTCAATCTGCAGCGCTGCAATGTACCCAGAGGGAGTGAGGGAGGTGGGGGAGGAGGTGTGATGAGGTGAGATCTGCCTTTTCCCTTTACGTCTGGGGCCTGCAAGCAATTGCATCTTCTCAGTTGAGCAACGAAATAGAGGTGAAAGTAAAATCTGTTTGCACTTGTAATGGCTGGATTTATCAACTAGAGACAGGCCAATACAGCGTTGTTCACACCAGAAAAGTCTGTTAGTTTACTTGCTTTGGTCCGGACCAAATTAAATGTTTATTTTAATTTTCTTGGTTGCGGTTCGCTTTCACATTGTAAGCATTGCAAGTGGAGCAGAAGGTCTTCGTTCGTTCACCTACTGGACAGAAACGTGTGGGGCGGGGTAAAGCAGGAAGCCCAAACTTAAAGTACATAATCATAGAGATTTTGCGTGTTGTTCTCCTTGTCCATATAGTGATATGGTTTATACAGTTACATACATTTGTCAAGAGCATCTGATGCAATGTCAGTTTTACAATATGATATTAGTAATTTTGCAACAGCGAAGGCGTGCTGCAAAACAGCTGCGAAGGAGAGCTCTCCTTGTTAAACCACGGCTCATTTCTAGCATTGGCTATACACGTCTGTGTGTGTTGTGTAGTTATCCAAACAATTATTTACCATAACGTGTGACAACAATGGGAGTCCGTTAAATTCAAAAAGGTATGCTTTTTGCAACTGGGTCTGACTGAGGTCGGTCTGCTTTCACACCTTAAACAAACTGTGCCAGAGTTTGTTTGGAACTGAACTGAGACCACCTCTTCCTCTGAGTCTTAGTACAACTGTTTGGTCCGCATCTGGTGCTTATATTCACACCTGCCCAAAAGGTCCGAACCAAGGGAGGAAACGAACTTGGGTTCATTTTAAGCGAACTAAACAAGGCAGGTGTGAATACACCCTAAGACCCTCACCGCTTTCGATAATTCATTCATTCATTCATTCATTATTCATTATCAGAACTGCTTAATCCCTATCAGCGGCCGTGGGGTCCAGAGCCTATCCGGTGCGAGGCAGGGATATAAAAATCCTATAGTTATATATCTGCCAATATTTTTTTCCAGAAACACAAAAGATATATTTTCCCTGCTACACATAATATTTGTTATGAGTAGTTATTTAAGAGACCACACTGAGATAAGTGACATAAAAATGAAAGGAAGCAGATCATGAATAGGCATTTGAAAAAAAGTACAATTAAATATATGTAAGTTTTAATAAAGTACAATGTATAAACACACAAAAAGACAGCAGTGGAGTTGGAATCAATTATAACCTCCAGATATTTGGACCAAAACAATTACACATTCACTAGCATTGGGGTGTAAACTTTAGAGCACCTTCTTTCATTCACACCATTTTATCTCAAATGTTTGCTGGCGTTCTGATGTAATAATACTGAATGTCTAAAATTTCTTTTAGGAATAATTCCTTAAAACACACCAAAAAATCACTCACTATTATTGCAGATGCAGACCACATCCATACATTTCAGGCCACTGCCCGTTTTATCAAGGTCAGAGTGATTAATGCCAATAAAATGACTGGAAACCCAGCTGTTTGATGAAAACAAAAATCAAGGCACAACAATAATAATGCACCTTATATATAAAAGGACACAGCAACTCTGGGTGTCTGTTTTATATCTGATCTGACTAACAAGCTCGTCTCCACAACGACGGGAGCCCAATTAGTGAAATTAGCTGTTTGGGTGCAAGGTTAAAACAAACAGCTCTAGATTCTACAGCTCTGGATGTAACCGGTTGGCTGTGTGAAATTTCTAAAATAGCCTGCTGCAGAGCACCCAGATTTAACCCTTAAAACACATTAAAGGGCAGATGTAGGACTCATTGTCCAGAAACATCAGAGGGACATTGTGGAATTTGGATCTCAACATTAAATGGTCCCCAGTACAGATTATTTATGAGGACTGAGAAAATGAGCTTTTGTACAATGGGGACAGTTTACAACGACATCCATAAACAAGCACAAATATTTATAGCAATAAGCCATAATAAACAGAAAGTCAGAAGCTTCTTAAATCCCTTTTAATATACTTCTAAAAAGGATTCGGCAGTGTGACTTCACATTGTCACATTTATTTCAAACTAACCACAATTAAGATTCGAAATGACTCTTAACAATGCTTTTTAAAAAGATCCTTTATTGGAAAAGCATGGGACCGAACACAGATTTTCTAAAGGTATGAAAAGAATGAACCAATATGAGCATGATTAAGTTAGAGAGAGGTTCTAAATGTCATGTTCAATACATTGTTCAGTTGATTGCCACCCCTTGTCCTAAATTAAATTTAATTAAATTAGCAGAAATACCAAGAAAATATTCATATTAAGGGGCTGTTTACACATATGCAGATATTTTTATAAAGGCTTTTTTTAAATATGTTTGGGCCTTTGGACTTTTTATGAGTTTTAACCACCTCAAATGCATACTTTTTTAAACGCCCTCCAAAGTAAAGATTTTTCAAAACGCTGGATCTGTGGATAAGTGTAAATGAAAAGCCCAAACGTACAATAAATGTGCATTTATAAAAATATCCACATACATGTAAACAGGCCTTTTTTGTGTAAATGCAATTTAAAAAATAAACGTATAAAAATATGTGCACACGTTTAAACAGGGCCATAGACAGCGAAAAAGGAAGAAAGAGAGATTTTCCAAAAATGTGTTTAAGGAAGGCTTCTGACTAGTCAGATGGATGGATGGAAGGATGGATGGATGAAAGCATAGAGGGATGGGGGATGGATTAATAGACAGATTAAGAGAAATTAAGCTTCTGACCAGTCATTTAGATGCATGGTTAGGTAGAAAGAAGGGATGGCTGGATGGTTGGCTGGATGGAGGGATAGATGGATAGACAGATTCATCCATCCATCCATTGGTAGATCCTCATTTTAAAGTCAGCATTTTGTTAAAAGTGTGTGTGTGTGTGTGTGTGAGAGAGAGAGAGAGAGATGCAGAGACTCCCTGCAAAGAGACGGAAAACAGCTTTTCCTTTGAAGACAAACAAACAATAAAGCTGAATGACAGACTACAACTCTGCCCTCGCTGCACAATCAAACACGCTCTAGAGAGAGAAAACGACACATCTGCCTCACCTGTCACAAACATCCAGAGACGGAGTGAGAGAGGAAGAGAGGGAGCGCGAGGGGGAGAGAGAGTGAGAACACAAAAGAAAGCTCTGCGAGATCTCGGTCTCTGCTTTCTTCAAAAGCAGCCGGCGCTGTGTGAGACGAGCACGGGGAGAATCCGGAGAGATGTCCCATTTCCCATCAGGCCCTGTCCCACACTTCACCTCTTTGCTTATGTGGATTTTAGAACTCTGCCGTTTGTTTTAGCACACGGAAAATGGCTGATGGCAATAAAAACTGTTAAAACAAAAAGAACAAAAAGAGTCTCACTCTGACTACTCCCCTCCTTTTACTGATTCTATCCTGCTGCTTTCTCGGAGAAACGGTAGCAGGAGAAATGCTCAATTCTGCATCCCCAACTCGCTGACATAATCAAATGGGAAGGCTCATCAAACAGACACACACAAACCAACACACACACACACAAAGAGAGGCAATTCAGGTAGGTATTTTTAGCTTCCCGCTCCAGTGAGGTGGATGAGGAGAGATAGGACAGCAGGCCCAAACTCGGCCTATTTGAAGAAGATTGTCCCCACCAGGGACCTGCATGCTGCCTCCCAGGGGATGAAGAGGAAGAGGAGAACGAGGAGGGGCAGTAATAGGCTGAGGAGGGAATCTTTAATTTACCAGAACATTGTTCCAACAATATTGTATTGTTCAGGCTTTAATTGTACCTTGTACAGTGGACAGAATCTGGTATCTTAAAAACAGCATCAATTCTTCTAGGTACACTTGCACACAGTTTTTGAAAGAACTCGGCTGGTAGGTTGTTCCAAACATCTTGGAGAACTAACCACAGATCTATAATCCTATAATCCTATAATCCTACAAAATAATATAATGACTATAATCCTACAAAATAATATAATGACTACAAAATAATACAGTGACTATAATCCTATAAAATCCCTGACTTTGTGCAAGTGTATAAGAATTGATGCTGGTTTGAAGGCAAAAGATAGTAACACCAAATATTGATTTGATTTAGATTTTTCTTTTGTTCGCTCACCTTGCATTTTGTAAATTGATAAAAAATAAATAATCATTATTTATATTTTTGAAAGCATTCTTTGTTTACAGCATTTTTTCACACCCACCTAAAACTTTTGCACAGTACTATATATATTTTTTTCCAAAAGCTGTGTAGCTGTGTAGTAGACAGATTACATAAAGACACTTAAATAAACACTTTTAAAAACTGCTATTTGTTGGATATTAACTCAATTGCCGATAAATGATAATATCTGCACAGCAATTTATCAGTCTGGCTCTACTTACTGCTCAACGTCAACGAGTTCATACTTCTGTAAGAAATTACCTACGTATTGAAGGAGTGCACATACACTATCACTCAGCATTTGCATTGCCTATAGGGACTGCCCTGGACCATGTGCACAAAAATGTGCACCGTAAAAAATGATTTGGACTGTTGTAAATTGTACCTAATTAAATTTTGTTTTATAAAATCTGTTTGGATATGCTACTGGTCTACTAAACAATTAACGTATATCTGGCATTTTCACGAAAACTTTTTCAGATGGGTATTACTGACTAAACTTTTCGTCAGATAGGATCCTGTGCGCATGTGCTCTGAGACAGTGTTGGCCGCCGTTTATCCTACCATTCTGAGAGGCAGATGAACACATACTATAGTTCTGCCATTTTTGCGGTAAGTAGTTTATAGTTTAATTTTATAACGTTCTTTCAGTAGTTTAGTTAACAATAAAACATATTTAAGCGGAATGTTCAATAGGCCTAGCTGTTTTATTGAATGTTTTGAAATCAAATATCCATCCGTTTGCTAGCTCGCTAACGCTAGCAATGTTTGTTAAACGTTCAGCTTTCCTTACGTAATATAATACCTTAAGTCAAAGTCAAAGTAAACTTTGTCATCTCTGCTATATACTGTACAGATATACAGAGAGACAAGACGTTAGGTTAGTATATTATAAAAGATAATTAACACATGTACCGGTATCTCCAGAATTAACATGTGCAAGCAAGTTTAGCTAAAATGGGAACTGACAGTAAGTGACATTTGCAGTGGCATTAATCATGTTATCAGGGTCTTTCAAAAAATAACAACCATACAGTTTTATTTCGTATCTCGGCTCCCGCGAGGGCGTGAAGCTCGCCGCGGTGTTCCCGAGCTACGGCCGTGAGCGCAGTGGTGCACGCGAATTCAGGTGTTCGTTGCTGGTTTCATGAAATACTGTCATTTTGCGAATGCACACAGCGAACTGCACGTATTTGAAATTTATGTATGTGGGCTGCACAGAAACATGACAAGAACAAGGGACGTGACTGCATCGACTGTTTACTTAGGTTTAGCTAAGCTCATCGTTTAGCGGTAGCTCATTGTGACCTTAGTTAAACCATGTGTGTGTATTAGGGAAGCATGACCGATTTTGTTTTTTTTTTAAAAAGGCACAGTGACAGAACATTAGGAGGCCAAAATGCTATCGTACATGCTGTAGAATCATTTGATTAGTGTAACAATTATTCTGAATACATTTTAATCTAAAACATGGGATGGGGGAACATTGAGAAGGTTATGTTTCATATTGATGGTATATTTGTTTGACCTACATGGCATGCAACATGGTTCAGTTGAGAAGTCTGGTGTTTTAGTGGTGGCTGTTGGGCATTTCTTCTACGTCTGTTCTAAACAGCACTGTGTTAATATGCTTATTTTAAACTAAAAGTGCATATGCCTTTTTCATTTTGTTTATTTTTTAACATGGAAGATGAACTTGAGGACTTCATGAGGACTTCACTTCATAATTCCACAGCTGAGGAGGATCCAGTAGACGTGTCTATTGTGATAGAGGGTATCCAAGTGCTGAATGGATGTGGAAACAGAACCAAGGCGTGTATTCTTTCAATGGGCTTGATCTATGCCCTCAACCTTGAGTATCCCAGGAATATCAAGTGCACATTTGAAGTATTCCAGAATCTTTTTTGGAACTTGATGGAGCAAAACTTCTTAAGAATAACCTGCTTGTCATTCATGTGTTATGTTCAATAAAAATTGACATGATGAATTGTGGCTCCTGCTTATGACTATATTTGTATATAAGTAAAGCTAACCTTCCCTGAATAAGTAATGGCTAAGTAGTAAAGTTGATTAATTCATAATTACAATAAGTGGGTAGATAAAGCATTTCATAATTAAATTAAAAAACTGTTCTTAACTGAGTTATAATTACTCAGAATTTCTAAGTAATTAGTTGTTAAATGTAAATAAATGTTATGTATATGTTAACTATTCTGTTTTACTCTGTTATAGCTCTTAAATTTGGGTATTCTTTACTCAAAACATAGGGTGAAATCTACCCAGACAAACTGAGTGCAAATTGTTACCTCATCTTAATTGAGTAGATTCTATAGGTTGTTTTTTTACAGTGTGTACAGTGACATGAACAACAGCTACACATACACAAAACGCAAGTACAGCATATAGAGTCCCACTGTGCTTTTGCTCACTTTTCAGGCCGATTGATTGGCCCAGTGTCTGCAGTGCAGTCAATAACCCATGCTGCCTTACAGTGGGACACACACACACACACACAATCAAACACACAAACAAACAAGGCTCAGGTCACAATAGCTGCTATTACTGTCTGTGCTTATGTAATTCTTCTCTCTGCCTTCCCCCTTCTTCCTTTCTCATTCTCTCCAGCACACACGGACGCACAAAGAGGAGAAACACTTTTCACAAGCCGTGTGTGATGGTCCCAGCTGTGTCCAAGTAGCACGATAATATCTGTCAGCACAAAACAAGCTGTGCATGCAATGTGGACACACACATGCACACACATACACTCCCATACTGTCCCTCTCTTGGGCACACAAGGCTGTCTCTTTCTTTGTCAGGCTCCCTAAGCAACACCTGCCTTTGTATTTTGCCTAATGAAGTGAGGGGTCAACTTCAGCAGGTCACACACAAACACACACACACAACCGCACAACCTATTTGCAAACAATCAATATGAGTCAATGAAAAAAAAACTGGACATTGCAAAAAAGCAAGGATCTCGTTCCCCTATTCTCTCTCTCTCTCTCTCTCTCTCACTCTCTCTCTCTCACACACACACACACACACACATATACACACATCTGCAGTCAGCAGCTCATCAGCATAGAAACAGACAGCTGAACAGTGCCCGATTTAGGCAGGTAGGGGTGTGTGTGTGTGTGTGCGCGTGTATGTGTGAATTTCACAGCTGAGAGAGCACGGGGTGGGGGAATGTCAGAGGGAGATCGAGGGAGAGGCAGAGAAGGGGAGGAGGAGAGAAAAAAAGAAAAGACAAAGGAGAAGCTGCCGAGACAGACAAGCTGGACGGGGGTGAAAAACAAAGGCAAATCAAAGAAAGATCAATATGGAGCGAGAGAGAAATAGAGAGATAGGGAAATAGCCAGCGAAAGGGAGAGAGAGGGGAGGGACGGGGGGAGTGAAAGATGCTGACACTAGACTTTAAGGGCTCTCCGTGGCATTCCTCTAACTAGTCTCCTCTCTTGAGGAGCGATAAAACATCAAACCCCGAGCCAAAATGTCACAGCCTTTTCCTAACTCGTCCTCTGCACTCACTCGCCTTCTCCATCTCTCTCGTTTCCCTGCTCTCTTTTTCTAACAAAGCAGGCAGCTTCTAGGTAATGAGGCTCATTTTCATGTAGGGCACCGGAGCGTGGTCTCAGAGGACCCATCACACACACACACACACACACACACACAGGGAGGGGTAAGGTAGGTAAGGCACTAATGGCTACCCAAGCACTTAACTCTCACTAGAGTCTCTCAAATCTAAACTTTATTGTGACCACGGTGATCCGGCAGCATCACTTCAGGCATCACAGCAGCTCCAATTTAGCAAGGCAGCATTTTTATACTGCAATATAACCTCTTCTCAAGAGGTTCCTTTGTTTATGAAGTTTTCCATTATGTAAGAGACGTAACTATAATACAGTGCTATGCAAACGTCTTGAGCCACCCCTAATTTCTGCATATTTTCCTTTCAAAGAGCCAGACTCTCTTGTGATTTTTACCTGAGTCTCAAGTATTCACATATTTTCAATTGTCTCATTTTCCTAGTAAACTATAAAGAAATGAGGGTTGGCTCAAGACTTTTCCACAGTACTGTAAGTTATATTGGCACAGTCGTCTCACAGCAAGATGGTCCTGTATTCAATTCCCAGGTTGGTCGTGGGGTCTCTCTTTGTAGAGTTTGTGTGTTTGTGTGCCAGGGTTTTCTTCGGGTGCTCCGGTTTCTTCCTACAGTCAAAAGCCTGAGTAATAGGTTGATTGGTTACTCTAAATTGCCTGCTAGATGTGATTGTGAGTGTGTTTGTGTGTGACCTGTGCTGTGTTAGCGCCTGCTCAGGGTTGATCCCCCCCCTCACGCCTAGTGCTAGGATGGTCTCCTTTCTACAGAACACTACATGTCTGAAAGAGAAAATTGTACAAAAGTCCTGGATGAGTAAAAGTACCACTGACCCGTGAGCAAAGAGTGGTCTTGAGCACTGTTCTCGGTGTAGTGTCCACAGCAGCTGGCTACAGCAGAGATTACATGTTCTGTGATGTGTTCACAAGGACAAATAAAACGACTCACTTTCACTTTCAAAGTGTCTGAAAGAGAGCTCGGATTCATGCTAGATGTGATTTAGGTGAATAACATTTGCCTTGTGATCTGAAGGTCGCCGGTTTGAATCCAAGGACCGGTAAAGATATCAGTGAGGTACTAATGAGCAAGGTACCATCCCTAAGAACTTCTCCCAGGAGGCTGCCCTTGTTAGTTGCCCACTCAGAATGTTCAGAAAGAGATGCATGTATAAAATAAAATTCAATTAGTTCA
The DNA here is from genome assembly GCA_032718565.1 of Distichodus sexfasciatus. Lineage (NCBI taxonomy): Eukaryota > Metazoa > Chordata > Actinopteri > Characiformes > Distichodontidae > Distichodus > Distichodus sexfasciatus. The sequence goes on from JAVGVS010000006.1 coordinate 2,502,591, forward strand.
CTATCACAAACCAAGCAGTCATACATGATGAGATTTTATTCCTTCTACATTATTCTATAGACAAGTCCCTACTATTTTAGTTTATTTCACATGAGGTCAAATGGAATGCGTCTTTGAATTAAATTGTGGAAATTGCCATTTGTTGGCTGTGGGTTCAGGGATTCAAAACGTCAAAAAAACAATCACCTCTCCATTTTCACAATGGCAAGACGCTTATTCTTAAATCAAAGCCTCTTAAAATGATCACAAACTCCAAAGCTAAGCACCTTTAAGCGAGCTGCAGCGCTCTGTCCTTCACCTCAAGCACTCTGTCATAAAAAACAACAAACCGTAGTTAGCGTTTACTTAGCAACTTCACTGGTGAGTTAAAAACATCCCTAATGAAATGATTTTAGCTCCATCCAAAATGACCATCTTCCCTACCCTCGTAATCTCATCTCTACAGAGCATTATCGGACTGGATATTAAATTACTCGTCCCTAACCCTGACTGCAGTGAATCCGCTACAAGGTTAGAGCTCTCACCCAGCAGCCTTTTCACTACCAGCCGTGAAAATTACCTGCTCAGTCAAAAGCAGCTTCCACTGCAGGCTACAGGGACCTAAAAACAGTTGAAACGCTCTAAATGTAAATTTCTAACATTAATTTTGAGCAAGGAGCATTCAACAAGCCAAATCAGACTCCTACAGGCCACCAATGCCTAACCATTTTCAATCCTGCCATTTTCATAGAGCTCAGTCCTGAAATTTCTCTCAGCATTTTCTCCTCAGGCCCATTCTTGCCTTTTTAGCTTTTTAAAACTTGAGCTAGCTGCTGTTTTTGGCATTAACCTCTCTAATGGAGTTCTTGCATAACCACTGGGCTTTGGACACAGCCAGGGTAAGCCTTGAAAGAAAAAAAACTTTGCACAGATTATCAGACACCACCACTTCAGTGTCTGAACATATGTGGGTCTCTACACACTGACAAAGCTCCCCCAAAGTCTCACAAGTTATTATAGAACCAAAAATTTGCTTTTATATACTAACATTTGTTATAGATATTTTATGGCAAATTCTTTTATTTGATGTGAAAGCTAAGTAGAGACAGCCTTTGAGTGTGATGTAGGAGTAGGGCAGAAAAGAGAGAGGAAAGAAAGAGATTAAAAAGGATGACTGAACAGCATTATAATACAACAGTCTGCAGTTCAAATCGGCAGACACGTTGCTCTTTAGATTTAAGAATTTCCTAATGTGATCTGGCACATCTGATCTGGCCAGAAAGGCATATGATAATGAGGTGATAAGTTCGATCGGGTGTATAAGGGCTATGAATATCTGAAATCCTGCAGAAGGTTATAAGAGTGGAACCAAGAACACACACCCTGGTGCTTTTATCTTGTTTAAGTGTCATACCATACTGAAAATTAACTGGTATAATCAGATTAATCACACTTCCAGTAATCCATCCACAAAATCAGTGTGCCATGAAAAGAAAGAGAGAGAGAGAGAGAGTGTGAGAGAGAGAGCGAGAGAGAGAGAGAAAGAAACCATCATATGACCCAAACTAAATGCTCTCAGCATGTAAAGGCTTATTATCTTTCATTTGTCATGGGGAAGGTGGCAGTGCTTTCAACTTTACCATGTCATGCCTGCATCTAATTTAACTGCAGGTGTTGGTCTGCGTTGTATGCACAGGTGGAGAGGTACACATACGCTATGTGTGCCACCTTACATAGGCCTTACAGTCAGTGCCTGCTGTCATGTTGAACATCAGATCCATGTACATGACGTACCGCCAACCTTCTGTTCATTTGTTATCATTGCTCAATAATGCATATTAATCACCTTAGTACTAGGTTTACAAGCTGTTACTAGCTCTTTGTTTCTTCATAAAAACATACTGCCATCAACCTGCATAACAAAACTTTGCCCATTTAAGCCAGATTGCCAATCTTTTTGCTTGTTTTTTTTGGGGGGGGAGGTTGCTACTTAAGATCAGGCTGGCAACTGCAAGGTAATGAAATCTTAACCATTATGTATTACCAAGCCTTAATCTTTTAAATAGTGAAATGACTATAATCTATAGTGGCAGAATCTAGAGTTTAAAAGATGGAAGTGACATCCAGGTTCAAGTCAAAGTCTTGGGAAGCTTTTTTTAGCTACTAGCAGGACTAACAACTCGTTCACTTGTATTCTCCACAGGAAGCAAACAAGGTTTAATCGAATTGCGCATACAATTTATATTCCCAAGGAAATCTCACCTAAAAACTGGACCACAGCCACGCGCAGACAGGCCCCCCTCCACGAGGATGAATTACACACCACTTTTTAATTGTGCTTAATGGAACCGGGGGCACATCAATTACACGCCACATTTTAATTGTTCTGAATTAAACCAGGGGCACTCACGTCGCGGAAGCGGTCCCAATACTTGTCCTTGCCGTACTGGGTAACACTGCTCATCCACTTGTCGCTGTCCGCCGGGTTTCCGTTATTGTTGTCGGCGACCGCCGTCTCCACGCGCTTGCCCTCCGCGCGCAGCAGTAACGCTGCAAGAGGCAGCAGCAGCCCGCACAGCATCGCCTAGAACCGAACAGAGAATATGCTCTTGAAAGTGAAGGGAGACTTTAGTGCAAATCGGGCACTTGCCTTGAGTTCAAGGCAAGTGGACTTCTTTTTCAAAATTCTTGAAGACGTTTCACCTCTCATGTTTTAAGAAACGTCTTCAATAATATTGAAAAAGAAGTCCAGTTGACTTGGCTCCAGCGCCCCCAAAATACACAATATATCATTTTAGCGACTAGTGCGCCTGAGCAAAAAGTCCAATCAGGGCGCATAATGTGAATTAGGCAAATTTTATAAACGCTGTACTTGCCCAACGTTTTTGCTGCTTGAAACAAGAGAAACTTTTCAATTTCTTATGTCTCTTCTATAACAGACGTCTGTCTGATTTAACAACACTGATATTTAACTGTTCTGTGATAAAGTTCAAGAGCGCACAGTTTACAGTAAAGTAAAACATTGTTTTTCAGCAGCAATAATAATAATATAATATTAATTATTATACATATATTATTATTATTATTATTATTATTAATTATTACGTGATGCACTCACCTTCAAGATCAACCCATTCTACAACCATCTACAATTAATACAAAGTAATTTATGTGTAAAAACTTATTTCACAGAAAAAAAAGACTTGCTTTTGCTTTTTCTAATATCATGCAGCTCTAGACTGGACGCACGTGCAAATGAAATGCTTGCCATTTATACTTCTTCTTAATTAAACTCATTTGTCACTTGGCGTCAAACACGGAAATTCAGCATCCATTACACAAGAATTGCACACTATAAATAAAGATACCATGGAGGTTCAGAATGCTATATAAGAGTCATTTTTGGTTTAGGACGTTTCATGGCGTTGATTTTTTGCTTATTACCACAAAGTCTGAAGAACCCCGTTTCCAAAGCAAAGAAGAAGGTTCCAAAGCATTTAAGATTAATTAATAATTATAGGATTATGTAAGCAGTAGCAGATTCCAGCACGGGAACCTTAAGGAACCTTAGTTGTTTAAAGAGTGTAGGAGGCCGCGGTGCGCTATTAGATTAAGAGGATTATAGTGCTCAGAATGTCATTCTAATATGATTAGGGTGACTGAATGGGAACACGGCGGCTGCGCACCGAACCAGATGGAGCACGAGAGAACGATTATAGCGCTCGAGCGTCCCCGAGTCCCATAAACAGGTAATCAACCGCGTCTTCACCGAGAGCTCCGTGGAACCGAAAGGCGCGTGGCCAATAATCCAGCTCCCGGAGCGTCCCGCAATTAAACCCGCGCATTCCCGCGGCTCTCTTACCTCGGATGGCCCGCGTTTGGCTCGCCGGAGGAAAGTGGAACGCAAGTTGTGAAAACGCAGAAGTCGTCGACGGGACCGAAAGTATCCGACACACTGGAGCGTGAGTGTGTGTGTGTTGTTGTACGAGCTGCGCAGCTACACTGAGCCCAACCGGGAGAAACGAAAAAGATCAGCGGAACGGTGGCTGCCTCCTCCCATCCAATAAGCCTTCTGCTCTGACTCCTCCTCCTCATCCCATAACGCTCTCTCACACACTCTCCCTCTCTCATTTCTCTTTCGACATCAGTCCTCCCACCTTCTCTCCAAACCTGTCTCTCTTTCTTTTCCCTCTATAACCATACACCCTTTCTTCTTTCTCTCTTCACGTTCTCCTTTTTCTACACCTCTTTCTTCCTTTCCCCACCACCCAATTCCTTACCCACTCTCTCTTTCTTCGCCAACACCCCCCTCCACCCCCCTCCACCCAAAAGGACTGGCGCATTCACCTGAGAATAAGAATGTGGCTCTCCGTGGTTGGGTGAGCTAATTTCCAGGTGGTGACTTCTTGCTATGGTACACAGGGGAACGGAAATCGATTGGCGTACGTGAAAGTTACATCCACTTTATTCCCTGGCCGGTTGCAACAAATTAAAGCCGGCCTGTGTTTTCATTTAGAATCAAGATAGTTTGTGCTACAACGGAGTAGGGAAAATATGGGGTTTGTTACAGTTCAGTAGCTGAAGTGGCACAGCAATATATGTTTCCCTTTGAAAATTCTCTTTACGTATTTAGTCAGGTGAATAATTTGGTCATCTGCCATCTTTGGAGTATATTAAATTGTTAGAACTACTGTATGCTGTGTTGCATAGTACAGTTTTCACCACCAAGAACAATGACTTTTAAAGCCTAAGAACTGCACGACATATGCACAGAGAGTTAATGTTCAGCCCTTCTAGAATGTGAAAATATCCCCCATTTTAGATGTAGGGCAATGGAAAGAATGCAAACAACCTCGTTTCAAGACAATCCTAGTGTACTACATAGGGAGAAGGAAGGCATTTGGGATGAAAAGCGTATCTTTACTGTTGACCCAGGAGCTGTCCTTTAAGCCGCTTGAAGGTGAATGTGAATGTGATGAATGTGACACACCTTTTGACAGGTAGCGCACTACATAAGAAGCAAACAAGACAGATGTAGTGCATGAGATTGGGAGTACAGAGCTATTGAGATGCAGTTGATGTTCTGGCTGTTGACCCAGGAATTGTCCCGAAGACTGAATGGGAAATGGCTCCCTCTATATGAAATATATAGTGCATACAATGGGCATGAAGATAGGTTGTTTGGTACAAATATTGTGCACTACATAGGAAGCAGAGAGCCATTTGAAACACATTTGTTATTGACACAGGAGCTGTCCGATCAGCAACACAAACATATACGCGGAGAGCTGCGGTGAAACGACATGAGTCAGTGAGATTGTCCCCATGTCGAATCGTTTAACATCTCTATTTTACGGTGTCACAGGCTTAAAGAACTTTAATGCAGCACTGTTTTGTGTGCTGAAGCCTGAAGTGGAAAAATGCATTTTTGGACGAGTCAAAAACATTCTAATCCACGCGTCTCCACTACACAAAGGGAGACTCGCCCACGCGGTTTGTGGCCTAAGTGGCGTGGTAATAACAGGATGGGGATAAGCCTTTTTAAAGCTGTCTGCACCGGATGGGGCGTTAAGCTGCCCTCTCTGGGACATGAGGGGAGAAGCGGGAGATAGCGATGGCCCGACTCCAGCCTCAACCGTGACGGGCTCGATATGAAAGGCCGAGGGAATTTTGAAAACTGGGAAACAGAGACTCTCAAGGGTGCTGCAGCCATGAGGCATTTCAACAGCATGTCCGCAAGGAGAAGGGGAGTGGGACTAACCTTAGGGTGGTCTAGGGGGTAGGATACTTGGTCATGGGTTCAAGTCTGGATGTCTGAAGCAAAACCCTTAACCCCAAGTTGCTCAAGAGAGACTATCCCTGTAAGTAGCAAATGTAAATCACTGTGGATAGGAGTACCTACTAGGTGACGTGGAAACAAAGTTGACACCAGTTACTCTGTGTTCACACAGCAACACAGTCTGGATCACTCTATGATGGTGGCCAGTAGGCTTTTTCTGATTTGGATTTTCTAGCTGCCTTGCTTACTTTTTTGGTGCTATACTCAAGGCATTAGTTATAGTCATCCATATGTTTTGACAGAGAAGACACTTTGTCAATGAAACAGATAGTAGTTAACTAACTTGGTCGCAGAAATAAGTGGCCAGTGTGTTAATATTCTTATCACAATCATTATATAGCATTTTATGGTCTTCAGATATCTAGTTCTAACAAATTCCTCTTAATCATTTGTCTGTACATATTTGAATATTTAAATAGCATTTTATAGTCCTTACATATCTGGAAAGACAAATGTATGGGAAATACAATCTAGAAAGTCTAGAATCTCATAGCTCAAAAATCTGACTAGAAAGTAGTCAGACCAACTTAGGATTTTAAAAATGATACTCATTTTTGATATATCTGATAAGGATACATTAGGCAATATTATATTTCCACAAAATATAACCCCTACCTTATTACTTGTATTCAGAATTGTCAGCACACAATGTTAAATAAAATTAACATTTAAACAAAATCATTAAAATAATAGGAAGTAAGTAAGCAGTGGTCACTTTCTAATAGTGCTGCTTATTTCAAGACATTGTGGAATCAAGTGTGATTCTAGTTGTTAATAAAGTACTAACAAAATACAAACAAATAAAGTTTTGTAAAGCCATCAATGCAATATTAAAAGGAATGAAAAGAGATCCTGGTAGTTTCAACAAACCACAGGTAGTTTCTTCCACTAGTAAGCACCATTTACACTTACATGCCTTGTTTATCCTATCCTATCTGTCTTAAGTTAAGTTGGTAAATTACACATTTGTTTTAGTTAAGTACTATGTAGCAATGATAAATGACCGTATGGAGTCAATTCCAAGGCTGTGGAGTTGATTCTCAATTTTGAGTCACCTGGAATCAGATCCACCGTGACCAACTCGATACAAAGTCCTGAGGGGGTTTTGAAAAAGGTGGACGAGAAGAATTTCAACATGTCCAAAAGGATCTGAGGACATCATTGCGGAACTAATGGTAGTGTCACGTGAGATGGTTGTGTCTGACACATGTTGAGCCATCAGTTCCATCGTGAAGGAGGATTGATGTATTTCTAATTAACTGACACCTGAACACATATTTTGGCAATTTGAGCCTACAATTTCTCACTGTCATATAATCGTGTGTGACTGACAGGCCTGTAAAAGTAGGAGAGGGGGTTTACTCTCACCAGCATGGTGCATAATTTGAGCCTTTAGACTGCTGTGGATCCATGCTGTGCCAATCTGAATTGACTCTAGACCCATAGTTCATTAAACATAAATTCATAGTTCTTTTAGAATAATGCCATAATAAAACTACTTTTAGTTTCTCTGCGGTTGAAGAATCATTTGGTTATTGTTGCAAAGCAACCTTGACAACCTCTTTGTCACCTCAATCTACCTTCTATATAATTTGAAGATTCAGTTCATAAATGTAGAGAATTTGCAGTTTGAAAGTCCTTCATGGAGAACTAGATGCATGTTAGAACAAGACCATTTAAATCAAAGTTAGTTAGACTAATGCAAGCTGAATAAATCTGTAATGTGGGCTACTGAAGTTCACGTATTATGGATTTAATCTCTCACCTGTTTGAGCAAGAAAGGAAAAAGGCTCCTAATCTTGTTCTTGTTTGAATAAGGAAATGAATTTCTAAATGGCTCTTTGCTAAGGCATATGGTTCCATAAAGAATTGTTAATTGGAATATAGCATATGTGCAATTATGTGCAAGCTTTTTGTTGTGTGAAAAATATTCTTTAGACTTTGGGACACAAAAATTTTATAAATTGGTATAAAAATGATTCTTCACTTAGGTGTTTTATGGTATCAGGTGGTTCCTCCATGAAGCTTCATGGTGCCAGAATGGCTCTTCTAGTTGTTCTTTATGGTACCAAAGTGGTTGTTCCATGAGATTTATTATGCTACCAGAATATATTTTCCTATTGCATAATCCCACTGAACCCTTGTGGTACATTTATTTCCAAGAGTCGAGTTTTCAGAGGTTGAAACGGCTCTAATTATTGCTTTAATGCGCACGCAGAAAAAGCTTTACCCAAATGCTCCTTAATGGCATGAGGATGATGGGTGAATTAAAGCTTCATCTGAGTGACATACGGAGGTAATAACCACTCGCACTGTCACGGCTGATAATTTTAATTGGAACTTTCAGTTGTGCAGTCAGGTGCATCGCCATGATATTGAGAAAGTGGCTTTCATATTTTCCCTCTCTGATTAATACTATTTAATTATTCATTGATCAGAGCGTTTATTTATTTAACAATGGATTGTGCCAATTCAACATTACCCGCAACAGGCATTTTCAAAGCGCTGTAATGATTTTGCTCGTTGACTAGGCTGTGTAAATGATCTCCAGCAACTATGAAACGTGAAATATTGGAAATAACACACCCACGACTTAGCAACCTACATATGGCATTATGGTGTCCCCTGTCGGCGGAGGAGATTCCTGCAGTCCAAGTTATTTGAGCTTGGGTGAGGACAGTCAACACACATACAAACACAGCGCAATCTTTGTGAGATGCACCCAAATATAAACTATAAAACTACCACTACATCTAACAAAGTCCAACCTCCTTTACCTCAGTAACCAAAAGCAAATAAATGCAGGAAGTTTTGTATAAAAACTTTTTTTTTGTGAGAACTGTCCTTGTGAGAACTGTGAGTTGACTGTCTTCACAAAGATCTGACAAATATCAGTTGTTATGAGTTCACTCTTTCTCTTTTGAGAAATAAAAAAAATAAGGACTAGCCTATTTATATTGCACTTTTCCTAGAAAATACCATGTGATATTCCAAAAGCACATAGACAATGGGGAATATCCTCAACTGGTGGCAGTGTGCAGCTCTTCTGGGGGACGTGATAGCCATTTCATGCCAGTGCAATGAGAAACACTCGAATATGGGGATGATTTAGAGACTATAAAGGTCACAGGGGGTAATTTTAGCTAAGATATCAAAATGCACACCTGCCCTTTCTCAAAGACTTCCAGGATTGTGATTGAAATTCCAGCAGAATCTCAGTCAGGCACTGGGTTTTATATTTCATAGGAGGAAGGAGCAATGTTTATAGAACATTGTGCCCCAACACCACATGTGTTTATTATAATGGACTGTAAAAACACATGGCGATTACCTCCTGTGGGCTTCACCAACACCTGCTCCAGCAATAAGCTACGCCTTCATAGCTAGTCTCCCAAATTTCCAATTCAAACTATTTTGGTGGATTGCCTGGTGTGAAGAGCAGAGTGACCATCTTAAGGTGACATAGCATTTCTGTAAAAAGCATTTAGAAAGCATTTCACTAAAGTCCTATTTTCCACATTTAACAAACACTGTTGATCAAGCAAGCAAGTCTTATTAAAATGATTTCCAATTAAACAGCTAACTATGTTTATTTCTTTACATGAATTGAGATTAAAATTGATCGGAAATGTTTTATAGTTTCACAATACATTCTTCATGGGTACAGCACCACATGGTAGGCACAGAGGTTTGCATAGAGAGAGAGAGAGAGAGAGCGAGAGAGAGAGTTTGCATATTAATTATCAGTACTAGGAGAGTCAATCCAGAGTGAAGGTCACATATACTTTCACACTTCCTCTGAGAGTCATATCACATCTGTCCACTCACTTGTTCTTCTGTAATTAATGATAATTCTCGGCCCTTTTGTAATTCTCTTTGTCTTCGTATTGGTCACTGAGGGCCAACACCAATGGGAGGCACAAATTGGCCAGAAATACACTGCAGATAATTGAAATCCAGTCTCTTATATAATTGAATGGTGGTCCCTGGTCACCAGCGTGTACTTTTAGCAGCAACGTCCTCATCCATGATTCGTGGAAGCCGACCGCTAGCTCCGCCTTCTAGATAACCGGACTTAACCGCAGGGGGCTCTGCTGGTTTTGTTTTGCGTTTATTGAGATCTGGAAACAGATGGCAGAGGACCCAGTTGTACAGAATGGCAGTAATGAAGGCTGATGAGACATTTTATAGCATCAAATATAAACCACAGCATACAACTTTTATGTCCTTAGTGGTTTAAAACTTTTCACATTTGCACATACTGTATAGAATTATTATATTAATTTGCCACAAGAGACAGTCATAGGTGAGGCGTGGTTAGTGTGTGTGTGTGTGTGTGTGTGTGTGTGTACCATGTTTTTATGCGTTGTGAGAACATTTGAAAGGCCCCCATGAGGAAAAATGACTTTATAAAAAATGTGCCTATTATATTTAAGGAACTAAAACAGGTAAAAGATGCTCTTGTGCTTTTGGTTACTGAGGTTAAGGTTAGGGTTAGGATTAGTTATACATAGGATTGATATACATCTAATCATTATGGGAATCTATGAAATGTTTTACAAGTTTGTGTGTGTGTGTGTGTGTGTGTGTGATTATGTTCAATTCTACAAATTTTTCCTGTTCTCTTTTTTAAGACCAATCTTCCAAATGCTTACCAGTAATAGCCAACAGCATCTTCCTCCTGGCTCCAAATGTGGACACACCCACTTCCTTTAGGTCCTCTTCAGAGAGAGTGAGGAATGTCTGATAGTCAATCTGAAAGAAAGAAAGAAATACACAACTTTTTTAAGGGGTTTGTGAGTGGGTTTGTGAGTGCATTTTTGTATGTGAGGAGAGACACTCAAATGGAAAAAAACTAATTTTGGTTATGGTAAGGTTAGTGGGTAAGTCTTAGATGCAGCTGTAGTATTATTTACATTAAGTCATTATGAGAGTAAATTTAAAGACCTCACAAAGTGAGAGTCTAGCAAAATGAGACTGTGTTGTGTGTGTTTGAACCTCCTGCTCCTGAAATACTGAGGTATATTTCTCCAGGCCCAACTCTATCAGTAACTCCAGTAGGTCATCTTTGGCTTGAGGGCTGGACACCCCTTCAAAAGGATTTCTGCAGTTTACGTGTCCGTCAGCTGCAGAGAGAAAAGTCACAAGCTCAGTCTTTCTGGTTGTGAAGATGCTTCCTTCTGATGTAAGACAAAAGGTTACTACAAACATTCATCTGCCATCTACATAAAACATATGTGCTTAAAATTAACTTCAAATTAAGCATTAAATATTGATGGCACGACTTACTGATTATTGATAAGCGTGATTCTTACAAGAAATGTTCACAAATATTTAGAACCTCATCCACTGATTTCTATTTATTTATTCTATATGAGAATTGCCAAAATACATTGAAAATCATCATGATTTTGTATTATTTTATGTAGTAAAAAGTCATAAATTCAGTACAAATTTCCTCACAAAACTGTGATAAAAAGTGTGTGCATTTTAGAAAATAAAAAACATTAAAACATTACCATTTTCACTGATAAATAATAATGAGGCAATAATGTCAGAGAATGGACATTGACCTCAACAATTTTTGTCCTGTTATATGTATGCATTCATTTGATGATTTTATCTTTTTTGTCTACATCTAACCAGTGCATATGATTAAAAGCAGTATTTATAGCATTTGTCAATTAAATGAGGACTAAAAATCAAAATGATCAAATGATGAAAATTTATATGAAAAACCACCTGTCAGTCGAGTACTGTACATACTGTTTCTGCAGCAATGGGGCTCATTTTTCAGACCGTTCTGTTCTAGTAGTAGAGCTAAAATCAGGGTCATCTAAGGCTGCCTGCTGCCCTCCAGCACCACTGCAGGCTGGCCAAGGGCTCTGGAATCTATTTTTCACCTCAGAACTATCTTGTGCCCCTATGTTCATTACAAACAGACCACAATGACTTTATCAAAAGTAATGATGGTGGTCTTGCACCAGCCTTTATTCGTTAATTTACTACTGACGTTTTTAACTATTTAACTAATCAATCACACTGTCTTGGCTTTAAATTTGTATTCAATCATCCACTACAGATTAATTAGCCAATTCGAATCGTGATACAGGGATATTTTATTCATTCATTCATTATCTGAACCACTTAATCCCAACTGGGGTCACGGGGGGACCGGAGCCTATCCCGGAAACTTATGGGTGCAGGGTGGGGAACAACCCTGGGCAGGCACCAACACACCGCAGGGCACACACTCTCACACAATCACACTCACATTCACACCATACAGGGCCAATTTAGAGTCGCCAACTAACTTATATTGCATGCCTTGGGACTGTGGGAGGAAACCGGAGATAACCCATGCAAACACGGGGAGAGCGTGCAAACTCCACACAGAAAGGCCTATGGCCGTCCCCAGGGTTCAAACCCAGGACCTTCTCGCTGTGAGGCGGCAGCGCTAACCACTGCGCCACCGTGCTGCCCAGGGATATTTTATATGGTATATAAATATCAGTTTCAGGCAGGATTTATACCTGCAACATGGATTCTACTGTTGTTTTTCCAAAGTCAAAGCCTTCATTCTGTATCTCTATGCATTTGGATTACAAATGTTCCCAGAGGCATTTTAATTAATTAGGATCCATTTATATAGTAAATTTATAGACCCTCAATGTGTCTTATATAATAATCCCTAGGGAGCCACATTCTGCAAAATATACTGTATACCAGACCGCTCAATAAACATCAGCTATTAGAAGGAGAAGGGGCCAAAGCTAATCAGAGTAATTCTTGTTCGATTTCCACTCCTGGCTTTGGTGCGTCTCATGGCTATTTACAACTGATCTGGCCCCGTATAAGACTGATGGACTGTGCTAGATGGTGTAAGGAGGACACGGTTCACAGAGATGCCAGATTGAAAACAAGCCAAACACTGTTAATGTTCGCAAGTCTCACACTGGCCGCTTCACAGGAGACGAACAGGAGTGACAGTATTTTAACTAACTTATTATTTTGGGGAATAACTAACTACAAGTAGTAATACTACTTGAAGGAATCATGAGTCTGTGGCAGTGAAATGGCTTTGATGTGGTTAACCATTTTTCTCTGTCACTTGTAGTGTAGCTACCTACTATATTAAAACTGTTTGGTGTAGCTGAGCGACTTTTAATCATTAGTATCTTGAAGCTTAATGGTTCTGCTTAAAAGTAGTTTCCCCAACACTGTACATTCATGTTGTAGACCATTTAGAAGTAATCATGGGTTTACCCTTGTCCCTGTTAAAGTTAGGAGTGAGACCTCACTTTACATTTACAACATTTAGCAAACATTCTTATCCAGAGCGACTTCCATTTTTCCTAATTTCTGTGACAGTCTCCCTGGAGCAACTTGGGGTTAGGAGTCTTGCTCAGGAACACAATGATGGTAATGCTGGAGGCAAAAATCAAACCCACAAACTCTTGGCCCAGAGGCGAGACCACTCAGAGATGGAGGTTAAAGGTTAAAATAATGTGCAATCAAAACATACAAGACCATAATTTGATAGAGCTGCTATTCTATTGTCACAAGCAGAAATAACTGTTCCATGTTCCTTTTAAAGACATACTATTATTTCAGCATAAATGTAGCTTACATAGTTAGAGTCACAGCTGTAGGTAATTAGCACTCTGTCTTGGAGTCTTCTGCATTAGTGAAAAGTGTATCATTAAAATGAAATTAATATTTAATATGTGAATTATAATTCTCAGACTCAATTTTCTTTTCATGATCTCTGTTTTGGTCCATTCTGAAGATAACTAAGGTAAAATAGGTTCGACTCAAGCAAATCACAAGGTTAATTCACAGTTTGATGATGTACACATAAATAATATATATCATTGATTATAGAGTTTTAACAAACATGAAAATACTCGAACGGCAAACTTTTCCTGCAAAATGTTCATGTAATTTCTCACACACATACACACACATACAGACTCTGATGTAGAAATAAAATGCACACACACTTACATGATTTTTCTGTGCGGGGGCGACCTGATGAGGAGTTGAATGCAGCCATGACTGATGAGGAGGAGGAGAAGGAGGAGGAGGGAAAGGTGGTGGGGGAGGATGCAGAGGAGGATGATCCAGGTGATGAAGACAGAGATCCACGTCTTTCTCTCCAGTTTTCTGAGTCGCTACCATTGTATATTTTCTCCTTCCCACTCAGAGAATTCCATGACTGTGATACGAAAGACGCATACACACACACACACACACACACAAACCAAACGCAGTGCGTTACTGCCTTACCGTATCAAACACTACTCATTCAAAGCATTTCTCCCAAAGCACCGATAACACTTAGGCCGGTAATACACTAAATCTGCTCACTACTAAAACAGAAAGGCGTCACACTGAATGCTGAATCCACGAGCCACACACAGAGCTCAATATCCTGAAACCCTCCCCGTTCTCATTCTAACAAGCCACTCTCACACTAATGGGCTGGAGTTCTGTTGTACTTACTGTGATATAGTTCACTTACTTACAGAGAGAAAAGTGCTTTAAATAACACACCACACAATTTGAACCCTGCATGAGGCTTTAAAACTGTAGAAAATGATGGAGGGAACGGTGGAATAAATGGAATAAATGTGTTCTTACTCTCTCTCTCTTCCCCATCTATTCAACTACACCCCTCCCTCACTTTCTTCCTCACTCTCTCTTTCTCTCTTGCAAATATTATAACTGGCTCCGCAGTGTTCTGGGTTCTTCATGCAGCTTTACTGCATGGAATCACAATAATTATATTTCATGTTTCATTTATTATAATGTTGACATTGATGCACCTGTGTTTGTTCATTTGTGTTCTTTTCTCCTTTAAAATATACAGGTAATTACACTAATTACTGAATACCCTTTCCCAATTCCCAGTTTGTGTTGTGTGCCCTCTCCAACTCAAACACACTCTCCTAGGAAAGGAGTGGAGAGGAGAGGAGAGCGGGATTCATGTAAACACCTTCACGCATGAACTGCAACATGACTGCAGCGACCCAGCGATGGTAAGAGTCTCATTTTCCTGCTAGTGCTCTGAGCAGGCCATGAAGTCAGGCAGCTCTCCTTCTGAGACTTAATGGATCTGGGGGCTGATGGCTCGATTGTGGAAAACAAACTATTAAGGCAGTGGAAAGTGTGTATGGGTGTGTATGTGTTTACCTGTTGATTAGCGAGGTAGGATTTATAACAGCGTCGGCTAACGTTGCGCAGCTCTTTAACCGCCTCAGCAGGCATTGACTTGGAGAAGCCCAGACCACTCCATGTGTCCGTGGGGGTCCGCACTTCTGTCACCACTGGCTTCTTTTGCATGGCTGAGAACACACACACACATACACACACAAATGTTAATAGGCGACACAAAGTCTCTGGTTTAAATAGCCACGTAGCACTGGTTTTAATTAGTGTGTAAAAGCATGTAGGTGTGTGTGTGTGTGTGTACGTGTGTGTATATGGGTATGTATTTGTGTGTCAATTAGAAAGCGTTCTATTGTAATCTCTCCGTGTTATTACACACCTGAAACCTAATTAAACTTCTTAATAAGAAAGAAATGTGCTGTGATCTCGGTCTCAGTGTTTCTCCAAGACTGTCTTTGTGTCTATGGTTCTCTGTCAGATGTAAGTTACTGTGGCTGTGTGTGTGTGTGTGTGTGTGTGTGTGTGTGTGTGCGTGTGTGTGTGTGTGTGTGTGTGTGTGGCAGATGGTTCGTTCAGAGTCTTTGGCGTCTGATTCCATTAAGCTCTTCCCTGGGAATACTATCACATTTGGCACACACCAACCTCCAAATGACTCTCACCCTGAATGATGGACAAACATTTAGACTCCAAAGCTCCCAAGAAAGAAGAGTGTGCATTATTCTTGTGTGTGTGTGTGTGTGTGTGTGTGTGTACATTATGGGTATAAGTGAAAGCTGTTAATTTAGCACGTGTTCCTACAGATGTGTGCAATGTGTTTGTGCATCTACAATGTGCATGAAAACACATGTAACTGTGTATAATCTCTGACTTCATTGTGTGTGTGTGTGTGTGTGTATGTGTGTGTGTGTGTGTGTGTGTAGGTATGTGGGTGAGTTTTTGATTGTGTGTGTGTGCATATTTAGTGGGAGGTGCTATCTCACTCCATTATAACTCTGGCAGCGTGTCACGCTGAAATAGGTCCCCTCTATCACCTCTTTGGCTCAGCGCGATGCTCAAATGGGCCCCCTATATCACCTCCCTGGCACGTAGTGGTCCTTTAATGTATTTTGTGGCCTAGTCATAGTGATGAATGCCAAATAGATTCAGCTCTGATCCCACAATCAGACCTTATACAGGATGCATCCAATCACACTCTACTGAATATCCACTCCACACAAAAATGCTAATAAGTAAATAACTTGGAAATTTCCAGGTTAATTTCAATAGTAAAATATTTTCTGTTGGTTTCACTTTTTAATGTGATTTGCACTTTTCCTATTTCAAATCCGATTGCAACCTAAATCAATTTTCAAAACGTAAACTACCTCTTGAATGTGTCGACAAGACAGCAGTATACGCAAATATCCGTGCATGACAACCAACCTTGAGTTGCTAGAAGTTTCTTCTTCTCATAGTCATGAGCCTGTAAGATAAACCGCATCATTAATTATATTGAACTTAGCAGACGCTTTTATCCAAATCAATCTGCAACTGGGAAAAACATTCAAGCTTGGCACTGTGGAAAAACTAACAGTGTGTACTAAGTTCAAAGTGTAGGAGAATGAAGTAAGTTTGGACAGGGATAATACCCTGCCCACAGGGATGGACAGTGATCTAAGAGCGGAGGTGCTCTCTGAAAAAAGAGTGTTCAGGAGGCTCTTGTAGACAGAGAAGGATGCTCATGTTCTGATGGCCCTTGGCAGCTTTTTCCACCAGCAGGGAACCACAAAGGAGAACAGTCTGGACTTGGTGTGCCTTGTGGGTAGGGACGGCACATTCAGACAGTGTTGGTTGGAGGAGCTGAGGGAGCGAGACAGTACGTAAGCTTCTATGAGAGAGTTGAGGTGGCTGGGAGCGGACCTAGACATCACTCTTTGAGCCAGTGCCAGTGATTTGAATTTGAGTGATTTATTAATTTCTTCAGTGTTATTATCACATCAATAAAGCTACTATCTAAATATTTATTTTAATTTTAAGTATTTTGTTCTATATGTACACACACCCTTACATACACACTTCAAATGCATTAGCTCAACCTGACAAATGCATTAGCTCAAAAAGTACGGGGTCTCTTTCTGAGTCTCCACTGAGGGTGTTTTGCCTTGACACTGTGCCTCAATACTTGCTAATTAGGATCTTTGAACAGGTAATATGTGAGCTCTATATAAATAAAATTAAATTTAATAATCACAACAACAATAATAATAACAACAACAGTATAACTATATTCTGACTTCCAAAAATATGAAAACGTCTGTGACACTTTTTGGAATAAGTACAAAACTCTCTGCTAATGTTCTTTCTTGGTCTCTTTTCTGTCGGGGCTGAAAAGCCCCCGTGTGCAAATGCAGTCACACATGGACAGGTACAAAGATGAATGTCACATTTTGGTTGTATTTCATTTTGAGCAGAGGACAAAGAACTCAGAGCTGCATTTATAGGAGGCCATTCAGAGCGGAATGAAAAGATCAGTTTCCATCTTACCTCATTACAGTAGCTTGAATCTAGAGAGGGAAAGATTCGCAGACTGCACCGCCTGTCCATGTTAAAAAACGCACCATCCACCTCCATTCTCACAGACCTACTGCAGAGAGCGAGAGAGAGAGAGAGAGAGAGAGAGAGTTCCAAAGACTATTTTCTGGAAATTAAACAGTCATTTTGGTTTGCATGCCATGGTCCGTGTCAAAACAACAATTGATACCACAATAGAGGGAGAGATGTTAGAAGAGCAAAACAAGCCCCACTGAGAAGCTGGAATAAACAAATCATGCAACAAACCACATCAGCTCTGGCCTAAAAGTTTCTGGTCAGAAAGGACTTGGAACATTTTACACAAAATATGCTTCAAACTTAAAAATAAAGATATTAGAGCATTTCACCATGGGCCACAATAGCGTTGGAGCAATACACCCAATTATTTCCAAACCTTTACAAAATCCCAGTGGGTAATGGAACTCTCTGAGCAGACATTCCACTGCCTGGATTTTTAATGTCCAATCTTTAATTGTACATGACATGTAAAAATCTGTCAGTCACTCTCTACCATATTCACCACTTCTCAATTCCTGACCCCAAGGTCCTAGGTGACCTGCTATTATCAGACCCTCTAGGATTTCGCAATGTTGCAATCGCAACTATTAGCGCAAATTCAGCCCATCTCCGCAAATTTTGACCAATTACCGCAACTTTTCCGCAATTTTGACCAACAGTCGTTTCCCACAAAACGTTGAGCCATACATCAGCCAACTCACTCGAGTGTTACGCTTGGAAGATGCAGGAAACGTGTAATAACATGCCTAACCCTAACCTGCAAAAATAACTAAATTGCTAAAGGTTAACACAAATTATAGTGGTTTTATAAGTCAGTAAGTGATTATCTGAAGCGCTTAATCCCTATTGGGGTCGCGGGGACCGGACCCTATCCAGGGACTATGACCACAAGGCGGGCGGGTGCCAACACACTGCAGAGCGCATAGTGGTTTTAGGCCCTTCATTTTAATCTCCCACAACTTTATTGCAACAAAACGCATGAAAACACTGCAACTTTCAACACAATTTTTTAGAAAAGCTGTCGCAAGATCAGACATTTTAAGCTGCAACAATCTAAAAAAAAGCCCACAAAATCCTGGAAGGACTGTTCTATTGTTCATTGGTGGGTCATTTTTCAAACCACAGCAAAAATGACATGTTGTGCTAATGTTAGAGCATAAGACTGAGCTTCTTCTTCACCTCAGTATCACTGCTAGATTGAGAGCCGTCAACAAGTTCATAAATATCTGACCAAGAACATTTCTGTGGCCAAATGAGCTCTAATGAAGGTCTGATGGAAGACTAACATAAGCTGTACATGGTAACAGATGGGATTTCATATCTAAAGGCATTTTCTCTGCGTGGCTTCCTATTAAACCCTTTCAAAATTTTAAATTCTCAGGTACCAAGTGTTTTTTTTGATTACCCATTATTTGAGGTTGCAAAAGAAGGAACAGGAACCAAAAAGTGAAACCAGAAAGTGGCGGTTGATGTTTGTTTCCCTAAATTTGTGCTCCTGTTTTTACTGTGCAACCACATCACAAGATATTGCACTATACAGTGAAAAAGCACCTTAACTGAACAGTGATAACCTTGACAATGATTACACTGTGTCACTTATTAAACCTGCAGTTGAGCAGGTTTTGATATGAGCTTGTTATGCCCAACCTGTGCTGGTTTTTGTGCAAGTTTACCTTGGAGATGTCTGTGATAACACTGACTGGCGTGATTCCTGGTCCCTGGTGGCCTCTGATTGGCTGTTTCTCCTGACCGACACTGCAGGTTTAATAGTGACATCTTTGATGACTTCAGAGACCTCTTGTTTCTTTATTCCTGAACATTCAGTGTCTGTACTTGTTGCCTGGTCCTCGTTCTCTAGGATCTGAAATCATACGGTGATTTTTATTCTCGTAATACGCAGCTGTCTGTTCATTAGAATTATAATTGACTATTCTGTGCTCGTCCTGAAGGAATTTTGTCATCATATTGCATGACTAGTGTATAAACGATGGCCAGATTTACACCAATTAACCATCCACATTAAACACCAGTTAGGGATATGCAATGATGCTCCAGTGCAGATGAGTTCCTTCATAAAACCTTCACTATAAATCTCAAAGATACTTTAAACTGGGATGAAGTTAAACAGTGATGAGGGAGTGAGATGAAGGAAGTGGTCCAACATTAAACACTTGGTATGTATCACGCCATGTGCCTAAGTCTCATTAATATTCTGTTATGTTTGCATACTAAAGATGAAAAACATGTAATCACATGGCGTTTTTGTTTACAACTAGAGGCCTGATGTGCTCCCACCTTCTCCAGTTTTGTATCTGCTCCCCTGAGTCCCATTCTTCCTTCCTCTGAGGGAACCGCCAGTCCAGGTGGTGGAGAGGGGCGTGGCTTTACAGGGGCAGTGTTAGGCATTGATTCAGGTGTTGGGGCTGTTGCTGAGAGTTTACAACAGAAAATGAACACGCTTACACTCTTTTCTAACAGTGTTACAGCAACACACATTGAAACCACACACATACACATTCATAAAAATTATAGGGACAGTCTCCCTGGAGCATTGTAATTTTGCTCAGTGGGTCAATGTTCAAAAACACTGATCTTCTGACACAGAGTATCCTTTCCTGAATAGTTTACTACCACTAAGATGCAATAAAATGAGAGTGCAATCATTTATAAAATTTTAATTGATTAGAAACGAATGGACAACCTAAAAATACAGATGGTAGTGGCTGACTATTAGAACACTCAATTACAGGTCAATAGGTTGGGGGTACAGGTCTGGCTCTGTCTTAATTCCAGCACTTTCACCATTGAAACCCTGAGCAAAACTCTATTTTCTCCAGGGAGACCATCTCCGCAACCAAGAAATGTAAGCTGCTCTGAAGAAGATGTAAAACTTGATACACATGCATAGATTCACACACACCTGTGTCAGTGAGATGAAGCTGCTGCATCAGCATGTTGAACCAGTAGGTGCTTGTTCCATTGTTGGCAAGCAGAGGGTCCAGGGAGGGCTTGGTTACCAAGGAGACCTCACAGGAGTTCTTAGTTGTCATGGAGACATCACTGGAATCCAGACCAAGCAGAAGCCTCCGGGCCTCATACACATTGTCCATGTACCTCTCCAGACCCTTTACCACCACTGACTGGAAAATGTTGTTGGGTTTTAGAGCACAGCTGCAGGCTGGGATTTAAAGACTTACTATACAAGACCAACATTAAAGACTAGTCAAGGTGGAGGTGCATTATGAGTATTGTAGTACCTTAGCACTCTGTTTGACCTTTGGTTTGACACTGATGAAGACGCCCAGATTCTGCATCATCTGTGCAAGCTTACGAGGGTCCGACTCTCCCTCCTCCTTCATTTCAAACATCAGACAAACTGGCAGGCAGTCCTGTACAAGCACAGAGATGTAAAGAAAAGTAGGCCAGCCTAAATGACTGCAGTCTAAAGTTACACCCTTGCACTTAGCTAAACTAAGAAGTAGATACAAAATACACTTACATCATTCTAAAACAACACAATGTTTGTACAGTTGTAGCTGCACAGTTGTTTCCCACTAAAGCTACGTTTAACCATTACCTTAACCTCAGTAACCAAAATCAAATCTTTTCACTGTTTTAGTTATTTAAATAAACTTCTCTGTAAAAGTGTCATTTTCCCTAATGATGGCCAGTCCTTAACGCAAAAATGTCTTCACAAAGCCACAAAAATCTGATCAATTAATCTGACACAGGACAACCATCTGAAAACCTACCCCCACGCACCAAGTCACACTCACCATGAGTTGCTGTCTAGCGAGACACACACCGTCAGCAGTGCCCTGGATGAGCAAGGACGGTGTGTGTTGTGGAGCAGTGAGGTCAGGTAAGACGATCTGAGTGTGAGTTTGGTGCATGACACTGAGGAAGTTCGCTCCGTTCTGACCCAGTAGGAAGAGATGCTGCTGAGAGGTCACATCCAGCTGGGTGCTCACCATCACCCCTGTTATCCCAGCAACCGCCGCAGCCTCCTGACCCAAGAGTAACTCCATGAGCACACAAGTGGCCTTCTACAGGGGTCAGAGGGCAAAAGTTACTGGAATTTATAACTCATAACTCATGTTATTCAAAATAATCGTGTTGCTTAGGACAATGTGGGAAGAATGTATTCATCAAAAAATAATTTTAAATTCAGAGAATGAGATCATGACAATAAAGAGATAAAAAAGACAATAATCTGACAATTCATGACTGGTTGACATGTAGTCAGTTCAAGGAATATGAGAAACCAGGCATCTAACCCATCATAGTCTTACTTCTTTAAAAATTTAGCTCTGAGCCCAAACAACTGAAGATACAACAAACAGGACAAGCTTTATCTTGCAGCAGCAGCAAATTGCTTAAGCTAACATAGAATTTCAAGGCTAAAAGTGGTGCATCAGCCACATGATCTGAGCCACACAGGAACAGATACGGTGGCTTTATAGATCAATGCATCACAAAGAAAGATGCACAAAGACTGGAGATATCCATAAGCCATGCGCTTAAATGATGCAAAAAGCTTTAAAAAGTTTTGGAATTCATTAAGATAAATCATTGTATTTTAATCCCACAGTCAGTGACTGTGTGCGTTGTACCTTCACTGCCTCGCTGTGGCCCTGCAGCCCTCGTACCACGCAGGTGGAGCAGTAGAGTTTGGGCTGGGTTCGGAAGGTCACGCTCACTCCAAACGCCTGTGCAACATGCTGGATCAGGGGCGACCCGGCATCCGTTACCACCCCACCCACCAGGGTCAGCGGTAGGTCAAAGGTCAAAACCAGGGGCTGCAGGTCCTGAAGGTCAGAACAAGATTTTTTCACTTTATAATCTTCCAGCCACTTTTGCAGGATCTCATCAACTGTTGCCATTGAAGACATTTATTAATATGCATTACATTAACATATTTGACTTTAACAAGTGATTATAATCATGGAAGGAAAAGATAACATAACACAACTTCTATCCAGAGACGAATAGCAAAACAACAGTGTAGCATAAAGGTCATCATAACATCTTTCAGCTCAAACACAGATCAGTCAGAGATTTTCTTCTTCTTTCTTCAAAATATTTTCATCAACATTTAAACACTCCCATGTGACACTGCCTTAGGGCTTCACACTGCCATCTAGTGGTGTTGATGCATTTATGTCCCTAATAGTAAACTGATGTGTTGTTGAAACAGGATTCTTAAGAAAGCAATTTCAGTACTTGGAGGATTTATCCAATATTGATAAAATGATTGATAGTCATGTACTATGTATGTACAGTACTGGGCCGTGGATCAGTTTGTGCCGGGCCACACAGAAAGAATTAAAAAATTATTTATTTATTTATTTTTATATTGATCATCGCAGTCTGTAGGGTGTTTTATTTTGAATATCTGTAGCTCATAGGTGGTGGTAAGGCAAATGACTTGGTGAATAAATAGGTGTTTTGTCACACGTCTCACCACCCACCCCCTGTCTGCGGCAAAATTGGCAGAAATAAAATGGTTCATGGTGCCAAACCTGATTTATATCGCGTTATCTTATATATATGATAAGATAACAACTGTATATATAAGATACCAACCCTTATGTGTCTTCTTGCAGATTCCACTCCCTCTACAGGACCAGCGATGGACACCTGACAAGTTAAACATCAGAAAAAAAACAGTTAGAATCTCTCTGACATTCAACATTACTTGGGACACTTTCTGCCTGCTTCCTAGAAACTCCTGCCTTATTACACTGAGCCCCATACCTGGTTGCTTTTCTCTCCATTTGCATTGTGGCGGTTCGAGTCAGGAAAGTGGATGTGACAGGAAGTGTCCTCCATGACCTTTTTAATGTTCCCGCCTCCTTTACCAATCACATGAGAGTGTTCAGTATGAGTCACATCCATCTTCAGTGTCACTTTATTGACCTGAAACGCCAGGATAGAAAACATAGTATTATAAGACCAAACAACATTCACAATCACACACATTTCCTCAATTTCAGACTGTAACACAGTACAACAGATAGTGGAAGCAGCTGAGAAGGTCCCCCCTTCTGTGTGCACCCTAAAGACATTTTCCAGACCTGCTGCTAAAACAGAGCCAAAAACATTGTCAAGGACCATTCCCACTCATTACATGGACTCTTCTCTCTTTTACCGTCTGGTAAATGGTATCAAAGCTTATGCTCTGCGTCCACTAGACTTTGTAACAGCTGCATACAGCAAGTCAACAGAAATCATATTATGATTTAAGAAGATGCACATTAAAATCTAATCTGTGGCTAAATATCTCTCAATTTCTATGCTTTAACTACATTGAAGTTGCATCTGCACTTTACCTACTCTTCACTGCCACAGCAGCCACCCCCGAATTCTGTGTTTTTAATTCTATAGCTGTAAATTCGCAATGCTCTTACTGTGGTTTGAATGCTACAACTGACCTTGTGCAATATGTAACCATGTGCAGGTTTACATCCCATTCACTCTCCACCGTTACATCATTATGTATGCAACACCGCATTGAGTAAAACCAATCATACAAAGGTTTATATTCCCTTTTTCTATTTACAGTACTGCATGTTTGCACGTGGCCATGCAGAATCATTGTCTCATTGCAAATTATGCATGTATAAAAAAGCTGCAGATGGCAATGAAGTAACCATGAACTTTGAAATCCAACTCTCACCTTTGTTTCTAAAAGTTCCAAAATCTTCCGCTTGGCCTCCAAAACATTCTCTCGCTTTCCCTCCACTTTTACATGTGGATCTAAAAATGTACAGACAAAAACAACAGAGATAAGCGACTCATTCATTTATTTTCTGAACCATTTTATGCTTGAAGCTCCACTTCTCCACTACACTCTGAATTTTGCATTTAAAGTGAGTCGGAGTCTTATTGTAGTGTGTGTATATGTTGTAAGTCAACACATTTTGTAAAATAATGGCATAAAATAAATGCCATGTTTTGGTACTTCATCCATTAAGAGGGAACCACATTGACATTTAACTACATATTGTACTTTTATAACTATGATGTAGGGAGTGATTTAAGGAGTTCACTTGTTCCCAGACCTTTATGCACATAGTTTTCCACATCAATACAGTGTCTTTCTGACTTTGCACAGTAATGTAGGTGTAATAATGAGGGAGGGTGATGATTGTGAGGGAGGAGTGAAGCTGAAGTCGGACCAGGAGATGAGAAGATGCTTATCTCACCTTTCTTTGACTTGGCTCCAATCTTTAGCTTTGACGGCCATTTCACTTGAGTGCTAGTCTCTTTCATTACCTGGGAGTGACAGAGGTGTGTGAGTGTGTATGTGTTTTAGTGTGTGCATGTAGGTGAAGGGAGGGTGTGTATTAAAGACAAAGAGTGTCAAAAAGAGAAAACAGAGTCAGGTGTGTGTGAAAGAGGGAAGGACATACTGTCTCAACACACACATTGAACAGTGACAATACACCATTAGCATTTCAAAGCAGCACATTATTACTTTGCCAAGAGAAAAATCACACAAAACAAAGTCCTTCCCGCCCGGTGCGGCGTTCCACATCTATGGCACTATGGGAAGCAAGGTGGTCGCCTCACAGCATTTGTGCCTCCTGCTGGAAGGACACCAGTCCCGTGGCTCTTTGCCATCTTTATTCGTATATCATCCCTTCCTCTATTTGCAGTCTGCTGAGCAGCTTTCCTCACCTTCTCAAAGAACTCCTCTCCTGTCAGGCCCGAGCCTCCTGTAGGTGCTGCTAAGAATATGAACAGAAAAACACGAACAGCTTAAATTAAAGCGAGAGAGAGGAAAGGATGGATTAAGAGACAGAGGGTTCTAAAGAAAGCACAGTTATAAAAAAGTAACAAGTATTAAGAAAGATGACCTTATCCTATTGAGAGGGTGTTTTCTGTAATCCTGAAATAGATCAACCCAATGACAGGCAGAGCACTGGTGTGTGTGTGTGTGTGTGTGTATTCAGGGGTTAAAGTGTAACAAAAAGAAAGGCCACATCTCCGTTCTGACATTTACAGGGTTAGGGTGAACATCCCTTTCTTTTCTTCTCCCCCTTTCTCATCGCCAAGGGTTACGTTTCCCTGTCTGTAAGAATGGCCACTTTAGCGGTGTGTGTATGTGTGTGTGTTCCTGTAAAAGAAAGAGAACCAAAAGGCAGTTCCGAGAAACAGCGTCTGACAGCAAAAGCATTTAAATAGCAACACGGCTGATGCAAAACACACACACAGTCGCGTATTACTATCTTTGTGAGGTCCTTCCGTAGACTCCCATAATGACTAGATGTATATAATTTTAGACCTAACCCTGACCCTAACCTTAACCTCAGTAAGCAAAAGCAAATATTTTACCTCTTTTAGTTTCTCAAATAAAACAAGCACATTTAGTCATTTTTCTTCATGGGGACCTCTCAAATGTCTCCACAAAGCCCCAAAAAACGAATAAAAGACACACACACACAGACGTATCTTGCAATCTTTGTGACACCTCCATTGTCTTGCATAATGACTAGATGTAAATAATGCTAACCTTTACCTAAACTTAGTAACAAAAGCAAGACTTTTCACTTTTTAGTTCCTCTAAGAAGCTGGAACTTTCCACAAATGTTTTCCCTTCTAAAGACTGCTCCTCACAAAGTACAAAAAATGGGCAAATCTCTGGTTTTCCTCTCTTTTAGGGGACACTCAGGTCTTATACATAAAAACCTGAACACACACATACACACACAAACACACAAAGTACTGATAAGCCATCCAAGCTGGCAGCTAAGTAGCTTATTGACACCACAACTCTCTTTCTAAGTCAGTTCCGGCAGCAGTCTGCTCAACATTCAAGTGATCAGCTTCCCTAAAACCTGATTCCCTGTTTCTCCACCAGCATTCTGCACTTCTCTCTGTGCACATCAAAGAGCAGCAGGCGTTGTTGTGACCCGGCGTGCGGCTCTGAGCCCTTTCTCCAAACCCCAAACCCTCGTCACTCACAACGCTGCTTCCCTTTGATAACGCACTCACTCTTTCTGCCACAATGCCTTGATCCCCCTACTAATGGCACCGAGTCAGAGTCTAAATCCCCACATGAGTGCAAAAATGGCCTTCACTCTCACTTCCGGGCCATATTTGCGGTGTTGCGTGACTACGGAATGCCAAAGCTCTTCATCAAGGCATGGGCTAGGTACCTGAGGGCTTTAAATGACAACATCAATCACAAGAGTCACTCAGAGGTAAGTGGCGCTCCACCGGCACTCAGGATTCAACTGGTGATGGATTGAAAGTTTTTAAGACTTTGATGGAGTGTTTCTGTCAGCTACGACTAGTGGATAAAACAGGATCCGTAAAAAAACATTACTCACACAGACTCACCATAAAGCATGTTCTCCAGTTTCTTTCTGTCAATGCGAAATCTTTCCTCTATCCAGTCTGCATCGGGATGCTCCAACGTCTTGGTCTCCGACTCCAACCTGGAACTTCCTCCCTCACCTTCCTCCTCCTCCTCTTCTTCTTCCTCCACGTGCCGCCGTGACTCCTCAGGAATATCCCGGACCTGGTCCTGATCTGGAGTGTTGGTTCGGTTCTGCTCGGACCCGAGGCCAGGCTCAGGTAGGAATGGGTCTGTAGCAGTGGCCTTTACACTGGCTGCCATGGCTGAAATGTGTGTGTGAGTGTGTCGAGCAAATGGGCCGAGTGTGTATATGGCAGTGTTACCATGGGAACAATGGAGGAAAAAGGGGGCCAGCGACACCCCCAACCCTCTACAACAAACACACACACACAGGCAAACTTGTACACTTGGGAAAGTGAAATTGTGTGTGTGTGTGTGTGTGTGTATGTGTGTGGTAAAAAATCTTTAATACTGACAGTCCCCCTCCACACACACGCTACTCCTTATATATTTTTAATATGGCAAAGCAGGGTGGTGTGGAAAGGCACCAACACTCCTAAAAAGTTTAATAGTTTAAAGTTTAAAAGAGCTGCTAAAACTAGAAGATGGAAAAGGAAAGAGGAAACAAACACACCACAATTTTCCAGTTTCATTAATTATGACTATAATGAATGAATGAATTATTAATTACAACAAATTTAGGTGCTCTTTATAATATAAAACCTTTGAGACACTACACATAACACAAAGCTCCGGCTTCTTATGGGGGAAAAAGTTAAACATCACAGAATCACAACCGCAGCATTAAACCTTGATATAATGGATAGAGTTTACATGTCGAGACCTCAGTGTGTGTAAAACCTCCAACCTAAAAACACCAACCAAATTCCTCCACACACTGCCCCAGCGCCTCCCCGCTAATGGAATGTGCCGTTACCCTTTCTTCTCCAGTGTGAGGTGGTCAACCCCCCTGTTTTTAATAAAAGAGACCTCCCTTTATGGGCAGGACACGAGATGGTCGTCTCAAGGGAGCACTGAGAGGGTTTCACTAAGATTGGTAAAGAGGGGGTGGGGGGGAGTTGCCTGGCAACATGATTTAAGAGATTTGAGATTCTCAAGTTTGTACACAAGGTTCAAAACTTCAGAGAGACTTTTACCCTTTACATAGAATAATCACCTACAGAACAGAGACTTTAAAGATCTTGACAAGATCCTTTATTTAGTTCATTAATGAAGCTCAGTGAACTCAGAGAGCACCATCACCAGTCCTCAGCTTTATTATTACTTCATGTTTTCATTAAAAAAGTTGAACATTAACACAAGTATGTGGCTTAAGTTAGAGTTTCTATTCTGTAACTGCATATAGGCAGTTGAGGTAGCAAGCCTTGATGAAGCTGTAGAGGTTATATTTAAGAAATTAAGTATTTATTATGAGTTTACTGATAATTTCCCATCATACACTCGTTGTAAATATCGTTATTAAGACTATTACCTTTAAAGCCAAAGAGATATGTCAATTTTTTTTGACATAAGAATTTTTTCCTTATTTAACGATCACTTTGTAATCATCAGACTGTAAGGGGGTTATGGAGTTTATTTTTCCCACTCTGTGCGGTCTCATGTTGTAACATGCTGTAACTGCCTCTGTTGCCTGGCAACAAGAGTTACTGTGAATGGTTTCAACTATATAATTGTCTGCAAAAAGTGTATTAGAAATTTTGAAAGAGTAATAAGTATGCTTTTAAATTCATGCAAAATTTTGTGATTTAGTATTTAAATATGAAATTATACACCTGTACACTGTTGCATTACTGTAGTAGTAGTAGTAGTAGTAATATACATATATATATACATATACATACATATACATACATATACATACATATACATACATATATATATATATATATATATATATATATATACACACACATATACATATATATAGATAGATAGATATAGATATAGATAGATATAGATATATATGTATAGATAGATATACACATACACATGACATCACATACAACATGATCTTAAATGGGGTGGCGGCCTAGTGGTAAAATACTTTGAAGTGTTTAACAAATGTTGTTCCCAGTTTTTTCCTACAAAACACCTTTTTTGTAGAATATTTTCGAGTTCCCCTTTTCTTCTCACCCATCAGTGTTTCAAGCAATATTTCAGTCACTTAACTGAATTATGCCAAAACTACGCGGCGAAAAGACTAATTTCTCTCTCTAATAAATGTTCACAGGCATGTGTTAAGTGTCAACGCGTCAAGGTTAACCCAGGCATCAGTCAGATAAACATCTGCATTGCAGGTACCAGTCGAGGTTTGGACTAAATTTACTTTACTAAATAACGCGTTAGTTTCCAGTTTTATTGCTTGTACTGACGTTTCCAGCCTCTCTGCACAAACATGGCTCGCTGAGAGAGAGGAAAAAGAAAATGGGAAATTTGGTCGAACTGCGTTTTCAGCGGTAACAGTGCTCCTCCTAGCTCGTTCTCAACGTTGCGCCTCCATCGCAAGAGCTTCTTCACTTTAGCACCACCGTTTCACAGGGTTAACATGGCATTTGAGCAGTAGCTACATATGAGCACTAGAGAGCAGCACAGACACTTATTAAACATTTTGGCACATTCTCAATCTGTAATAAGCACAGGTGTTAAATATTACGGAAGAAGTCGAAAGTAGAAAATATTTCGGAAAACTTTCACCAGAAAAAAATCAATAAATAAAATAACAATGTTAACTGAAGTAAAGTTGGCAGTGGAACGAGGGTAAGATAAGAGTCAATCTCAAATTTCCTTCGTTTTTCTTTGTTATTTGGGATGTCTTGTACAGTGATCTTACATCTACAGTGTTGGGGGTAACGGGATACATGTACCGGCGTTACGTATTTAGAATACAAAATATGAGTAACTGTATTCCGTTACAGTTACCGTTTAAATAGGTGATAATTAGAATACAGTTAATTTGTTGAAATAAATGGATTACACGGCGGTCTTTTTCTGTTTCATATGTTAGGCTATCCCCTCTCTATCCCCTCTCTGATTTTGGTAATTCCACGCATTGCCAGAAACCCAAACAAAACACGCAATAAGAGGCTCTAATGTAAGCGTCCTGTTAATGTTACACAATGGACCCGGAGCCAGCACAACAGAGCCAGCAGTGCCCGGGCAGGAATGCATTTCTTACTCGGAAATTTCGTTCCTTTAGAGTAAATATATTGTCTATTCAGGGAAATTTGGGCTTAACAGCCAATTGGTAGAGAAAAACAGACAAGAATTTGCGGGATGTGATTGCTACATTCATGTAGTTGTAAAAAGCATGACAATATATTAAGTAATCTTAAGTATTCAGAATACGTTACTCACATTGAGTAACTTAACGGAATACGTTACAAACTACATTTTGGGGCATGTATTCTGTAATCTGTAGTGGAATACATTTTAAAAGTAACCTTCCCAACACTACATTTACGACATTTTAGTAGACACTTTTTAATTACAGGGACAGTGTCGCTGTTTTTGAGGATCTCATACTCTCCGTAATGCTTTTTCCTAAGCTGTACTTTTATATTTGAGTAAGTAATCTACTGTTCACTCAGTTACATTTGTCATATCGCCTTCGCTAGAACGAGTCTGTTTTCAGGGAGAAAGTCCATATCAGGAGAAAAATGGTGAGTTTAGAACACGTCTCCAGGTGCACAGAGTGGAAATCATAGGCTGTGGAATACACCTACGTAGGTCCCAAAGCTGTTCCACTGCTGCAGTTTCAGACCGGATTTAAAATGACCGTTAGTGGGGATCTGCGACACCACAGGTCATTCACTCACTGTTTCACTCTCTCATTTATTCACTCACATACACCCAAGGACGTAGCACCAAATTCTGGGCCCTATACACAAGCAGTCTCCATGGACCCCCTGCCCATAATAAAATACAATTCCAGACTTCTCAAGGGCCCACTCTCCACTTAGGGGCCCTGGTAAGCCAGTCACCCCACTATGACGCCCATGCATACACCCACTCTCATTCACACATAAGTAATTTCTCACACACCCACTCACAGTCAACTGATAAGCTATATGTAAAAGGAAATAATTATACAATTAATAGTTAAATGTCGTTGAACTGTTAACATATTCCAAATCTACGGAAGACAAGAACGAATTGTTTCATTAAAACTTGAAAGGCAACTGATTTACTTGATTAAAAAATTATCACTGATTTGTGTGCTTGAAATATACTGAAATAAAATGTATTTTGTAATTTGAGTAACTTAAAGACAAAGTATTTTTTCTTGGGTAGGTTTTTCAAACTGGAATTATTACTTTTACTCATTTTTGAAAATAGTAATTGTACTTGAGTATATATTTTCAGTACTCAACTCACCACTGGTAGATCTGTCAGATTTACCTCTTCTTTTGTAACCAAGCGTCCTACCAGTAGACAACCACCACTGAGACAGACTCACAGCAACATACTTTTAAAGAGCTTGCCATTTATACCTTGGTGAGTCAGAGAGCATGTTTGAGACAGAGAGAGATCACACAACAGCACTTTTCATACATTTGTGCTTTAACAAGTTAAAACAAGTCTCAGTGAGTCAAAGTTCTATTAAAAGTAAAAACTGCAAGAGTCTTTAGGAATCAAAGCAGCCGGTTTATTAGACTTTCTGTTTAACTGCAGTTACAGCGGCATTAGAGCCAGACCACGTTGCCTGGGTTTGGAGTTTGGAGCACTTTATATTGCTGCAAAATTATAACAGAGCAGGAAAAAAACAGTTCAACAGTATAACATCTGGGACAGTCAGTCACAATATGAAATCTGTTGTAGTGGTTATGTCGCACCACCCATCACCATCGTCCTCTCATTTAGCCATTAAATCTCAAATCACATAAAGACGTTATGTACTACAGTAATTGATTGATTAGGATCGAACCTGTACAAACGTTTTATCTGTTCAGTTCTATTTGATTTAGTTCATCATGGCATTGTCAGAATGGCAAGGGCATGATGGAGGCAAAATTAATAAACAAGTGAAGAGCAAAAAGCCTCTAATGTGACCCGACCCCACCAAAGAAGACAATAAGTGAAAAAGCTCTTTAGGAGAAACTCCAACTCCCAACTCTATTCTCCATCACAGTTCGACGTTCCTCTAATTTGCCACGTTTTGTCTCCAATTTAGGACCACTTTAGCCTAATTTAATTTTGGAAGCTCAGACTAAAACTGGGACGTTGATAATGCCATAGCCCAAGAGAACAGGAGGGAAAGAGGATCAGCGACTCGAAACAGAGCCACATAAAAATTTAAGCATTTTAGCATTTTAAGTATTAAAAAATGGAGCTTGCTGAAAGGCCACTGCAGAATAGAGGTTCTGACCCCATTTTCACATCCATAATGCACAGCTCCAGGGAACGACTCCATGTCATAGGGGCCGTCTTTATTATTTTTTTAACAATTGTGTAAATGTTCACTGCGGGCATCCGGCAATTTTATTGGTGCGTGATGAAAAAAGTCGTATTTCTTTGTTCTGTTCCTGTACATTATTTTCCTTTTCTTGTCAGTCAGTACCTGCTATGGTTCTAGTCTGTACACAAACATTTACATAAAAATCATTAAATTACAAATTACATATTTTTGCAGTCCAGGTCCAACAAAACAAACACAGATGTCTTGCAACGATACTTTAAACTATTTTACTGCAAAGCTGAAATATGTGAAGCAAAACAAACCTGCACTCTCAATCTCATAAACCTGTTAGTGTATTTTGTGCAAAATAAAATAATGAAACATTATATCAAAAGCTGAAGTGATACAGTAAAGAAGGTCTGATCCTGCTCCGTCTTCACTGTGAAACACATTCTTCGACCTCAACCAAGTCTGTAAGCTTGAAATGTGCGTGTGCGTGTCCAAATAAGAAGTATTGGGGATTCTCTCACATCTCAGAAATAATACAGAGAAGAAGAACATTGGCCTTGAGGTGAGTCTGTCTACTCAGACCTCTCCAACTAGCTCAATATATTGAAAGTCTGGCAGTTAAGTTACTTCACTGGAAATCAGTGAAGCTTAAATCTCCAGCTCATAAATACATATAAAAACAGGAACTGGTAGGCTTTGTATTACATTGTGACACATTCATGTTAGTGTTGAAGGCAGCTGCCTCTCCGACTCGACCCCATGTTGAATTAAAGGCTTGGCACATTGTTCATTTGGTAAGGATACATAACCAGAGTCCACGTTGGGCTCTTTAGTGCAGGTATGTATAAATTTGCAGTATAATAATGCAGTTTATCTTCCCCTATTCCGGCTAGCGTCGACTTGCACTAGGAGTCAATTCATACATTTAGAGTCAATGCATTTATGGTGTGAGTCTCTGGCTTATCAAAAACAGATCAAGGGCTCTGACATGACTTTCTCCACCTTAGTTAAGGTATAAAAGAAAATTCCTTTTGGAGAGGATGTACCACTTTGTGCAGAGTAGTTGTCTCTGCGGGCTGTAGCATTCCCCATGAGGAATGTTGGGGCAAAAGTTTAAAACGATCCACGGATGTCCGGGATAATCCCACTCCACATTGCTGTAGAGAACTCTAGCTAAGCTGTATTTCCATCTTTGTCATTCCCCTTCAGATGAGTTCTTCACCCCAAATGGCATGGATGGTTTCCACCGCTCCATATAAACTGAGACTGTACCACTCCCGGGCCAGTGGGGGTGGGAGGGAATGGCGTAAGGCTACCTGGTGTTGAGGAGCTCATCTCTGAGCCAGCTGGGAAGAGGTTGCCCCATCCTGTACAACAGCTTTGACAGCTCAATATTATGATCCCTGTAGTACTCTCTGAGAAAGACCTGAGACTGAGAGGAGGGTAGAACAGAAGAGCATTAATCCTCCTGCTTGGAAGTATGATGATGAATGAAAAGGCAAAACCACGAGATACTGTACCTCTGAGCTCATATCTGTGTATCTCTTCCCTTTACTCTTTCCCAAACACTTGGTCTTCCCTCCTTCCAGGAGCTGACACCAGAAGCCTTTTTTAGGATCAAATCTGTATAAAATGTTTGATCTTGTCAGTTCCATTTGATGCATTTCCTCTATGATTAATTCAGGGTATTTTTACATCAGACATTCTATGATGTCTGTTTAATATGTTAATATGCAGTAGCATTTGTTCTGTCCCTTCATTTAAAATGAGGAAGAATAAAAAAACATCTCCATCTATGTTTATGCTTAAAAGATAAGCTTCCTTCCTTCTAAAAAGATAAAATAAGTTCATGAAGGGCTTGCTAGCTGCGGTTGAAAATGTAAAAAATATTTCTATGTCCTTATAGTAAGTGATGAAAAAGCCATAACAATATAGCTGGATATTAAAACCAAACAGGGTGTCTTTGGAATGTAATGGCATTTAGTATAAACTGTAATGCTAAATATTGTACTATGAAGGCTGATGAACCTACGCAAGAATTTTGTGGTAGTTTAGAGGGTTCATTAATCCCAGAAACTTCTGGACCCTGTCCATCACTGAAGCTGGCTCAGTTTTCAACAGCTGTCCATCCACCACCATCATCTGCATAAACGATTATCACAGAAAGAACAAGTTACACCAAGATTTCATTTCAGAGACATCCAGCTTCACTCCCATAGTTCCGATAGATTTCTGGATATCAATCTTAAAAGCATGATTTTGAACCTGGCATACAAAAGTCTCATGCGCATACACCTACCTGACTGGGGTGGTAATGTTTTAACCAACGCTCCAGGTGAACTGCGTACCATCCGGGCGACAGACACCGACTCTGTAGGACACGCAGCTTCACAGGAGCATCATGGGATGCGGTGATGACATCATGGAAGGAATACTTCAGGGCCACCAAGTCATCATGAGCTCGCTGGTGCTGACAGGGAACGGCCGGGTTTAGATAACGCACCAGCAGTATGTTTAATTTCAATGGAGCGTTCCAGCATTAATACACTCCTCATAGACAACAACATACTCAGCATGACATGGAGAATTCTACAAAGCTAGTTAGAGCTGTAAAAATTCTTCATATAATGAAATATCCCATGGAAGTGCAGGACTAAATGGTGAAGTTATATTATGTGTGTGTTACCTGGTACCAGGCATATGCTCTCTCTGCAGGGCTGATGAGGACGGTGATGATTTTAGCTTTAGGAAGCAGAGCTGCTGCTCTTCCTGCTGCTACCTCAGAGTCAAAGTAGTTGGCACATTTCTCAAAGTAGAAGTCTGAGCTAGTGTTGGAGGGCACAGGGAAAAACTCCATATACCTGCAATCCACCCCCAGACACACGCATCAAAAATATTATAAAAAGAGATGGCACAATGTCACTTCTTCTAGTCCGATATTAATCACCATATTAAAATCAGCACCAAAAAACGATATTTTTGATATTTATTCCTCCTTGATCCAAAACTAAAGAGTACTAGACGACAAATTAATTTCTATACACTCCACACTAGAGAGTGATGAGGGATTTGGAAGCATTACTGCCTCTGCAAACACATGCAAAAAGTACATTAAAAATCTGCAATAATCTGTGATATCATTACCACACTGCACAACATCATGAGACACTTTATTGACAAAATATGACTACATTTTATTGTAACGTGCAAACTGCAAACAGACATGTAGAAACGACTACTTGGGATTCATATTTCACACACACCCTCACACACACACACATACTGCACACACATACTGCACACACAGACACACACACAGAGACACACACAGAGACACACACAGAGACACACACACAGTCTTTGTATTACTATCTTTGTGAGGTCTTTCCATAGACTCCCATAATGACTAGATGTATATAATTTTACACCTACACCTAATCCTAACCCTAACCTTAACCTCAGTAACCAAAAGCACATCTTTTACCTCATTTAATTTCTCACATTTTCTATAGTCATTTTTCCTCATGGGGACCTCTCAAATGTCCCCACAAAGCCCAAAAAAACTGATAAAAGTGATAAATACATGAACACACACACACACACACACCCCTAAACATGCAAAACAAGGTCAGGATTCTTAAGTGTTGCCTTTTTACTGTTTTCCCATTTGCTGTTTTGGGAAAAAGTGAGAGTAACCTCTCAGATCTATGTTTGAAACCTTTTCTTCTTGCCTTCTTTCTCTACATCATCTCTATAAACACCAGCCCCGCACCGATAGTGGGGTATCTGACCAGTGCCATGTCTACTTACAAACCGTCTCATAAACAAGCCTCTAGTGCATGAGGCTTGTGTATACAATCTTTTGCCCCCCTTTATAACATCTCTTCAAATACTGCCAAAAATGAACTCATACTTTTTTATGCCTGCATAGGTGTGTGATTACACTAACAATCAGATGAGAAAAATTTCCAGTCGTTCCTCACCAGTCTATTCCCCGATGGTAGTTGTGTCCATTAAAGAACTGCACCTCCTCAAACGTCTCTTTGCTGGGATAGTTGCTGATGAGGTCAGAGTGCATCCCCAGGAACAAGTAGAGAGCCGTCGTCCCTGACAGTGCAGTGAATGAGGGAGTGAAAAAAAAGATTGTTAAGTCTTTATAACTGGCCCTAAAAGTTGACGGTGTAGTACCCAGCCTGTCCTGGAGGAGGAGCCCTGAACCCCTCACCTGTCTTCTGTGGCCCAATTATGAGCAGCTTGGGGAAGCGATCACACGTTTTCTCCTTAGACCAGATGTCCTTGTGTCTCTTGTCTTCACAAGGGTTCTGAAACAGAACAAAAGAGGATGGAAACCGACGTGTAATCAGCAGTGACTCGTCAAATATGTGAATAAATGATCTAAGGGGAAAGGTGGTGTCATTGATTATGTTTGAAGCGAGGGAGGAGGCCGACCAAAGATCGTTCGCCTTCAACATAAAAGAGGAATTAGCTGGACTAAAGCCACTGTTGCCAGTTGAGATCTAATCTTCAATTTTCATGATGCTGCACATCAATTGTGAGAATCTTCCTTTGACTCTTTCCCTGCTGTCTTCCCTCCATCTCTCTCTGTCTCCCTTTTCTCAGTATTTTTTCCTCTGCCTCAGGACTCTTCCCCAGTTTCTCTCTCTCTCTCACTAACTTCCCTGTCTCCATAACCCTTTCACACACAGCTCTGTAAGGTATTTTACTATGACACTCATTCACACACTCTCTCTTTATCTCCCTCTGTCCGTTTCTCTCTCACACACTGAGTCATCAACATGATTCAAAGGAGATCACCTCCAGCCCATAACACCCACCACGTACTCCAGCTCTGACTAGAACATACACAATAGGCTAAATGTTCCTCAACACTGCAGCTCATTCTCTCTCTGTCTTTCTTTCCCCTTGCCTCCATGTGAAATCCATCGCTCTTCCCCCATGAGGGGCATTAGGGCCAGGGTGGTCAGACTGTGTGGTCAGTCTGTCTGTCTCCCTCTAGTCTGGACTGTGTATTAATGAAGTGAAATGTGAATTGGATGTGTGTTTTCCTGGCAGAGTTGGTGTCAGGTGATGGACATTAATAAATCATCATCAGGGGACAACACACTCACACACAAAACCATGGAACACTTGTGGGTAGAGTAACAAAGACAAAAACATAGCTGGGAGGTAACACATGGGTACGTGCACACACACACACACACTCCACAAGAGTCTTTTGTGCAGTCCTTTGAGTACAAAGGACACAAGTAAGAAAAAAGGAGGAAAGTGTGTGCTCACACACACACACACCCACACACACACACACACACACACAGAGTCACACTTTAAGAGCATTAACAGAAGCACTCTCAACCACATCACAGCATGATTACGCAACAGGCAGAGCCAAACAAAAACACAGCAAATACCATAAAGCACAATCTCTGGTGAAGGGATCCAGGCCTCCAACGCTACACCACACGGCACACTAACTCTACACTCCAACTCTCCTTCCCTCCTCGCTCCCTCCTCCACCTGGGCCCCTTTTAGATTCCTAGCAAGCAGATGCCCCCTGTCCCACGCTCTCTCTCACAAACACACACACACACACAGCCTGGGGGTTCCCAGCATTGGTACTGAAAGGCGCTGAAATTATGGGTACGCGTGTGTGTCTTTGGCCTGGTATAACACACCTGACTAACCTGAGAAAGGGTTTCAGAATTAATGTCAGGTGAGTCAAAGCACAGGAAACACAAGAATGTGCACTAGGAATGCACAATAATATCAGAATCATAGCAGAAAAGGCCAATAATTGTATCGCAACGAAGCTTAGATTTGCCGGAATTTTATGACGCATTTATTGTACGTAGGAAAGGTAATGCTTATGCCAGGCATGTCCAAAGTCTGAAGTAGGATTTTATACGGTCTGTGCCTTCTGTCTAACAAAGTATTGCGTTATTTTGTGCCAACATTCTGAGCATGCAGTGGAATGTTTGCAAGCAAAATCTTGTCTTTACGCGCTCAACTCTGCACAAACGGAAAAAAAAGTTCTTTTTAACTAAATTGAGTGTTTGCCTCACTTAACAAATGCAAGATCGCAGATGGGCTGTGTCCCGAGCCACGTACTGCCGCACTATTTGACTATTTGACTGGTGCACCACACAGGACAGGAAGTGAGTTTTTCTTAAAATGTTGTGCACTGCACTCAAAATGCTCCGCCCTCGCTCCACTCTGCTTTCACACGTGCTTGACTTGGCGCTGTGTTAGCAAGCATTACTATAATTCAGTGCCAAAATTCTGAACGCACAGTGGAACTTTGCGAGCAAAATATCTTGTCTTTACGCACTGAACTCTGCCTGCACTCGAGCTTGTCTTTTCCTTCCTCATTTATCGGTATCGTCATTGGCAGATTTATGCATGAAAATATCGTATATCAGCATCAGCCAATAAATCCCTTATCGTGCATCGCGAATACGCAGCTGAATGGGAGAACACACTGTACTGCATTCTCTAGGATATTTCAATGATTGTGTGATATCATAAACAGTACAATGAATGCTACCTAATTTCACCTTATCAACCAAAGAAGGTCAGGCCACACAACTTCAAAAAAACTCATGTCATGAGTCATGATACACACCTCTTACTATTTTATTAAGTTATTCAATGGACTTCCATAATGACCAGATAGAAACTAATACTGCAGCTACACCTGACCTTAATCCATACGTCAACATCTTTTCTATAAAAAGTATTTTTTTATTAAGAGGAACAGCCACAAATCTTTTTGTGAGTGAGTGATTATTTGTCAGTGAGCACAGCACAACACACAGTACACCATAATGAAATGTGACCTCTGCACTTGAGCCACCCGTGAAGGAGCAGTGGGCAGCTGACATTCAGTGCTCAGTAAGCAGTGCTTGGGGACGGTACCTTGCTCATGAGTACCTCAGTGCCACCTTTACTGGGACTTGAACCGACGACCCTCCGATCACAGGGACAACTCTCTAAGCGTTACACTACTGGGTGCCCCATTGTGTCTTAAGTGTCTTGTTTGCTCTTGCCAAGCTGTCACTGTACATAAAAACTGTTTATGTCTTACTGGGAAAAAATACACTCTTAAAAAAAGATCTCACGTGCCAAAACGTCCTCACAAAGTCACATTTGTGTCCTCACAAATCTTACCCGTCATTGTGAGATACTCGGATCTTTACGACCACTTAAAAACATCCACACACACAGTGCAAAACACACACACACACACCTGCCAGAGTGGCTCTCTGTCGGCTGGGTAGAGGCTGAAGTACTTTTGGGCGAGCTGGAGTGGCGAAAGTGTCTGGAGCCGGAGATGAGTCCAGGTCTGGATGAAACGCAGCAGCTTCCGAAAGGTGTACAGGCCCAAGCGGTCATTACCATAATTAGACATGTGAGTCATGAAGATACTGATCTAGAAGAGAGAGAGAGAGGGGAAGGGGGAAAGAAGAGCGACCGAGTGTAAGGATCCACACTATAAGGTATAACAATGCTGATCAAATCCTTTTCAGTGGTCAGCCTGATCAATAGTGACAAGCGGCTCATTAGGTGAGGGTCAAGCACACAGTAAGCTGCCCTCTATTCACTACAGTTCAATGCTCCCCTCATCATATGTAGCCGGCAGACTGCGCTCGGACCACAAGCTAATCACTGCATCATTAGATCAGCGCTACAATACCGTTCCTCATTAAGCTTCGTGTGGAGTGGCACTGCACATGCACACACACGCTTTGGCACTGAGCCTAGTTCTACTGCAACGCGTTCACGCACAAATACACATAAAAAAAAAAGAAAATAAACGTCCTGTCAGGTCTTCTTTTCTACCACTTTTGCTAGATGTCACTGTTAAGCTTTGATGGCTCTCATTAAAGAATCACGGCCATCTTTCTAAAAGATTTGGGGTGGAACTCTGATATCCTGCTACACTGACCCTCCATGACCCCTTCAAATCTGATCTGTATCTTGAACTGGTGAATTTTTTCCTCGTCCTTCAGCACCTTAGCTAATGTGT
Organism: Distichodus sexfasciatus; assembly: GCA_032718565.1. Lineage (NCBI taxonomy): Eukaryota > Metazoa > Chordata > Actinopteri > Characiformes > Distichodontidae > Distichodus > Distichodus sexfasciatus. The sequence continues at coordinate 2,543,005 of JAVGVS010000006.1, forward strand.
GGCAAGTGTGCTGGTGCAGAATAGCTGACAGAGCATCATCCATTAAAGAGCTCTGGGTGTCTTGAAAAGTGGTAAAGAAATTCCAATTTATTTTCCAAATATACCCTGAACAAGCAAGCCTCTTTGCAGAGACAATGTTTCATCAGCAGCACTAATGTGTAGCTCGACCTGTGTGATGCTCCAGCAGGTGCTCTCCAATTCGCTTACCACACATGAGCTAAAATCCTCAAGGAGCAGGAGAAAATTCAACACTTAGAATTAGGGGATGAGTAGTAAACATCTGAAACAAAACATTTATAATATATGTGATAAAATGGGTCCTCACAAGCACATTAAAACCTGACACTAAACATTAAACACACACACACACTTTTGTGATGTGTTCCACAACAATACTCCCATAACAATACTACACCTTACCCCAAAAACTAAAATCCTTTCACTCATTTCATTTTTCAAACAAAGCCTGAAACTCAAACAAATTTCTTCTTTATAAGGACTGGTCTTGAAAAAAAGGCACAGAAATCTGACAAATCTAGCCTTTCCCGTCATTGAAGGGACAATAAAATCCTGCCCCAAACATCATTCATAACATTTTTGCCACTTTTTCTGCAATTTCTTATAAACATAACCATAAAAATGATTTCTGTGCAAACAAAAATCTGAGAACACTTGGTCAGAGAAAATGTGGCTCTACAAAATCTCTAACTGTGACAACTGCTATCAATCATGTCTATAATGTCTTGTAGTTTTTTTTCTCTTCTCCAGCCAGTTTAAAATCTCCTTTTTATTTGATGTATTTTCTAGTCTGAGGGGGATATTTGTACGGACAGATATAATAAGATAGATAAGTGAGTGATTATTTTGTCACTGTGAACACACCACAGCACAGCATACAGTGCACCACAACGAAATGTGACCTGACATTTGACCAGTCTGTGAAGGAGCAGTGGGCAGCTGACATGGGCAGAGCCCGGGGAGCAGTGCTAGGGAACGGTACCTTAGTAGTAACTTTATCGGTCTGGGAATCGAAACGGCAACCTAACGATCATGGAGTGAACGCCCGAATCGTTGCGCTACCAACTGCCCCTATTGAGATGAAAAGTCGTATGTTCACATTCACTGTTATAATCTACTGTCTGACCCTACAGTGGCCCTACTTATATAGTCAGGTATGCACAAATTCATCACCAAAGTAAGACAAAGTCTGACGAAGAGGCTGGCCAAAAAGGTCTCATGCAATAAAAGTATAAAACCATAATGTAGCTGCATGATGCATCTTGGAATTCTTTCTGAACTGGGATTTTGCTTTCATTTGGTTTGCAAATCTGAGACCTGGTGAAGTATCATGGGCTGTAATAAACTACTGATGGATAAGCTTATAGATAAAGAAAATAGGAAAAAACTCCACATATGTCGGCCACTGTCTATTTTACCCTGAAAGGAAACAGATCTAAAGCAAACCATTTATCTTTCCAAACGGCCAATCTGTGGACATGGAACTTAGTGTCCACCTGCTCAGCATATCAACATGGTGGAAATAAAATTTAGGAGGACTGTTCCATCCTCTGTGTAAAGGTGGGAGTTTGTAGAATCAGACTCACTGGGTTGAGCAGTACAGTGAGGAAGAGCTCCCCTCCATCGATGAGCTTGTCCAGCTCCTGTGGTCCTCCAGGGTAATCTTTATAGAAGATAGTGTGAGTGAATAGACCACAAGTCTGCCTGGGCAGCACCTAACACACAAGAAATGGTAATAAGTCAGTCTCACACACACAAAAAAAAATCACAAACAAAAAGCGTACTGTTTCAGTTTCTACACGCATTCCAGTCTTCCATACAGGCGTCTCCGGAACACACAAGAGCAGAAATAAACACGCACACACGCCGTTTGCAGACAATTTTTTTAAACACCCTAGACACCTTCCCTATACACAAACACACACACCGCTCTCTTGGGCTAAGGCAGAAGTGTGAGTCTCCTTCTCTCTCTCTCTCTCTCTCTCTGTCTCTCTCTGCAGTAAATAGACCAGGGCCTAATGTAATATTCATAATCTCTCTCTGAGCATTCATGAGCTCCAGGGGTCTATATGGAAATCAATGAGGGCCAGAATACATACACACAGACGCACACACCCAGATCTGAATATAAATTTGCTCTCAGTAATCAGCTAACCACTCGCTCCTGCCTTCCCACCTCTGTCTCAAGGACAGTCGCAGAAGGAGGTGCAATGGAGGTGGTAGGAAGACAGGCGGAAGAAATGATGATACCCCAAACAACCCAATCTGCCATTTGAAGTGGAGAAGGGGGAATTTGCAGATGGAGAATGAGTGCAGAAGGCTCGGATTTATTACAGATATTATTACTGTAGAGGGCAAACGGACAATGAAGAGGTTATGAAACAGATTATGAGAAGAGAAAAATGACAAGAGAAACTGCAAAACACTGTGAGAGAAAGAAGAGGAGCAACGAGTGTATGTATGTGTGTGTGCATTTTATTTCTCTGGTCATCACAAGGCAAAAAAATCCTTAAAAATTAGTCTAATATTTGCTTGGTTTGTGGTTTTGTGGGAGTGGGCAGGATAAAGAAGAAAAGTCTTGTTACATATAGGTGCTTTCGCATAAATAATGCACATGAATTGTGTGTGAGTGTGTGCGTGTGAGTGTGTGTGTGTGAGAAATAGATGGGGGAGGGATGAAAGTGTTTACATAAGGAGTGGTGAGAAACAAGAATTTATAGAGACATAAAGAGAAAAACCAAAAGGAAACTCAACCATGAAAGACATAACTAGTGTTTAGTAGGGATGCACCGATACCACCGATACCGATACTGGTACCGATACCACCCCCGTGCAGTTACTCGTACTCGGAACAAAATTCCCCGATACCTACTACCGATACCACATGTGGAAGATATGATGTAGTTATCTTTATCGCCACGTGGAGGCAGTGTAAATGCCACAACACTTGCCAAATAAACTGTAAACTGTGCAGAGGTAAAATGTCAGCCGTCTGGAGGTACTTTAAAATAAATGACAATGACAGAAGCAAAGCAGACTAATATTTTAATATTTTTATATTTAATATTTTATTTAATTGTTGTGTTTTTTATGTTTTGATACATATAGGACAAATAAATTGATAAAAAAATTGTATCATTTATTTTATAAAATGACATAATAAGGCTCCAGTGTACTTTAATATATTGGTTTTTGCAAGTGTTTTTTTTAGTTTAGACTACCGTATTTCCCCAGCGATCGGCCGCGGCTGATACATAAATTTTATAAACCTGCGTGTGCGGCTTGCTTAAATGGTGTGGCCTGTCTAAAAACATGAAAACGCATTCGCTAAAAGTATAATTCAGTGCACATAAAAGACGACATACCCAAATGATTCGTTGAATTTAAATGTACTGTTTACTGCAGCAACGACAGTTCGTAAAGCAGCGCAAAACAAAGACAGATCGGTGATGATGTTCTGTCACTTAATCTGCGCTGCCGCATCCAGCCTCGATGCTGCAATGTAAAAATGACAGGCCTTTGCTACATTACATTACATCCTAGTATATAATACAAGCTAAACAAAAACCAAATTTAACAGAAATAAAAGGAACAAAAGTTTATTGTTGGCTGGGAAAAGATACGTTTTTAATTTTCGTTTGAACAACTGGAGGGTGGGGTTTTTTTTTTTTTTTTTTTTTTTTTTTCTTTTTACATTAAAATTCTTCTGTATAAAATAAAAAAAAACACTGAAATGCAAAAATTATTAGGCTTATCTTTCTTCAAATCTTCAAAATCAGATCGGTAAACGTCATCGTCGCCGAACAACTCGATTGTGACCTGTGCTGCTTTGCTGTCGTTGATGTCAGACACGCTTTCGTCACCGGTATCGCTCTCGGATATTACAGACGTTGCTTGTGCTGCTGGAAGGCTTGTAGGTGGAGGAAGGATTTCGGCTTTGCGGAAACCGTTCTGTATGCTTTCTGCTTTCACGTTGTTCACGCCAAAATAACCCATTTGCACGCCTGACTGTACGTCGCTGCCGGCCAGACGGAGTAAATGTATAATGTCACTATAGAGTTGCAAAGGCCTCAGGGGCGTGGCTAATGACGTAGATGCTTTTACTTCATTGGTAAATTCAGTAACGTCATGGCTAATAACATGGGGCGGCTTATCTTAGAGTTTTAGAACATAAATGAGCATTTTCTTATAGAATAGGGCGGCGCATCGTTGGGGAAATACGGTAATTGATATTGGGGAAAAAAAAAGAAAAATCTACCATTATTGTCATTGTTATTAATAACAGACCTACACAGGTATCGGTCCTCGAAATCAGTGAGTACCCAAAAATAAGTCTCGGTACTTGTACTCGGTCTCAAAAAAAAATGCTATCGGTGCATCCCTACTTATTATAATCTGCAAAGGAGAAAATAAAATCTGCCTCCCAATTAATTACATCTAAAAATCTAAGAAGTATCGGTATCGGTACTCGGTATCGGCAAGTACACAAATAAAAATACTCGTACTCGTATCGGTTTGTAAAAAAGTGGTATCGTTGCATCCCTAGTGTTTAGTGTGTTTGTGTGCATGAGGCTGTATATACACTCACGCTAATGCCACTGTGCACAAATCCCCGGCGGTGACGGGCAGGCTTAAGGTGGGGATATTCCTCAGTACTGGTCACTCGGATGCCCCACACCTTCTTCCAGGCCTCATACAGCTGCGTGTGTACAGGATACACACCCGAATGATGAGGGGCCACCGCATAGCCCAGGTGAGTTGGGATGGAGTGCTCCTACACACACAAAACCGATTTTATGATTACTAGACACTTTATGAAGAAACAATTTTATTCCTAAACTCCCTAAAATGTCCATAGATATCCAGCCTAGAATATTCTGATTATCAGCTAGGTGGGAAACATATATGGTTTTAAAACACCTGGCTATTAGGGCTGGGCACTTATAGAACTTCAACAATCAGAAACTGTCTCCACCTTAATTTTGCTGGCACTGGTTAAAAGCATGGCAATGGCCTAGTGGTAGGATACTCACCTATGGACCAAGACACTGTAGGTTTAATTCCCGCTCTATGCTATTGCCAGCACTACCACCACTGGGCACTTTACTAAGGGTAATACCCTTAACCCCAAGCTACTCCAGAAAAACTATCCCTGAAATAAAGAAATGGAAGTCTATCTGGACTAGAGGTGTCCAGTGGTCTCACGATTGGATTCAGTTACGATTATCATATCAACGATTTGATTCGATGTGATATCTCGATGCATCACAATGCATTCCATCAATTTTTCTACTTTACTTCACACTGCACACAGACTGGGCTTGCATCACAGATCGGGCAGCCATAGATGTTCTTTTTAGCTAAAGTTTTATGCCGTAGCCAAAAAATCACCAAGCAGTGTCATTATGATATAACCCTAGGGTTTTCAACTGCTTATGTCCCAAAGACTACCACTCAGGCCAAGCAGTAGTCTGCTGCTGTCCACCGAGTGTGTGTGTCCATTTTCTATTATTTTTTAGATATTTGCATTAAATTCATTATTGATACAGATGCTCAAATCATCCGGAAGTGATTTCAGCAGTGGACTGGATTGCATGTCACGGGCCGCTCACATTGCTGCTGCAGACCACCAGAGGCCACGGATCACCACTTGAAAAACCTGATGTAATCGACTATGGTCTGCCACTGCATCAGTGTTGGATCGTCCACATCTGCACTGAGATGAATGGATTATACAATTAATTTCAACACCCTTACTCTGGATTAACGTGTTACTCATGTGGCCGCTGAACGGAGCTGGATTTACACCCATAAAAGTCATCATGGTCTGTAGGCAAGTATCCCACCAGAAGGCCATGACCTCTCATTAACTGTCAAACAGTACGCCAACATGTTTCTAAATGCAGAGAATTAAGTAAATTCAGATTCATAAAGGCACTTCAGACTTAGACTTAGACTTCAGATTTAGTTTAAAAAAAAAAAAAGAGTACATTCAACCTCATCGTTTACAGGAATTTAGCTGGAACGTCTACGCCAAATAAAAAGAGCTGCTAACAGGGGTCATCCTTGCTACAATGTTCAGATGGGCTGGGTTAAATTTAGGCTCCTGAGTCCTAAAAGAAGCCCCAGTTTTGTCCAGTATTTGACATACAATTACTTGCTTTATTAGTTCTTTTAAAATCACTCCACAACTGAAAGCTTCTTTGATGTCAAAGAAAACAAGCTAATTACCTCCTTAAATACAGAAGAACACAACAAAAAGAAGCAGAGGAGTGTAAAATCTGATTAGAAGCTGAGTCTTTTCTTCTCTCTGCTCACTCATCGATCACACAAAGCAATGATGCTTTTAAAAATAAAGCCATAGCTTTTAGCGTGTGGTGGTTATATTAATGAAATGATAAGTGTTCATGTGATATGTCCTAGCCAGGGAGAAAGTACAGGCATTTGGTAATACTCAGGCCTGCGCTCGCCAGTGGGTGAGCATCAAGTCATCAGAGCCACTAGAGAGTGAATGTACATGTTTCTCTCTCCTTTCTAAAAAATGTGTGTGTGTGTGTGTGAATACTCACCTCAGCAAAACGTCTATTGAGGTGCATCTGTTCTGCTAATACACTCTGGTTATGAAATCGGTGCGGCTGCATGTGACTCCACATGTGTGGAAACCACCAGAACTCGTTAACGTAGGATAACAACAGGTCATCACCCAGATCCTCCTCATCGGTACCTACACACTCACACACACACAGACACACAATTAGAGTAATGTGCACAAACAGAGCTGCTTTGAAAGTGAAAGTGACTGATTATTTGCCATTGTCAACACATCACAGCACAGCACACAGTGCACCACAGCCAAATGTGACCTCTGCATTTAGCCCATCCGCGAAGGAGCAGTGGGCAGCTAATAAGCGCCCAGGGAGCAGTGCTTGGGGACGGTACCTTGCTCATAAGTACCTCAGTGGTAACAAATACCGGCCCTGTATTGGAACCTGCAACCTTCTGATCACGGGGCAAACACCCTACCGTTACGCCACCAACTGCCCAAGGTTTTCTTCCACTCACCTGCATGGAAAAACTTCCCAGAGAAGCCAAGGTTAAAGGTGAAGTTCGGAATGGATTTACGCAGCTCGTTCTGCGTCTCCAACAAAGACTGGAGAAAGAAGAGAAAGTCACGTATGTGTACACACACACACAAAACCAGAGCCTTTAACAGGACACAAGTGCAGTTCTTTATGGGTGATTTATTAATGCATTCTTGAATACAGGGTCTGTCTGGCTGTCACTCCTAGTGCTTGTCTGCCTCTTTTTCGGTTTCGGTCTCTGCATGTCTGTGCATCTGCCCTTGTTTTGGTTTCTTTGTATGTTTATCTGCCTGCTGGGCTGTCTGTCTGCCTGGCATTCTGTCTAGTTCCCTTTAGTCACTCACCAGCCAGTCCAGCCTTCCTGCTTCATTAACAACTTTCTAAAGTATTAAAGAACCAACACAAAACCCACTATGAAAATCCCCCCAAAAAAACAAGTGTATGAATTATTGATGGATTCAGGACTTTAAAGAGCTTGTTTCTTTTAAAGGCGGCCCCCGGGGAGCAGAGACGTAATGCATGATGCCAGCCTCAGCAGGAAACACAACAGTCAGAGCCAATGAGGACTTCAGGACCAAACAGCCTTAATTACACCAGCTCCCGAACAAACACTCAACATCCAATTAGAGACTAGACACACCAGACAGGCACTTCCACGTCTCTCTCCCTTCTCTTATTTGTTATCACAACGACTCCCTTACACGCACACACACACTCGTAATATCTCTCTTTCATTTACTCATTCACATGTTACTCAACATGTCCCTCTCTCTCACCTTCACATCTGACTCCTTCATCCTGGTTCCCTCCTTTCCAACAAAGATGTCGTCAATGTCCACCAGCACATATCTGTCCAGGCTGAGGGAGAGTCTCTTGGCGGTGAGGAAGGATACTGCGTCCATGAACACCAGCTTGTGCAGCCAGAAGGCCAGGTTGTGGCCGAACAGCACGCGCTGGATGCCATCGTGAAGGCCGAGATCCTGTACCACGGACGTGTGGAGGACGGCCCTCAGGCCCACGCTGTCGGCAGACTGAGTCTTGGCCAGCAGCACCGGCTCGTACGTCGAGTGGTTGGACTGGAACACAGTCCAGTCATCACCCGGCAGAGGACCCTTAACCACCTGAGAGAGTGAGTGAAGAGTGAAATGCAAAATTTATCATTCTGGAATCTAGAATCTTGAGAGAAGGGGAAAAGTAAATGTATAGAATATTGTTTTATTCTATGTGTACTACGCACATAAGGAAACATCCTTTCTTTAACTTTATCCAAGATTCCTTAAATCATTATTTATCTTAAATAAATGGACTGGCAACTCGCGGAAGCATTTCTGCAAAAGCAACAAATTAGTTGTAGCGTTACATTTGATTTTATAGGTCTTACTTGACATTTCACTTCCTAATTATTCTTGCATGAAAGAAACACGAAAGCACAGACACAAGTCCTCGTCCATTTTTGAGTAATATATGTAATAAAAATGGTCTTAAGCAGCAGTGTAGTTTCACACGCACAACTATCAGATTATGGTCATAATTAGTGAAAGTGAGAGATTATTTGTCATTGTGAACACACCACAGCACAGCACAGCGCACAGCACAGCACACAGCGCACCACAACCAAATGTGACCTCTGCATTTCACCCATCCGTGAAGTAGCAGTGGGCAGCTAACAAGCGCCCGGGGAGCAGTGCTTGGAGACGGTACCTTGCTCATGAGTACCTCAGTGGTAACTTTACAGACCCTGGATTCGAACCTGCAACCTTCTGATCATGGGGCAAACACCCTACCGTTACGCCACCAACAGTCCCATAAATTAGATTAGATCGCATGGCTTGTCAGAATATGGAAGGTTTTAGTTCAACATTAGCACCCTTTAAACAAAAAGTTTCATGTAATATTTTGCTTTTTAAAAATTAATTTTCAATTCATTATCCTCTTTTATTTAATTCAACATGACTTTACAAGATCTTTCACTAACCACTGTATTGGAAAGAAGGCCTATCTTCTAGTTCCCTGGTCAGATGAATCTATTTACACACAGCTAATAATGTTAACACTATAAATAAATGAAAATACTGAAGACATCTAAAGAGATCTAGGGGTGTTAATCAGGGTTTACTTTACTCTGATTATGTGGCTTATTTGACTAAATATCCTGATTACGGTGATTAGACGCTTCCATGACAACTGCAAAAAATTTGTCAAATTGCTTTAATCTGATTATGATGAAGGGTTGGTGTGCATGTTAATGCCCTAACTGAGACTGGAGTTCATATCTCTAAATAAAGATAGAAGAGGCTTGGGTGTGTGTGTGTGTGTGTGTGTGTGTACACACACCTCCTGGGCGCGGGTGATGTGCAGCAGGGGGGATTTGGGGTTGACTGTGCAATCCTTCAGGCCCAGGTTGGAGTGCAGGAACAGTGGGAAACCTTTCAGCTGGGCACTGAGGAGACTGTTCTCATTCGCCTATACACACACCCACATCAGACGAGCGAGAGAGAGAGAAAAGGAGAGAGCGAGTGTGTGTGAGAGAGAGAGAGAGAGAGAGAGAGAGAGAGTGGGAAAATGGTCAAATGTACTGTGAAAGTAATAAATCAGTAGAATCCATTTCGTACAGTGAGGTCAGACTATAATAATCACATCACATTAGTCATCTGATAAATAAGTGCGAGAAGAAAGAGACAGTGAGAGAGACAAAGAGAGGGGGAGAGAAAAGAGAGAAAGAGACTCAGTAGAGGAAGTGAGCATAAGGGAGCAAGAAAGACAAAGAGCAGGGATGCACTGATCCAACTTTTTCAGTTACAATACCAATACTTGGGCTTTGGGTATCGGCTGATCCTGAGTACCAATCCAATACCAGTTACAGTCCTATATTCCTACATTCCCTTTACAGTCCTAAGAGAATTTGGGGCATTTGTTTATACCTTTGTTTTTAGACTTATTATAGTGTTTGTGTAGAAGTTAGCCATACATGCCTTATGATGGTGTGTTTAGGACATAAGGACAGTGTCTGTTTTATTGGACTGGAGAGTTTTTATTATGTAGAGATATTCTACGGCTTAGTACTATGAAGAAAAATAAGGTTAGTTCCAGGCGGAAACACTTCTTTATTCATTTGGAATCCATCTGGATATAGAATAAAATTATTTGATATCAAATAATGCATCTTGCTATATTTATTTTTTACTCTCTAAAACTATAGAATTTTTCTGATCGACTCATTTTGGACTTATTTTTGACATGATGGCGTTCCACACAAGAGTCATTTGGCATGATGGCATTCCACACAATAATGTGACAAACTCGCGTCTCGGAATAAACAATGAAAACATCGAGTAAACGGCTGTATTGTGAGTAGAACACTGGTTGTTTTTGTTACTTATCAGCTGAAATATAAGTTTGGGGATGATTTGACAGAACTGGAACACTTTAGTGAACGTCGGACTTCCCTGTGAGAGACGCGCATGCTAACAAACAGCGAGGAACGCCAAGATTACGAGAGAGAGCTACCATTGTTAAGGAAATTAAATCATGTATAATTTTCTTTTGGGGTTGTAGTGTTTCGTGCTGTTTGTTCTGCTCACTGTCATTTCTGTCTGTAGGATTTAGCGCGAATGTTGAACAAATTGAGCGTGCGCGCATACGCAAAGATAGAAAACTTTCAGTTCACAGATCGGCTTCACGCCACCGATCCCCGATCCAGTTACTGGAGTCGTAATCAGACCAATATCTGATCCACATATCGGATCACTGCATTCCTAAGAGAGAGACAGGGAGAAAGAGAGACACAGAGAAAGAGAGTGAGAGAGGTCTCACTTTGAAGAAGCCTATGATTCCCACTCCGTATTCCACACAGTATTTATCCAGCAGCTCCCGGTTCCAGGCGTCCATGTTGACGTACTTCAGGATGTTCTCATACACGATCAGGGCGAACCTGCCGCGGTCACGCTCGGTCAGCGTGGGCATGTCCCCCTTCCCGGGGGAAATCTCAGTCTGGTACCGGAACCGGGCCGACTCCAGCACCGCAACGATCTCCTGGCCCAACTGGGAGTACTGGCTTTCCACAAACACCAGCACCACCGCATCGGTCCGGGTTCCGTCCGTCACCCGGACTCCGGCCGCTTCATCTTGCAGAGGGAGGAGCCGTGACGGGGCCACAACGTCATCGCAGTCCTCGGCCCTGCCCCCCGGCGACGGCTCCAGGTCCCGCTTGACGGCATACAGGAAGTAGGCGGAGACGAAGACGCTGAGCACGCAGAGGAGGAAGAGCAGGAGTAGGCTGGTCTGGAGAGTGAGCTGACGAAGGAGACGTCTCACGCGGCCCACCCCCAGCATCATGGGGATGACCCCCACCCCACCCCACCCCACACACACACAATCAAATAACTACAGTAATTACGCTATAATTAGCCAATAATTACACAAACGAGCTTAGGGAACTTTAGGAACGAAAGTCCAGTCTCAGTCTGTTCAGTGCTCACACTTCAAGTTTGCAGTTTCTGTGCGTGTTTAAAAAAATGCCGATTAAAGGGAAACGGAGAGCGGCCTGGGATCACCTCCATGTCACACTCCGCTAGGTCACCATGTCTGTAGGCAGCAACTACACTGAAGAGAATTTCCTCTGAGGGCGTGTCCCAAAATGAGAGAGAGAGACAGACAATGAGGTTTTGTTTGTCATCAAAACTTCGGCAACGCCTTCAAAGCGGCCCTACTGGGTGAGGTTGCGCGGGAACGAGGGGCTTCGGTGTTGTGCCTCATTCCACAAACAGGAGAATCTAAAGAGGGAAAGAAGCCACGGTTGATTAAAAGAAAAGCTTTAATACACACCCTATTTGCTGATAACATGAATCATTAAGTAAAGGACAAATTAGATATTTTTCCACATTGAAAATTCAGTTACTCTTAGTCATTGAGGTTGTCAAACCTGCGCCTTTTATCTCCTGGAGTAATCTCTAGCCCATTTAACGTGAGTGTTACTTCAGTTTTGATTTATCTGTATGACAATATACATTCCAAAGATGGCGAAACTTTTTTGATTCCTGTTCTTCATCATGACCATATGAGCTAATCATAATACTAAAGTAATACTACAGCTACACCCAACAATAACCCCTAACCTTGACCTCAGTAACCAGTATGAAATCTTCTGACTTTTCTAGAAAAGCATCAGGTGCTCACATACCTAAAAACCATAGTTGTGTCTTTGGTATCTTTGTGAGTTCCTTCAATTGACAGCCATAACGACCACATGTAAATAATTTAACAGCTACATCTACCCTAACCTGAATCTCAACTGATTTTCGGAACCTATATGCAAAAAAAGGAAAATCTCTGCCATCATTTTGAATTTTACAGAAATAAAGCTCAGCTTAAACTCTCCTCTCGGAGCTTCATGCTCGTGTGTGCGTGTGGTGTGAGTGACAAGGCTCAACCCAAAACACACACACACAAACAAAAACACAAACACAGGGAGTGTGCTTCTGAAGGTCACGGCTCTAGGACCTTCAATGGGCCACACTCTCCTGCATCACAATCTTTCTGCATCAGGCAGTCACTTTTTATGACGTCATGTTGTTGGCTGATTAATATTGTGACTAGCATTGGTCATGATGCTAATGTTCTGAGCAGCAAAAACTGTGATGTGTGCCTATAAACCAGAAAATAAAGCAAGCTCAGCGTCAGTTCTGTTATATCTCTTGAGTTATCACTTTCCTCTTTGAGTATGTTTGTATGTGTGTGGGTGTGTGTGTACCTAAACAAAAAAGCTGACAGAGTCATCTCAAATCAGAGTGGACGATCACATGAGAACACACATTTCCCTCAGTGCCACACACTCCAGGTTGAATGACAGTGGTGGCGCGGGAATTGTGGTCAGGGAGAACAGTGCCTATAAATGAACAAATGAATAACTCTCATGCCTGCTGGCCATAATTACAGAGTCCTTTTGTTTTATCATTAAAAATTGATTACCTTATGTAATCTAAATGGGAGTCGGAGAGGACAATGTAAAAAGGACAAGAGAAAAAAGGGGGCTGCACTAACGCTGTTTATGGCCTACGGCTGGAACCTTTCTAAAATCCTTAAACATTACATCAGGAAGACAGTGGGTACAAACAGACCAGAAAAAAATGAACACATCTGTAATGGGGAAAAAATGCAAACAATAAAAATTTAACTAAGTCTATGTGCTGGATTTCTAGACTAAATCCTGAGACGAGGTGTATTTTTGTGAGCTGTTCAACAATCCACATCGAGAGGCCAAATCCCCATGCAATAAGAACTAAATGGTGTGTGTGTGTGCTTCTCTGTGCCTGTTTTTATGTGATACTGTCCTTAGCACACCCACACACACACACACACACACACACCACACACACACACCACACGTATTTCCCAAGATCCCTTTAGTCCCAAGTTTGCAAGGGGGATGCAGCAGAGAGCGTGTTGCAGCATATCAAAGTCAGATTACCAGTTAAAACACACGTCCCTTGGACAAACACATTAACAAGGACAAATCTCATAGATAAGAAGAAAAAAAATCCCCCCCCCCATCTGAAGTGTGAGCGTTTTTTTGCAGGTTGCCGTGCCGGTTGGCTGCAGGTTAGGGAGGGATTCTGGTGAGGAATTTGCATAGATTTCACAGAGCTTTCTGATGGGATATGAGAAAGTGGGGCAGCGTAATTGCTTGCCATCTCTTCTGCAGGGATATAAAGCTAATGCATTAAGCAGAGGCTCTAGATCAGTCTTCTTATAAAGCTTTCAGAGAATCAATCTCTGCAGATTTTGAGAGGGGAATTTCGAATGCGGCCAGCCTATAGCGGCCTCAAACGATCCCTCCAGCAACTTCTCAAATAGCAGCGGGGGCATTAGAACCTTATAGAGCCCATTCTGAAAGCAGTGGGCTGTGACGTATGAAGAAAGCGTGGTCGCTAATGGGAGCATAGAACTCAAATAGAATCCTCTTTACACTCACAGGCCAGTTTTATAGGATGAAGAAAACCTAGCTTGCATTTTACCTACCTTATGCGTTGTTTTAGGTGTGCAATCAGAGATCTAGGGATGCACGATCATATAGGAATCATTTCGCAATCGGCCAATAATTGCTTTTTTTCCCCAAATCATCGATATCGGGCCGATGCTTAGATTCTTTCAGCTGATATTTTAATGACGCATTTATTGTACGTCGGAAAGGTAACTCTTGTGCCAGCCATGTTCAAAGTCAAGGTCGGATTTATATCTTAAAATGTACGGCCAAAATTCTGAGCATGCAGTGGAACATGGAATCTCTGTGGAAATTCCTTGTCTTTATGGACCCAGCTCTGTCTGCACATGCGAAAATCTTTTATTAACTAAACTGCGTGTTTGACTCACTTAGTGAATGTGAGCTTGCACATGGGTTGTGTCCTGAGCTGCATACTTCCACACATAATTATATGGTAGCTAAAATGCTCTTATCATACTTTTCTATGTAGTAGTATGCATCTCAGGAGTTGTAGCTTAACTGCTCTCTACGCACTAGGTAGTGCACATGGAGTGTCAACGCACCCTATTTGACTTGGTACACCACATAGGGTGGGAAGTGACTTTTTCTTAAAATGTTGTGCACTACATCGCTTGATTCTACTTTCACGCTCACCTGACTTGGCACTGTGTTAGAAATGTCAGAACTATGGCGTTATTTTTGTGGCAAAATTCTGAGCATGCAGTGAAATTTTGCCATGTGAAATATCTTGTCTTTACATGCTCAGCTCTGCCTGCGCTCAACTCCATTTTCATCATTTATTAGGCATCAGTATCGCTATTGGCAGATATACACATGAAAATATCGGATATCAGCATCGGCCAATAATTCCCATATTGTGCATCCCTAGTAAATACACTCAATTTTACACTGACTGACTACAGTTATCTCTTCACCAAGAAACATGTGTGGAGGATTTTAGTAGAACCCATCATGTTCGCTCACTTATTAAAGTAGACATGGTTAATGATTGGGTCTCTGAAACACCCGCAAACAAGTGAAAACACACTGTATAAACATGTAAAAACAATCGGAGCAAATCATGACACAATGTTTTGACACTGAACCTTTCCCTAGTCTTTACTGTTTTGTCCACCACCTCTTTGTCCTCTTCACTATATGTTATAAAGAAGCAATGTTCCAACATCATTCAAGAGGCACATATGATATTGAAGGCTTTTCAGGATTTTCCGGAGATCAATCTCCGGTCCGTTATATCAGTATTCTCCACTGATGGGTTTCTGACCTCAGGAGCTCAAGTTGAGCTGGTATCATTTAGGTGAAGTTCATTCTCAACACAACAGTGGCACTGACATGGTAGTGTGTCCTCTGTTCTTATGCGTGAACAAAACACAGTGCCATTGCTGGGATTTTACATACGTCATTATCTAGATTAAGAGCAGTGCACATGGCTATAAATGGTCAAAAACCTTTTTGTTGTCATAAATGACCATTAATGGAGGGCTAATGGAGGCCTAACATAAACAGTGTTCAGTGTGTGCAAATATGCGCTATACCTTGCATTCCATTCAGAAAGAAAGTAACAGTTAACAGAATTTTGTTTCCATCATGAGGCATTATGGGGGATAAGAGGATTTGCTGATATCTTAGAATTACGTCATTAGTGTTATCCAAGTTATCTAACTAGCTTCAGATGTCAGTGCTAAGTGCAGACACAAACACAGACTGCATTAAAGATTTCACATGCACCACTGTCTGTTTGTGTCTACAAAAACTTTGTATGGCACCTACGAGGCACCGCTGTGATGAACGTTGCTACTGAATAGCGTTCCTAATCCAATGCCTGCCAAAGCTCTTTTTAGTTAAAACGCTACCTCTGAAGGGCATGAATTAGAAGGCTGCTGCATTCTGAATGGATGAGTATCTAGAAGATGGCTACTGAAGATGGCGGTGAATGTTTCAAGTTGAAATCCTTTTAGAACAGCGCTGGGCTCGTCATTGTCGCTTTTCTCTTCGAGGAAGAGGCAGGATTTTAGTAACTTTGCAGCAACAAAGGTGGCCCTTAAGCGGTTGCATTACCTTGACTAAGCATTTTCTACAGGAAACACTGATCAAGGTGTGTGGCGTCTTTAGATTCACAGGTAGCATCAGCTCAACATAGGCTACGTTCACACTGCCAGCCACATCGTTCAATTCCGATTTTTTGCTCAGATCGGATTTGTCTATCTTGACGGTTCACATTCATAACTACAAGTGACCTGTATCTGACTGTAATGTGAACGCATTGGTCCTCCGAAACGTCACACATGCGCACATTGATATGTTTTTACACAGGTCAACTGCGTCACCAACAACAAAAAACGTCATATCTGTGGGACGACTCATGGCATAAAAAATGGAGGCGTTAGTAGCTCACGCATGTCTCACACTTTGCTCTGGAGGACGACAAACAGTGAATTAGCTGTACATGAGCAGGTCGAAAAGGAGAAAAAAAGGCAATTAAATCCCCAACTTCTCCAGCCTTCCACTGACTGTTATCGGCCCTCTCCTCCATTTTTACCTTCCCGCGCTGCCGGTGCAGGCTGATGTCAGCGCATGCATATAAGCAAAAAGCCGGTCGCGTGGCCGCGAATCGGATACGTATGAGATTTAGTACCACATATGAAAGTGACACAAATCTGATTTGAAAAGATCAGATTTGCGTGTCCACACAGCCCTGAAAAGATCAGATCTGTGTCACATTAAGGCAAAAAATCAGATTTGAGTCACTTCAGCATGGCAGTGTGAAGGTAGCAATACACGCACATATCTCCAGATGCCACAGACCCTGCTGACTAGAACCATGGCAAATGTGATGAATTGATGGTCCATGTCCTCGAGTTCTGTGGCGTCTGGAGTTACATTTTTTCTTCAGCACCAGACGTCACCTGATGGCTCTAACAGAATAATTTAATCTGACTGGGGCATTAAGAGCAAATCTGAGGAAATGTCTTAGACAATGTTCTTTATTCCAGCCACAAATTAAGCTCAATAACAGGCCAAAAGGAAAACTCTAGGGACAAAATAATCATATATTTAGTTCCAGATTAGACCTTAAACGTGTCAAAAACACCCATAGCACATCTGTATCTCCTTTCTGACTTCTCTTATTCCCTGACTCCAAGTTCACACTTTCTTATCCATCATGCTGTCTCCTGTCTCCGTTGTAATGTATCTAATATTTAACATGTGACAGTTTAATTACAGAAATTTCTACGTCTTAGACAGCAAAAAGATTACCATCACTCATATGCCACAGGTGAATTTGTAACAGTAATGCCTGCTCCTATGAACTGCTCCATTAATCATTAGCACATTAGACAGGGAAAGCTGAAACCAAACAGAGAGATTCTGCACAATGCATAACATTAGCTCTACAAAGACACCACAGATAATGGCCAGATCTCTAGAGCTTAATGCTCAGAATGAAACTCAAGCTGCCAATGCAGGAAGAAAACAATCCTTCCATGATAAATGTAAAGGTCATTATATTTCAGCTTTGACCTTACCAATATATCTGTCAGTTCTGTACTTTTCACAAACCCTTTTCTTAAATAACTTGCCATGGCTGACATTCATCTCAGGAAGTTATTTTGTGGTCTGAGCCAGCTTCAAGGAGTTTACAATGAAGGGGTTTCCAGCCTGTATGGTTATAATTAAAGTTCTTGCAAGACAGTACTGTATCTAAATTAAAACTGTTCAGCTGAAATTATTACAAACACTTGTGTTCTCTATTTAAATCTGACAAGCAAATGAATTGTTGTTTTAGATCGGCGCCTGTGCTTGATAAGATGAGATAATGTCTCCTCACATGGCGTATGAAACTGCCTAAAACTTTTAGAATCACAATTATATAAATTATTTCCACTCATTCCTCGTCCTAATAAACTGTTCAGACATTAAATTACAAACAGACTGCAATACTTTCATATTCAGTTCTTACGCTGAGATTGAATACATTGATAGACTGATATGTTGTCTGATATGATCTAATAACTTATAAATCAGCAGCAATGCTCGTGAAGACAAATCAATAAAACTAACTTTTAAAATGTACATCAGGAAGAAGGATCAACAATGCTAAGAAAATTGCCATTGCATGGTTTTGTCCAATATGCTTAATATTTATAACAGCCTTATGTGCTCTATTGTCTTGGTGTGGTCTCTTATATGACTACACCAAAACGTTAGAGAAAACTAGGGATGCACAATAAAGAAATTATCGGCCGATGCTGATATCCAATATTTTCATGCTTACGTCTGCCAATACTGACACCGATGTGAAAACTGAACACCAAAAATAGTGGCATAATTCCAACACTTCTAACACAGCACCAACTCCAGCAAGCATGAATGCAGAGTGGAGCAAGGACGGAGCACCTTGAGCATAGTGCACAACCTTTTAAGAAAATGTCACTTCCCGAACTGTGTTATGCCAAGTCAAATAGGGTGCGTGCAACTCTCCACGCGCACTACCTAGTGCGTAGAGAGCTACAATCCCGGCTGCAAGCTCACATTCACTAAGTGAGGCAAAGACGCAATTTAGTTAGTTGAAAATATTTTCGTGCGCGCTGGCAGACTTGAGCGTGTAAAGTCAAGAGATTTTGCTTGCAAACGTTCCACTGCATGCACCAAGTTTTGGGTCAAAATAAAGCTATACATTTAAAAACAAAAGGTGCACATAAAAATCCACCTCAGTCTTTGGACATGCCTGGCACAAGTATTAAATTTCCATCATACAATAAATGCATCATAAAATATCTGCGGAAAATATCTGCCAATCTAAGCATCGGCCTGACGCCAATGACAAAAAAAAAAAAAACCTATTATCGGCCGGTTTTGTGTGCCTGAATAGAGAATTGTCAGATTTATAAATCAGAATTAGAAAATGATAAAATAGGCATTGATCTTAAAAATCCTATATTGGTCAAGCTTTGATTCTGTTGCTTAATCTGTTGCTTGATGTGTGACTGAGCTCCAGTTTCACATGTGGGTCTACACAAGAGGCTAGTCAAACCTCTCTCTGATGTAAGGAAACAGAGGAGCAGAGTGTAAGAAAAGATTTTGAAAAACACTCTTACAAGTCCTCAGGGTGAATCTTGACTGATGGCTGACGAAGTGTGTTGAGGTGTGCTGTGTTATTCAGCACTGCTCCATGTGAGGCCAGCGGCTCGTTGTGTCAGTGCGAGCTCAGGAGCCCCGCGGCTCCTCCGTGCCCCACATCCACACCGGCGCTGACAAGCCATGTTCCTGCAAACTCTCACACCATAGCAGCGGCACCACGATAAATGTGACGATGTGAAACGGATTCTTGTGTTGGAACATGAGATGTGGAGAACGTTACTTACTCGCTCAGCGACTTTATAATCAACGCAATCAAACTGCACTCAATTTGCAGAATGCCGTTGATTTGCTGGTTCTTGCTGTTTGATGTGCATTAAAATGGTCTTAAAACACAATAAAAGAGCATTCTCTAAACTCACAGAATTAGGTTTGCTGTGAAGTGAAGTTGTAGTGCAGCGTAGCATGCAAGAGATACCTATCTGAAACTATAACATGTAGCAAAAGTACACCTGTGTTCACCATATCCTGTGACAATTGTTGGTTGATTGTTTTTAAGGAGAAAATAATTGAAAATGAATAAAAATCACTAATAAGCACAAATAATATTATTGTTTTCAGGGCCAGACTAAATGCAAATGTCCCTTAACATTTCAACAAAATGGTTTAAGTGGTTTCATGCCCCATTAAGCTGGACTCATACTGTATATGGATGGGTCTTTAGGGATCAGCTAAATATCAGCTAGCTGTCTGTGTTAGATGTACACTGTGTGGCCTAAAGTTAGACACTGCTTGACCATCACACCCATGTGAACTTTCTGAAGAGTCCATTCTAAACCCACAAATTTTTGTACTGCCTCTTGTGGGAATTTATTCACACACTTGAGGAAAGGCTTTCATATTATGCCTACAAAGAGAATGAAATGTCCAAAAGGCTCATTTGGTTGTGATGGTCAGGTATCCAAAAACTTTTGGCCATATACCATATCTTGTCTGAATGATGTTTCTTAAAACACAAAAAGTAGAGCGTTCAGACAGAATGGCGAAAAACAAATTTTCCATAAACGCACATTAGAGCCCCACTAATAATAACTCATGCCAAACTTGCGCTAATTTGAATAAATTAAGGATTTAATGATACATCTGATTGCATTTGTTATCCCGGAACCATGGGTGCAAGGCGGGGAGCAACCTTCACACCTATGGGACAATTTAGAATAACCGATCAACATGTACTGCAAGCTTTTGGACTGTGAGAGGAAACCGAAGCACCCAGAGGAAACCCATGCAAACGGGGTTCAAACTCCACACAGAAAGACCCCACGACCGAATTGCTATAAGACGACAGTGTTAACCACAGCGCACTGTGCCAACAACAAAAACACACATTTAAAAAACTCACATTTAAATAACCTTTTAAACCTTTTCTTTTTTTAAATAATACTTTGAATAAAGAACAACAAAAGTTATCAATTTTATGTTGCAGTGTTCCTCTAGTGAACAAACTAGTCAACACTGATAACAGTTGAAAAATTCAGCTTTCAGTTTCTTTTTAATGTGTCATTATTTGTCCATTATTGGCATGATTATTGGTCACGCTCTAATGTGGTTGTTAAAATAGGCAAAACTATAAGAAAACCAAAAGTTCTGGAGGTAAAGGAAGAAACAACAGGTTTATTATTTAATAATTATGTCAATGCCACCTGAGACGACAACCATCAACCAACAACATGCAAGAGGGTATGGGTGAGACCTCCCACTTGCCTGGGGAACAGCTGGTAGAATTCGACTCAGCTTCCACCCCACCACTGTAATCACCCCATTAACTTGCATGAAAACAGCTGTTGGCAATTGGTGAAGACACTGCAGGCACCGAGAAAGCCGCTGAGGAGAAGAACGGAACCATAATCAACACACTGCACCCTAAACTTCTGTTGTATTATCAAGGATTATGGACTGCAAGTAGAATGAACAAGGATAATTTCATCTAAAAAAGATAATGTGCTTTGAAAAGAAGGAATTAAAGTAAAGGTGAAAGCAATCTCTCTGTCTCAAAGAACACTAATGTTCATCAACAAGAAATGTCAAGCTAAATGCCATCTCAGCCAGAACAGTCGGGGTGTTCTGGTGACAAAACCATTTCTACATACCCTTTTTGTCATTAAGACCACTTCTCTTTTTCCTCTCTCTCTCTCCCTCCGCTGACACCTGTAAACTTCTGTCCATCTGCTGATGTAAGACGCGCCATCTCAGACAGAACAAACATTTTGTCCTTCAAGCTTTCCTTTCCCCGGGGCTGTATCGCTCCATGAATCAATGAAAGGGGTAGGAGTAGGAGAGAGGGAGTCAGAGAAAGGTGAAGAGAAAAAGAGATGTGTGTGTGTGTGTGTGTGTGTGAGAGAGAGAGGGAGAGATGAGGATACATCTTTGTTTTCAGTCTCAATAATTTCTTCAGTATATATCTTTCAAGTTAAATTTCATTTTACATTCATAACCTAAGCAAAGAGAGTTTTAAGCCGTTTGTGTATAAAATACGGAGTGTGTAAACACATTTGAGAATTTACTTTTCATCTACTTCCAGCACCCGGCTGGGACAGAATGACTTTGTAACTCCTACATATGACAGGATTCGTAGATATACAAGGGATCTTGCCATGCAAGGGGCAGGAAAGAGAGACAATACTGAGAAAAACTACCTAGAACATTCTGAATTGTAACATTCAAGACCTAACCGATAGTTGAGGTACACTATAACTAATATACAGTACGTTAGCAAGTGACCCTTTGTTTTACATTTAGCCAACACTAGGAAATTGGAAATCCAGTTTCAGAGGAAACCCCTCACATGTTACTGTGAGGGGTGGAAACGCATCTATTCAACTGCAGAGGAAAAACAAGTTGTGAAATTGCTTTCTGTGTGTAGTCTGCATGCTCTCCCCGCATTCGCATGGGTTCTCCATCTCTGAGTGCTCCGGTTTACTGCCACAGTCCAAAAGTAAATGCTATAAATGCTAAATTTGGCCCTATGTTGCATAAAATGACTCCAATATAATGAATTTAGCCAAAGTTTAACATAGTAAATGCTTTTATTTTAAACCAAGGTATAATAACCAAGGTAGCATTCGCAGGGAGAAACTGCCTATACCCTGCCCCCAAACTGCCAAAACCCGCCCTTTTCAAACCGCCCACATAGAAATCTCACTCGAGCAAAAAAGTCGCTCGTTGGTAATCTACTTTAAGCGCGAGGACATTTAACGCATCGAGAGGAAAAAGACATTCGAGAGAGGAAAAATACAGTTTGCGCGCAATATTATCACAACCACGCACTTCTTAATTTTGTGCTGTGGAGTTTCACATTTGTGCTCGTGACTTTGAAATTTACGCCTGCTGTCTGTTTAACAATAACGTTAGGATTTATACTCGATGGTCACGATATAGTCATTTACTACATCGCACGTGGAGATACATTGAGTATATTCGATATATCGCCCACCCCTAAATGCAAGTTTAATTTGTCTACTGACTTTTGAAAACTATTGAATTTATACAGCAACCTTTTGTTCCAGCCTTTTATAGAACGTTTTAGGTAAATTCAAATAGCTTGAGCAAATCTCTGGACAAATCTCAGGGTTTTTCCACTTGCCGAAGGCGGGCAACTTTACCCAAGCGCACAGCCAGGTGGTAGAGCAGATTGGGGTTTCCATGCCAAGCACAAGGGGACAAAGACACCGGACCTCAGCTGGGACCCAAACCTGTGACCTAATGATTCTGAACCAAGTCCTCCGGCAGCTGAGTTGCAACCTACTCCACAGAGGGGGAGGGAGGGACGGAAGGACGTCTCGGTGGGCCTCGTATAAACGACTGCCGCCAAAGCATGACTGACACGGTCATTATGAACAAATTAAAAGAAACACCTCAGGCGATATATTACAACAGTCTAGCACACAGACACACACAAGTACAGGAACACGGTCAATTGCTCACCCAGTGACCCAAACCTCATACATAATGTCTCTCTCTCGCTCTCTCTTCTGTCTTACACACACACAGTACTCTACATATGTCATAGATGTATTTGTTCACAAAAATGAGTGTATATGCACACAGTCTAGTCTTATGTAAACACACACACGCGCACATGCGCATACACTTAAAGCTGTACGTCAGCAAAAAATGTTTGCATCCACAGACAGATACATGCTTATGGGCAGTTAGTAGTGTAATGGTTACGGTGTTGGCCCTGTGATCGGAAGCTTGCCAGTTCAAGTCTCGGAATGGTAAAGGTACCACTGAGGTACTCATGAGCAAGGTACCGTCCCCAAGCACTGCTTCCCGGGCGCTGCCAAAAACTGCCCACTGCTCCTTCACGGATGGGTCAAATGTGGAGGTGGTTCGTTGTGGTGCACTGTGTGGTGTGGTGTGTTCACTATGACAAATAAAAATGACTCACTATGTCTTGTAAATACATGCTTACAAAAGTGTTTGCATACACACATGTACATAGGCCACACGTACATGCATCATTTGGAAACAAAACTATCTGGATATACTAACTTAATAGGTCCCACCAATTACTGGTTGTAGCGCGTAATTTCTGTGGATTGTGGTGGATTGTGTAAACACAGTCCTCAGTACGACTAAAGTTTGTTTGACATTTTTAAAGCCAGAAGCAGCTCACTGTATTTTTTGAATGTTTAAACACAAAGTTGCTTTAATGCTTGTTCTACCCACGGTTTATTTATTTACAAAACATTACTTAAAAAGAGTACACTCAAACACATTACTTTGATTTTTATGGCAAATCCACCAAAGTCTTTAAAGCACCTACTCCTACACCAAGTACAGTCAGATTTTTGGCTTTCAATCATTAATGTTCATATGCGTTTTTTGATTTAATGTGTCTATTTTGTTTATGTCTATCATGTAAGGTCGTTTCTGTGCAATTAAATCCAAATAATAATACGGAAAAATAATTAGATAGAACAATAGGAATGTGTAAATTTTTCAAAATAACACAAAAAGCAAGCTGTTCTCAGGTTTTTCTTTTACCAGGCCCTCATCTTCTTCTTCCATTAAACACATTCTCTCTCACACACGGGTTAGTCCTGACCAATACCCCACACAATCTCCATCGCAACTGCAGTTCATGCAGCTTGAAGTTCGAAGCCATGCACAAATACACACACTGAAATACATATACACACAGGCCAACAAACATACACACACTCATAAAACACCCACAGACACTGTTGTGTAAACCAAGTGGATATTTCAATGGGACAAATAGCTTATTGCGATTGCCCCAAAGTCAACCCAACAAGGAGGCAGAAATAAGGGCTGCAGGGTAATTTATCATTTTTGGCAGCTCGGGGGGTTGGGGAAGGCCAAGCTGTCATATCTGCCGAGCGCTCCAGCTATCGACGCGCTGCTTCAGACTGGGCTATGGGTCTCGTTCGGAATGACACGCTCAAACACAGATGCTAGAGGACAAATTAAATGAGAGCTGGAATTCAATTTCAATCCAAACTGCGGGACAGGTCAATAATGAAGTCTGCTGTTTTGGAAATGTCTGGAAACCCCTGCAGTGAAGTTGGTATGCTGCGGAGTTGTAAATCAGAACGGGACAGACTACGGGCCTGTCACTCTTCTCTCTCTCTCTCTCTTCTCCAAAACACATTTCGTCACTCTATAAAATTACTCAGTTTCAATTTCCCGACAGAACCAAGACATTCTATAGGGCTCATTTCTGGAATGTGAAAAGTTCTACCAGCAGAATTGTCAGCCCGGGTGGATCGGATGACTTTCTCAAAGCCAAACCCTATCAGCTGCAAACATCAGAGATACCAACTTCATCTTGCCCATCACTAGGCCAGCTTCCCCATAACCATCTTTCAAACAAGGAAGGAACAAATGCGTCCATCTGCACAGCCAACCAAGTGAACTCGCTAGTGCATAAACGTGGCCAATCTGGATTATTTAGCCCCATCCGTCCCATATGTCCCAGAGAGGAGCGGTACTAATTAAATGCTGTTGCACAAGCAGGGGTGCCAGATTCCCAGATCCGGGAAAGAAAACAACTGACCAGAGATGAGCTTTAAACATTTGGGGGGCAGGTTATGATTAGGGCTGAATGATACTAGATGAATTTTCATTGCAATATTTGTTACTTTCCAAACACTAATCAGCCATAACATTAAGATCACCCCTCTAATTTTGAGGAGACCAAGATATGCAACAAATTGTGATGTAATCTGTGTTGTGACACCTTTCTATTGAACACAGTATTAAAATGTTCAGCAGTTTGAGCTATAGTAACTCTTCTTTTTCTACTGGACAACACAGGCCAGACTTCTCTGTCCATATGCATCAGTGGACCATTCCTGCCCAGAACCCTGCTGCCAGTTAACCAGTTTATCGTCCTTGGACCATTTCTGTTCGGTCCAGACCACTGCAGACTGTGAATATTACACAAGAGCTGCAGTTTTCATAAAAACACAAATTACTTGAATTGTTCCATTTGGAAAGAATTAATCCTTCCAGAATGAACAGGGGGATTTTGTAGGTGAGAATATTAACTTTATAGCCTTGAGAATATTAATGGGATATTGGCGGTTTAACGGCAGGAAGCATGGTTATGGATCAAGAGGTTGTAGGTTCAAACCCAGCTCTGTCCTACCACAGGTACTACCACCTTTGAGCCCCTGAGCAAGATCCTTAATCCCAAATTGTTTCAGGGAGATTGTCACTGCAATTAGGAAATGGAAGTGGCTCTGTATAAAAAAAACAATTAGATGATAAAATTTTAATCCGGATTATTTTTGAGTGCAAACTGAAAATGAAAGGGTTAGGGACAGGAAATACATCTATACTATATTATATTATTATATATACACAGCTGATATTGTAAGGAAATACATCTATATAGAAAAAAATCTGATTACTGTTACTATGGTCCTTTTTTTAAACATATCCAAATGATGCATCAAACCAACATCCTTGTTTTATTTCCCTCGTCTTCCAAGACACTGCACTCAAAACATATGTTTGCTAATGTGGCTAACAATGCATTAAAGATCATGACTTCTGAAATGCCACATGCCTTATTCTCTAAGCAGCACTTTACACCACATTTATTTTCTTTTGCTCATAGAGTCCAACTACATGCAATCACACCAAAAAGCAACTAATACAAATCATCTCAAGTTCAGAATTTATCCAAGGAAACATTCCCGAGCAGAGGCTGGTCTTTGATTCACTGCTGCAGAAGCAGGTAGAGTATATTAGCGTCTCTCCAGAGCTCTGATTTCGCCTTTTCATCCTCACTGGACGCCCAACAGCTTTCAGAGTCTAATGCACAGACCAAAAATAGAAGGGTGAAAGGGGACAAAAAGGAAACAAAAACAAAACCAAGCCTTCAGGTTTCCATGACGGTGACACAGGAGCTGTCAGAAAAAGTGACGTGTGGAAATCAGAGCAGGCAGCTTGTTAGAATTCATAGAAGCAGTCGGAGACAGTTTCATCTACAAAACCCACAAGTAGTGGTTATCGTACTATAACACTGGGGGTTCAAATCCCAGGAGAACATTAAAAAAAAAAAAAAACCCGTTGGGGCCCTGATGCAGACCTTTAACCCCAAGTTGCTCCTGGGAGACCGTCACTAATAAGATAACGTAAGTCATTCAAGATAAGAGCATCAGACAAGTGCAGTAAATGCAAATGTAATGTAACATCGTAAGTATCACTTCCAAATGACACAAAGGGAATAATAAATAAGGAATGTTAAATACGGGAGCACGGATTGCTTCTACCTCTGGTCATACAGTTCTGGCATACATCTTTAGCAGAGACTTATCCAGAGCGACTTCCATTTCCAAATTACAGGGACAGTTTACCTGGAGCAACTTGGGGTTAAACGTCTTGCTCAGTGACCCAATGATGGCAGTGCTGAAGGTAGGAGTTGAACCGCTTGGTCCAGAAGCGAGTGTCCTAACCACTAGACCACCACCGCCCAGTTTTCATGTTTGTTATTTAAGCAAGGGAGTTAACTTTAAGGGTGGACAGATTCTGATGGAAAGATATGTATGCTGTGCAAGATGGTATACAGTGTCACAAGACCTTTAAAACATCTAGTCCTAGAATTTCAGAAAAGATCATGGTTGTTAAAGATCCGATTTGTTTTTCACTTTTCTCAACTGCTTAAACTATCAGGGTTGCGGGGACTGGAGCCTATCCTGGGACTACGGGTGCGATGTGGTGATCAACCCTGTGCGGGTGCCAACACACCTCAGTGCACCACACTCACACAAGCACCCTCTCAGTCACCTTATGGGGCCAATTTAGAGTCACCAATCAACGTGTAGAGCATGCTTTTGGACTGTGCAAGGAAACCCGAGCGCCTGGAGAAAACCCACTTGATACAGCACACAAACTCCATACAGATCGAAGACAGGACCTTCTCGCTGTGAGGCGGCAGCGCTAACCACTGCACCACTGTGCCACCCCTACACCTGATTCAACTCAAGCAATTTGGCCGGACTTTCATGATATGTAACTGGCAAGTGAGAAAAGAGAAAACAACAATCTCTGCTCTCCAAGACAGGGCCTGATTTCCTAGGTCTAAAACACATACAAACCTTCCTTTCGAATTCTTTTCTGGCTCCCAACGCAAACGCTAAACATTTTGTAGGAATTTCAAAATTGTGTTATCATCAAACATTTGTAATTAAACGTAACTAAATAAATCCACAAGAAACTGAGCTATGTTTGTTCGAGGCAACTCCTCTAAAAATACAGTGTTATATTTTATTGCACAAGCCCGCTGCTGTATGCCCTGCTGTGACCAGACACCATTCATCATATAGCGTGAGGAAAGCAGCAATCGTAAAAATCAGGTGAAATCTCATATTTCACACAGGCAAAATGTGTCATCGTTTCATGTGCAATAATACGAACCTTCCACAATAAAATGGAAATAGAACACTGGTTTATGTTTTCAAACTGCAAATGTTTTAGAAAGGAAACATTAGCCGTACATAAAGGAAGACAAACTGTGTATTCATGATGTCTGCCTGAGTGAGAAAATGTCCTACTTTAAAGCTGGGTCAGGGATTTTAGAACAATAAAAAGTGTTCAGAAAAAGCCACTGCTCTGCTATTTGGAATCACCAAGGGGTCTGACACCTTTTTATGTGTACTTGACAAATGAGCCACCTGTAAATGCACTAGCTTCAAGAATAAATGCATGTACGATATTAAAATGTCTACTTAAACACCCACGCAATTCCCTAACCTGGGCTCTAATGCGATTGCTGCTACACTTTGTAGTCATTTATAGGTATTAACACCTGTGAGATGTAATAGCATGCTGCCTTCCACTCGTCTTATGCTGTAGCACCGACGCTGGAACGCTGGAACTCCCACTCGGCACAGGGCGGGCGGACGCCTGATTACTGCAGTGTGGTGGACGAAGCTCTGCTTCATGATGGCCAGCGCTTGAGAAAAAGGGGCTTAATAACAGATAACAACACCCGCCGAGACCGAGTGCAAACGTGGCATGCCGGAAGAGAGGCTCCTAATTGGATGCGCTGCCTATTCGTGATTGATTCGATTCTAATTAAGGGCCTGAAGTGTGTACGGTGCACTGATCACAGAGACAACAGAGAGATGGGGAGCGGATGGGGGCTGAGAAAGAAAGCGAGAGAAAGAGAAAGAGAAAGAGAGAGAGAGAAATGAAGAGAATTCGGTAATAAATATTTAACCTTATGATTAGCCACACCGTAGAGCAAGAGAGCATCTATTAAATGATCAGAAAGGTAAGAAAGGCTTAATATAAAAGTTCAGGTCATTTCGGTTCATCTACTCTCATCGTTCATTCCGTCAAAAATACTCATGTGGCTAACAGTGAATGAAAGCATAACTATTCACTGTTTCTGTTTCTTAATTTTCTTTTACAGTAACAACCTTGTGAGGAGGTCAGCGAGCAAGCAGACAGCAAACCCGCAGGGAGGCGGGAGAGGCTGAAGGACAAACTGCAGGACGAAAAAACAATAACATGAATTATGGCACCAAAAAAAGTTGGGATGAACAGCAGCAAGAAAAAAATGTGGTGTCCTAATTGAAGCTGACAACCGAGAGTGCATACAGACATGTTCTCTGATGAAATCTGGGTATGAAAAGCTGATGGCTGTTTTGTCACACAGCTGTTTTGAACACTTCAAGATACACACAGGTTTTTCAAAGACAGTCTGCCAGCTCGGAGTTGCCGTTAGGACAGAAGGAGGAGAAAAACAATGTGGTGAAATTTTAATGCCAAACAAATAAAAATAGGATGAGAGCAGAGACCAGAGGAGGGGGATAAGTCATGACATGACTTGCTCCTACATCTATTATTTAAACCTGCCTTTTGAACAAGCTCAATAATACATGAAAATAGCTACAAAACACACACACTCCCAACCACAGCAAGAATGATGAATTATTAGTCAATAAAATAGAGCGAAATGGAGGGGAGCAGGGAGTAAGCGAACAAGAAAGACGTAAAAAGAGAGTGTGTGAGTCTACGGTTAGCAATAGATCAGTAGAGTTCAGATACAGCGTTTTGATTAGGTAAAACAGTAAAATCCACAATGTTGAAAGAAAAAAAAATAGTCACAAGTTTCTATAATGGCTCTTAACACCAGTAATATGCTTCATATCTGTTCCTAGCTCCTTATGGAAGCATTCTTTTTTTTTTGAGATGCCAAGAGGATTCAGAGGGTCGCCGGTTCAAAATCCTGAAGCCTCCGGTTGCCACACCATCAGTATGTCTTACTTCCTAAAACAAAATGTGAACAGCCAAAATGTTACAGGTCATGAGGGAGATGAAGTACATCTGGTGCATATAGCAGTTTCCTTCCATATTTTTATTCCCCCTTGTCTACTTCTGCTCATAACAGCTGTACACCACACCCACAAGTTGCAGTGAGGTCCAACATTTACTTCAACAAGGTCATTTTAGGTTCTCTTTTTTTCTGATGCCGCTCCACTGTTGGGTAATAATCTCTCTGGTGATTTTAAGTATTTTTTGTATGTAAAGTACCTTCACTGACAGTGAAAGTTAGGTAAAAATGAGCTTTATAAATACATTAAGGCTGGAATTCAATTAATAAAATATCACATTAATTAACAGTGATTAAAACAATACTTATTTTAAGGTTTGACCGATTATCAGCCGGGCTGATTATTGGTGGCCAATAATAGGCATTATCGGCATCGGTGTTTCATTTGGACCATAACCGAAATAAAGTAATTTACAAGGTGTGCTACTGTGGCTCCACTGTCGTCTCTTCTCTCTGTGCCGTTTGCTCTCGACTCGCTGCTTCATTCAATGTCCCGCCCACAACGGTCTCTGATTGGCTATATGTCACACGAGCTCTAGGTTAAGTGGAGAGCACACTGAGAAGCTTTGCTTTCTTCACCACAGCCTGCTGCTGCTTAATTTTTTGGAATGCTAAAAAGTTAAAAATTTAAGTTTTACAGTTTTATAATGTTACTAAAATGTTTATTTAATATTATTCATTCATTCATTCATTTATTCATTATCTGAACCGCTTAATCCCAACTGAGGAATAATCCTGGACAGGCGCCAACACACCGCAGGGCACACACACTCACACACATACACCTTACGAGGCCAATTTAGAGTCGCCAATTAACCTATATCGCATGCTTCTGGACTGTGGGAGGAAACCCACATAAACACTGGGAGAGCATGCACAATCCAAACAGAAAGGCCCTACGGACAACCCGGTGATCGGACCCAGGACCTTCTCACTGCGCCGCCGTACAGCCCCTATTTAATATTATTTAAAATTAAATTAAAATAATGTAAAAAGTCTAAGTATTTATAAACAAAGTTATTAATACAAGGTTTTGTGTTGGTGTTTATAAAATACAAAACTTTGACAGATTTTACATAAAGAATTCTATTCTTTTAATTACATAAAGAAAAGTTACAAAATAACATCTGCAGTACAGACAGCTTGTGTTTTAATGAACAGTTCATCACAGAAACGTGAACACAACTTTATCTCCAGTTCCATCTGGACTCTACCGGACTCGCAAATCTAACGTCCAGTAACCCTACTTATTTCTTCTCATCATTCGCCTTATTTTACACTTTATCCAGCAATATCCTTACATTTCTCCTTCTCTCTCTCATTTCGGCTGCTATTTTCAGAAGGTTGCATAAGGGACACATCTGTGCTGAGTTCTATGAAAGGGAGAATTGTCAGGCAGTGTTAACGGCACCAGCGTCTCCCAAAAAGCTTAGCCTTCATTCATTGTTGGACACGAGCTTTATTGTGTAGCGTGTCTGTGTGTTATAATGGTGAGAGGAGCTTGAGAGAGAAGTTTGCTCTCAGGTACAAACGTTCGCTGCAGGTCAGGTAGGGCCCTTTGATTTCTGCAATGCGGAAAATGCGGACGGAATCGCGGAATTCAACAAATAAAATGCAATCCGTTGTAAAACGCGGAATGTCGTATAATTCACAACACCACATTACGCTGGTATGTGTGGGCAAAGCAAAGCAATGGTTTCTAATCAATTTTGGCCGCTGCAGCCCTTTGTATGTGTTACCTGTTGAGGCAGGCTTTCCACACACACAAACGCACAGACACAGAGGGGGAAAAAGTCAACGGTCAGCTATGGTGAAGAGGTTAAAGAGGAAAAAATTACGGAATTCGAGTGTTAGTGCTAAGTTTAGAGCAGAACAATACCCAAATGATTTTTATGAATCGGGAGAACAACTCTTTTGTAGGTTTTGCCAGCACACAATAGACTGCACCCACAAGAACACGTGACAACCTCACATCAGAAACGTTTCATTCTGCACGAAAAAATTAATGTTTTTTGTTGTTTACAGGTAAATGTTTTACCAAAGCAGGAAATGTTCTGCTGAACCTCAGCACTTTGTTGAAGTTGAACAGTCATTTAATGTGAAATTTTCTTTCTATTGCATTGTTCTTTTTTCCCATCCACTCCATAATTAGACACTTTTTAGGTGAATAAATATGATTATAATGTAAAACACGGAATTCAGAAGAATAAAAATTGAAAAAACAGAATTCAGGAAAAAATAAAATGGAATTTAGGAAAAAACAAAACGGATTTCATAGAGCCCTAGTCAGGAGGGCTTGGTGAGGCAGGTCACACCAGGACAGAGTCAGTGCCCAGTACAGTCTACATCCCACTGAGACTTAAGATAATGATTTCTCACTCTTTCACGGTAAGAGAGAGAGAGAGAGAGAGACAGAGAGCGAGAGAGAGAGTAGTCTTGTTTAACTGGTTGTGAGGACCTGATCTCCCATAAAAACTGAGCTTCACATTTTTGTGGCTTTGTAAAGAGCAACTTCTCACACATTTTTCATAATTTATTTAAAAAACCTAAAAGAGTGAAATGTTAGGTAGATTAGGTATATAAATCAGGTATATAGAAATACCTGACAAAGACTGCAAAATGTGTTGGAAGGTTTTGAAGTGATCTGAGTATATAAGTGTTACCTAAAAGATAGTAACAAAATGATTTAACTGAAAAGTTCAAACATGCATTTGAAAAACTAAAAGGGTCAAAAGGTTCGCATTTGTGTAAGTGAGGTTAACGTTGCAGTCAGGTGGGGTAGATTCAATAGAAATACTTCACAAAGACTACAAGAACGCACATAGCCGTGTGTGTACCTGTGTTTAGGTACAAATCAACTCAGTGACCAGAACATTTTTTAATTAAGTTAACACTGAAGGCTTGCATGCAAAGATTTTTAAAAATCTGATGGTATAGATAGCAGCAAACAAAAAAACTTCAACGCCCAGAGAAAAACAGAGAGAAAGAAAAAGAGAGGCAGAGATACAGACACTCAGAGAGACAGACAGGGAAAAATAAAGAAGGAGAGAGGGAGAGAGGGAGAGAGAGAGAGATACGTTTCTAAATGGATGCATAACGCTCTCTTCCCTGTTGTGCAAGTCGGAACAGACAGCAATTGTCTGAGTGTGACCCTCGTGCATCCCAGAAGGCCCTGCATGATGAATGGGCCTTCCAGAACCTACGGCCCCACTGCCACCTCTTCTCCCTCCCTCTCTCTCTCCCTATCCCTCACTCTCATTCACTGCATTTTCTCACACTCTCTCTCCCTCCCCGTGTTCTGCTCCTCTCCTTTTTCCTCTCTAGGAGATTAATGTGTGTTTCACTACACTCCTGACTCCATACAGTGTTCAGTCACAATAACACATTACGCTGCCTGTGTCCATCACTGGCCCTCCATCTTGTGCAAGATGCAATTTTCATGCTTTTTTTCAGCAACATGGGACTCTGGATTTTCAACCTTTACAGGGAAGCATGACATTTCCTGATTAAAAGATCACATATCCCCCTAGAACGGATGCAAGCATAACATACCCATCCATCCATCCATCTATCTATCCATGCACCTGCTCAAGCATGATTTTAGCAGGACTGCAAATATTGGGCTGGCTCTATATACACACATATACACTGTACATACACACACACACACATATATATATATATATATACACACACATACATACACACACACATATATATATATATATATATATATATACATACATTATATATATATATATATATATATATATATATATATATAATGTATGTATATATATATATATATATATATATATGTATATATATATATATATACATACATATATATATATATATATATATACATACATACATTATTCATATATATATATATATATATATATATATATATATATATATATATAGTATATATATATATATAAATAAATAAATAATGTATGTATGTACATATATATGTATATATGTGTGTGTATGTATGTATATGTATGTCACGATTATAGATTTTGATGGCACGATTACCGCCTGGGAAATAATCACGGTTTCACGATTATCACGATTATTTCACAATGTAGACAATCACATTCTTTAGAGGTTTTTACCTTTTATTTACTGCTGTCTTTTTTAAAAAGACACAAAAACCATAAACAAACAATACTGTCTATAATGTGAACATAAACAAATGGATATGCCATTTTTAAATTAAATTTAAGCTTTAATTTCTTTTTATCCGCTCGGGTATCCATCAGAATATAGAATAACATTTTGATAACACATTTTCTGTATTTTCTTTTCCTACTACTATAATTATAACATAAAATTGAAGCAAAAACCCTGAGTGATTGGAAATTAAGAAATATTGAAGCGGTCATTTTGAACTAATTAATTTTATAAAATGAGTTGCTTGGCCTTTCTGGAAGAGAAAGGCTAACTACATTTCCCACAACCCCCTGCGCGCCCTTTGGCGCTGTGTCACAATAAAGCGTTGAGCGCGCATTACGGAATAAACTATGGAAAATCCCTGGGAAAGTCTCAATAAACGGCTGTATTGAAGAATGCTGGTTGTTGTGGTTGTTTACCAGCTACATATGCGTTTTGTCTGTAATAAAGGGGACGCTTAAACTGGAGCCGCTTTAGCTTAGTAATTTATGGGTTTTTACGTGGTTTACTTCTGTTTTGTGCACGGAATATCTGCTACTTAATACTTTCTACATACTGGGAGGATCAGGTTCCGTCTTGATTTACGTGCCCCTAAAAACATAGTGTGCATCATTATTACATCCGTAGAAACACAAGCGGCGCATGCACTAGTGAGTGAAATGAGTTAAACGAAGCTTCGATTCTTTTTTGTAATAGAATTATTCAAATAATCGTTTCAGCTCTATGTGTGTGTGTTTGTGTGTCAGCGTCCGCGCCGTGCTGGACTTCTCTGTCTTCCTCCTCCGCCCTCCCTGCTGCTGCTGACTATCCGGCTACATTCTCGAGTTATGATGCATCTAAGAATTGATTTGTATTTCTGTATGGCAGACTTCAATTGTTTCTTTGGTGAAATAAAGCATTTTCAGTTTTTTCCTCTGCCATGAGCTTTGAAGGTGGGTCAACTGAGCTGTCATTCGCTGATTGTACAGTCTACCCTGGTGGTGAAACGTTTTCTTTCCGGGCGAGTCCCGCCAATCTGTTGATAGCACTGTTATAATCTACGCCAAGAGTGCTACCAGAAACACGGTGTTGAGGCAGTTTGCATTAATTAATCGTGTCATTTTACATCGCGGTTAATCGTGAAACCGGTTAATCGTGACATCCCTATTCAGAATCAATCACTCGTGTACATCTACAGAAAATGAAAATAACAATAAAAGGTTAAAAAATTACTTTTAATTATGCAGATTATTTTGGAGTATGAAGCATCACTTCTTGAACATGAACCCAAAACCCAAAGTAAATTATGCTATATCATCTCAGGCAAATGAGAACTGGACAAGTTTTGTGTATTCAGCAGCAAATGTTGCAGCATTACATGCTTGATTTTATTTAATTTACTTGACCTTGCACATCACATTGGCAGTACGGAAGCAACAAAGCATTGCACAGCCTAATCCATCTCAGTAGGCTATGACCACAGACTTGTGAAGTGAATAACACTGATTACCCCAGTACAGTGGCACCTGCCAGAAGGTGGGATACATTAGGCAGCAAGTGAACATTTTGTCTCCGAATCAAAAACCAACAGTCAGAACCTCTAATCAATGTGTAATCTGCTCATAGATTGCCTATATGTCATTCTGAATGTTTCTTTTAACACTTTTTCATTCAGTTTTTCTATGTTTATGTACTGTCTTTATAAAACCATACTACCACATGTTTGGTCACGTAACTCTGCAATGTTGTGGCTGACTGCTGTATATGATAGGTATGTAATGTACTTTTTTAGGGCCTGTGTACCACCAAACAGGTTTTTTTTTCCACCGAGAACTGTCAAAACCTCACTTCCAGAGCGCTTTCTTGGCTCTTTCTCACAGAGCTCGTTGTTGCTATGTTACGAAAAGCTTACTTCCGCGTTCGTTCCTTTTTCAACGTGTTACTTTGAGATCTCTAGTTTAGCCGACAAGATGGAGAGAAATGGCATCTTAGCATTAGTGGCAGCGTTTGAAAGATTCTCATATGTCTTCGAGACGAAACTGGGTGCATGAAATAAACTGTACAAGTACAGCTGGGAGTGTTCCACCGATTTATATGTCCCCCCACCTTCCTCGATTTTGACTGGCTAGCAAGAGACAAGTGACACTGACAAGCGGATTTCATTCTGAAGCGCTGCAACCAAAAAAAAAAAAAAAAAAAAAAAAAAAAAAAAAGAGTATCCACTGGCGTTGTTTTTCCCCAGTGAAGCCCCTTAGTGCTCGGAACGCTGAAGCTCATAGAGTTTGTATTAAAAATAGGTGCTACCAGCGAAAAAAAATGTGTTTGGTGGATACGTAGTCAACTATTAACCAAAAGGTTACAGGTTCAAATCTTACCTCTGACGACCCCATTGTGTGCCTGAGCAAGACCCTTAAACCCAAACTGGAGCTTGCAATTTGATAACGGAAGTCGCACTGGATAAGAGTCTCTGTTAAATGCTATAAATGTAAACGTATATATGAAGGAATTCTGAGTTGTCCCTCTTATCATTCCTTTCTAGCAGAAGATCATTGATATGAACAGCGACATTAAAGGAATCCTAAACAATGCCCATAATAGACATTTGATGAAGGTGACAGAACTGTGTGAGACCTTTAACTACACACCTGGCCTAGTTTTTATGATTTATAACAGAGCAGCTCCGGTCTTTCTGCTAACGGGGAACCTGAGCAAGAGCAGATTAAGCAGGGCATCGGTCTTAAAGAGCCCTCAGGACCAAAACTAACGCATGAAAAATCACCTTTCTGCTCCTCCTTTCTCTCTGCTCTCTCTTGTCTTTATTCCGTCTTTTCCCCCATACCCACCATCCCAACCTCTTCATTAGTGAGACCTGCAGTTAAAGGGAAGAAGAATGGAAATTTCAATTTGCCGTGGAGACCAGAGTCATGGTGAAAAATGTCCCCGGGTAAAAGGAAATTGAATTCAAAGAAAAGATGTCAAAAGGGGCGGGAAGCGGGGGGGGGAGATAAGAAAGGACCTCAAAAGAGATTATTTGAAAAATGAGAGAGAAGATAAATCACTAAAACAACATTAAGGTAAAATTGTTTTTAAAAGTGCAGAACATCTAAATAAGGCAGCCGCTAATATGATGGTAACAAAGATAAATGATGCTTGTGAATGCGCACACACAAACACACACTCACGCCACATGAATAGCTATAGCACATTACACAGAACAAAACATGTTGCCTACCATCCACATCTCCTTAGCATTTTTCTTCCCCAAAAATATCTGCATGGAACATAACTCAACATATCACATTACGGAACGCATTACTTTGAGGGCACATTAACACACACACAGGTCATAGCAAGGTTATTAACTATGCATTACCTAATACTCTCTGGGGATTCAGGCACGTGTGTTTGAGTGTGTGTATGTGCCTAGATTCTTACTCTACACCCGGAGGATGAAATCTTACGCTGAGAGTCAGAGTGATGACATCATCCAAAAGGAGACCCCAAATGTAAAGACGGGAGTGAACAGATGAAGAGAGGGTTCAGATTACAATATATCTGAGCAGAGAGAGAGAGTAAGAGAGTGAAAGAGTGGGCAAGAGAGAAAGAGGCAACAATAAGAAAATATTATATTATTTGTGACTCTGCACGGCAAAACCAGTCGCTTGTCGCAAATTTCCACAATTGAGTTATTAATAAATCAAGCTTCAAAACGATACCTATATCGAACGAATCGGACGACATATGACTGAGATATCAACATTCAAAGGAGTCGGGTTTCTCCTGTCACGCCAAGTGAGAAACGGAGAAATCTGCCTTTGAAGTTGACTATCGACGTAGCACTCACAGACGCTTGGTGCGGTCGCGGCTACGTTTGCATTTACGGTAGCCTACGCTGCATTCACAGCCACACGGATAGCCTACCTGCGTTAGGTTAACTGAACTCGGGAAACGGAGATGGATTCCGGAGAAATATCTTCACGCTAGTCAACGAGTGGATTTACCATAAATATTGAAGTAGAGCGGTCAAAACAGAAACTTTTAACATTCTGCTGGAATTGAATTCCTCACCTCAAGAAAGTCACGTTTTTAGGATGGAAAGGGTAAGTTTTTCAGCGAAATTTATTCACAACAGTACAGTATAGACCATCCACTGTTTCAAAAAATCCAAAGTTTTACCCCACGCAACATAAACGGTCGTTTTTCTCGGAAACCTCTGTTGCGACAAGCAACTGGTTTTGCCGTGGAGGGTCACATTTAATAATGCTGCAAGATTGTAGGGTGTCCATGATAAGAAGAACAGCGTAATCCAAGGACAAAGATACACGCTGGTAAAGAACAAAAAGAAAAGAAAAGAAAAGAAAGGTGCTGGTAAGAGCGGAGGAAGAGATGTGAGACATGCTGTTCAAGAAAAAGAAGGAAAGTGGGTCAGCAAACGGATATACACACAAAATGTTGAAATAAAATGGATCGGAAGAAGAAGCCAAAACTTAAGAAACTTTTGAAATCTGTAATTAGAGTGAATGATTGAAAGTAAAAGAGCCATTTAAGAATCACAAGTTATATCATTACAAACTGGATGGCAAGTATTTTAAGCTGCAAATTGCAATATTTCTGCATAAGCAAATATTTCACTTTAGTCTCTAGAATATATGAAAATGCACACGATAAAAATCTTTCAAACTTAACTGTAGCTATATTTTCAACTCCTGCATTACTAACAATTGCGTCAACATTTAAGTCTAATAACAAGAGCAACATCATTCCATAAGATTTTACGCCATAAAAATGAAGTAGTAAGAACTGTAAGAGATGACAATAAGGTCACATTGCCGAGTATAGACTTAAATTAAGACTGTAATACGAAGAACAAGTACAAAGGAATGTGTTCAATTTCATTTGTATAGTATTTTTTACAACACACACTGTCACAAAGCAGCTGTACATACAGCTCCAGAAAGAATTAAGAGACCACATCACTTTATTTCTGATTCATTGCTTTTACTATTTGTGGCCATGTGTCTGTGTAAAATATACAAGTAAATGTTCTTTTACAACTTTATCATGCTTATTTCAAAATTCCAAACATTTTTGGAGTAAATTATCTTATATATGTTATGGAGTATTATGTTATGGAGTAAATGATCTTAATCTAAACTGGAAGTTGCAAACTAGACATATATTATTTTACAATTATGTCATTAAAAGAACATGGTCCACAAGTCCACGGCATCATCATTTACTGAGGTCTGTTCCCTCTAATCAGCAAATTGAATCAGGTGTATAGGTCATGGAATATAACACACTGAATTGCTGCTATAAAAACAGAATTGCAGTTATATATTAAAATATGGACTGATTTTTCCATAGACCTGCAACTGCAATAGCTCATAACAGAAAAGCAATGTGTACATTTCACACTCAGACCCAGTGAACAGAAAAACATGACGTGGTCTCTTATTTTTTATCGGAGCTGTACATACAGTACACCAACTAAAATCATGCCCCTTCTTGACAATACCATGGAATCTGAACATATGTGATGTCAAATTAATAAATAATACTAAAAATAACATGCATTACATAAAATATACATTAAGCTCTCTGTTTAACATTCCATGGCAGAAACAGAGTGGAGAAATAATACTATACCAAGGTCAGCAACAAAGACAGACATGTCTACGATCTCAGGCATGTTCTGCAGACAATTATCTTCATGGGCTGTTGGAGGACAAAAGGCCAAAAAGAAAGAATGAAAGTGAAAAAGAGGAATGGAGTCAAGGGGGAAGGTCTGATAAAAAGGGCAAGAAGACTGTTTGCGTACAAAGAGGGTCAAATCCGTTGGGGGCCAAAGGCGTAAGAAAAGTCCATGATGATCGATGTTCATCTATCATTACAGACCTCATTAAGGGATAAAACAAATAAACAGCGTGCCATCAAAATGGGGTTGGGAGTGGGTGAAGGAGAGAAAGAGGGGGTGAAGGAAGAGGGTGGGGATTCTGTAGTGTTTAGAAAGTGTGTTCATGCACGGTGGGGAGAGTAAAGGAGAAAGAGAGAGGGAGAGAGTTGGGAAGACAGGGAGGAAGAGAGAGAAGAGAGGGATCTAAGAAGTATGTTATAGTTTATTTAATGCAAATTACAGACATTTCCTATCACAGCTGCTCATTCCTTTGATCCTGTTCCAAACTGTCTAACTTTTATCTCCACTGTTTGTTGCTACAGTTATTGCTGTTTGTGTTGCTTTGTCATTTTCATTTAGCGTCACAAAAGTTGAGTATCAACAGTACACAAGGGATATGGTGATGAAATGCAATGTCACAGATATGAAACAGCCGTAATGAGAGACAGGTGAAATCACTCCTGAACTTTAGTGGTTTTGTGTACCTGACAGCCACAAAGGACTTTAAAAATATCTGTGTAGGCTCTCAGTCATCCAAGCAATTTGACTTCATTTACATTCTTGAAGACGTTTGACCTCACAGCCAAAATCTTTTCATCATTTCTGAATAACTGATGGGGAGTTTCAGGTATTTAACTCCTAGTGGGGTTGTTCTTTTGAAAGATGTCCCAAGAGTTGCTGACTAACCCTGCTATCCAATTAGTTCCACAAGCCAATGTGTGATTTGTTAGGGTCACCTGAGCCCAGGTGTGAAGCATTTATGGATTGATGCTGCCATCATGAGAGTTAGGGTCATTACTTGGGAGGCACAGATCCAACCTTTTCAGTTCTGATACCAATGCCGATACTTGGGTTTTGGGGGTCGGGACTGTTGCGCTAAAATGATCAGGAACACGGATTGCAAGCAAGAGCTGGTGTTATTAGGGAAATAAAACAGTATAATCGCATGACTACATTTTGGAGTTGTAATATGTTGCGTTGCTTGTTCTGCTCATCGTCATATCAATATGTGTGAATTAGAGCGAACGTCAAACAATAAACCACTTCTGAAGCAAATGAGAGGTGAAAAACTAAATCAGGTGCCTCCGAATCAAGCACTCAAGACAACTTGTGGTGCAGCAAGAGTTTTACACCTGTTTACAATAACACCTTCAGACATGAACAAACAAACACACACAACTGAATAAACTCATGAGGGATGCTCATCTGCTACCACATCATAAATCACTTCAGCCCTATTATAAAAGGTAATAAAACCTCCAGGATAAGTGAAACAGTGTGATGGCAAGCAAATGTTTGTCATCGGCAGCAAAAGCCTAAACCCATTATGACATTCCCAACATTAGTGAGTTATCAAATCAATTTGATTTAAAATTACTACAAACCCTAATTAATCCCCTCCCCCACGTTTGCCACGCTATAGAGCGACAGAACTATGACAGCAGCCGCCCACCTCGCATCCCATAATACCCACCGCAACCTATTCTCCATTTCCCGCGACAACATTCTGCATCAGATCTAAGAATAGCCGACCCTTTCCAGAGACGGATGAGAGAAATCATGAAGGTAGGAGAATGTGAGAGTGGGAGCTTCATTCCATCTCTAGCTTTCCTCAGTATCAACTAATTAAACGAGAAAGATATTGCTGCTGGTGTCCAATGGAATTCTGGGTGCTGGTTGTTAGAAACTGATCAGAGATCAGTTCTTCACCTCATACTCTTGACTTAACAAACAGTAATACATAATAATCAGTAACATTGGGCGTTTAACATTAGAGGCTGTGGTGATGTCTAAGGCTTCCTCTTTACAGTTTCCACAGCAAGTTGTAAAAGCTGGAATACAGTGTTGCTGGGTAAGTCTGGTCTCCATCTAACCTTACACTCATCCAACATCACACTCACTGATGATCTGTAGTATGTGTTCTGCTACACTTTACCAAGTTAAAACAGTAACTGTTAGAAACTAGTCACTAGTCATTGTTGTGGCCTTCCATCCTCATTATAAATCATTTTGTGACAGACACGCACACACAGTCAGACACACATGCGTGCGCACATACATATATTCATATGCGCATGCGGGGCGACATATAGGTACCCATACACTCGCATCAACACACATGTAGTTATATGCATGTATACACACACAGATACAGACAAACACGCATACCTCTGCATACTTCGGCACACACACATAAACAACTTAGGATTTCAGGCAGACTTCTGCTGTGTTACCACAGTGTTGCCAGTGGTTTGTGTGTTTTTTGTGTGTGTCTGGATTTTGTTTTTCAGATGTGGAAGTTGGTGCGACGCTATTCTATGCTACAGATGCAGCAGATGCCCCATGAAATTTTCACTTCTTTTCCTATCCTTTCTCTATCTCTTTCAGCACTGTGTTTCTCTTCTCTTTCTCTCTCTCTTCTTTGTCTTTCTCCCTTCCCTCTCCCCCCGTCAGATCTAAGTTAACTGCTGAAACAAACTAAATGAATGATATAAAAATAACAAAACGAAACAAATAAATGAATAAAGTTGTCCTCCGAAGAGGGGGGGTGGTGGCGGGCCAAAAAAAAAAAAAGAAACTAGTCAGTTAAAACAGGAGTAAATATGTGATGGAAAACAGTCACCTCAGGGGAAAGACGAGCAGGCATGAAATGTAAGCTACTACTGATGATTTAAGACACATCAGGAAATTTCTGAAGCTTTATTCGAACAAACTGTTTTAGAACTTAATACATGTACTGCAAGAACAATGGAAAGTGAATCCATGATTTATTCAAAAATCTAGCTTGTACCCTGCCCTGAATTATTGAATTTGGCTTTTTTTTTTTCCTGGAGAGCGGCATAAAGTGAGTTTGGTATAATGCGATTCAGTGCAGAATGAAACTTCAATCATGTCAAATAAAAAATAAGATCAAATCAATTTTATGTTCACAGAGAGGTAAAACTGAGGTAATGGAACTGAGGCAAATTCAGTCTATAGTCACAGTTGGCTGGAAAGGAAAGAAGTAACTTCATCTTTTCTTCTAAATTAGTACATTTTTGCTTCTATAGTCCAAGAGTATAGCTGTGTATAAGCATCTGTGATGTGAGAGCAATGTGAGGCTTTATTCAACACACAAGGAAGAAAAAAGAAGAGGAAGAATGAGAGCCACATGGGTAAATTTTTGGAACTGTAGCCAAAATTCTCAATTTTAGCTATACATAACTGTCTATGGGATATTTGAACAAAATTAACTAATTCTTTATTTTTTCTCAAATTCATTGATTACATATTGTGCATTCTTTAAACTGTGAGCTTCAGACTGATGAACATTTTAATAAAGGGGCATTTTGGCCTTAAGACAAAAATGTACAAAAAAAACCCCAACTGGCATTAATTAAAATAATAATTAGCTAAATGGTTTTAAAATGTAAAAATTGTCTACATGAATACTTGATGTTGTTATAAAAATGCATTGTGCCGACAAAGAGTTTAGAAGCGTTACTGCAGGCAGCTGCTCCTGGAAATGGAGTCTAACAGGTGAGGGATCCATAACGCCTACAGTGGCGTTTCTCAAACTACACTGAGCCAGGCTGCCTCACACTTTACACTTGGAATGGAGATGGAATTTGGCAGTCATGTAAGCAAACTCCAGCCCACATGGTACACACACACACAGACACACACATAGACACACACACAGACACACTCACAGACACACTCACAGACACACACACAGACACACACACAGACACACACACAGACACACACACAGACACACACACAGCTCTAACTATTTCAGCCTAAGACAAAATACTCAGTCTTGAATCATTTAAATCTCTGAGACATTATTAAAATATTATATAATTTTGAACTTAATCATTTTCCCCGTGAGTTAAATCACTGTAAAGATGATAAGATGATAATTCAATATGTGTGTATAAAAAGATACACAGATGGAAATAACCAGATCTAATAAGAAACTGATATGAAATTTGATTGACTGGAGGATTTTAAAATAAAATGACTCGCACGAAAGAGTTCTCCTGGACTAAATGAGTAGTTACAAAAAGAGAAAAAGGGACGAGGGAGTGAGAGAAAAAGAAAGAAAGCAAGAACAGAGAAAGAGGGAAAAAAAAACAAAGACAGCAAGAAAAAAAGACAGTGGAGAATTCTGTTAGCTGTGAAGCAAACCCAATAATGTAACCACAAGAATTGGGAAGTTTTGGATGTTTCAGGTTTTGAAAAAAAAAAGGTTGGTTCCCCGACTCTATCTGCGCTTGCCAACAGTACAGTTACTGGTGCTTTGGGGAGTGTTTCACCCAGAAGCTTTTCTTTCAAGTCAATGAGGAGCTACAACAGGCATCAGTTTACCTATAAATAACTTTTATACTGTGCAACAGCTGTAGACTGACCAGCCTTGTCTCTCTCTCTCTCTCTCTCTCTCACTGTAGACCGATGTCAAAGAAAGCAGCACTAGCTTCTCTCATCTTAACCAGTAGCCAATAAAGCAGGTGGAGCCTATTCCTACGATGCAGCGTATTGATTGTAATATGAATTATAGTAGCAATAGCAGCTAATAAGTGCGACACAAATGACTGAAAATTT
This sequence comes from Distichodus sexfasciatus, assembly GCA_032718565.1. Classification (NCBI taxonomy): domain Eukaryota; kingdom Metazoa; phylum Chordata; class Actinopteri; order Characiformes; family Distichodontidae; genus Distichodus; species Distichodus sexfasciatus. Next base: position 2,587,701 of record JAVGVS010000006.1, read on the forward strand.
GAACTTTGAAGTCCACCTTCCACTGGCATTTAGAAGGCTTGCAACTACGATGGTAAGATTTAGTAAAATATTAAAATTAATATGAAAATGATTGAATAACAAATTAAGAAGAAAATATCAAGTCAATGCAAGTTTCTCCCCTCACATGAAGTAACTTTAAGAACTATCTAGAGCAGGGGTTCCCAACCACCGAGTTGTGGGTCATTTTATGCCAGGCTGCACAAATAGAATAAAAACCTTTTCCAAAAAATATCTGTAATTTTTACTGACCATCGCAAGACGTATAGTGTTTTATTTTGAAATGAACACATCAACTCATTTGGTGAATAGGTTAAATATTATACACTCCCACTATGCATTTTTAACCGCATAACATTGTTTTCTTGGTAAGGAATTTTACATTACTGCACAGAAATGTTAGAGTAAAATGTATGTTTCTCCAAACAATTAACATTGGCTGTTAATTATATACTGTAGCTAGTATAAAATCTGTCTATCCTGTAGTCTTCAGACACTAATCTGGGGTATAAAATTTAGCTGGATACATTCAATTTCCTCATTTTTTCAAGTAAAACTATGGTAAAGGTGAATCTGAGGGCAGTAAACCTGCTGATCGGACCTTGTAAGAATCACTGTGTTGTTTGTGTTCAACGTCGGTCTGAAGCTTGTCAGACTAGTCAGAGTCATGAGAAAAAAATACCAGCACACCAACATTACTGTCTAACAGAGGCCAAATTATCACACGAAAACACTGTTTCAGTACAGAAGGACCTTAACATCCAAATATGATCTCGAAAAAAAGATTGACAAAATATACCAAAGTAACAGTTCGACTGGACATTTCCATCACATATCTTATTCCCACTCCACTACGAAGCTTTACGCTTCATTAATGGGTAAGTGAGGATAAACAAAGTTAACCTCACCTGACACTGGACCATACTGTAAAAGATCCAGCCAAGTGATCTGCTTTTAGCTGGTCATCAGTTTGTCCTGGTCAAGACTCATCTTACAGCTGAGGTCTGGACGCCTCCAAATTGGGTTTGATGATAAACCCGTTGCAGTTTTGCCAGCATCAAACCAGCAAATTAGGCACATTAATCATCTTACTATATGAGCTGGTCTTTTAAGCACATGACTAAGAAAATTACCTTTGTTTAATTCTACCACATTCACATTCATTTGAATGAATTTATCAAAAAGAAATAAGCATACACAAAAACACACTCTCTGTCATTAGGTGCATGGAGCTCCCACTTTACACATAATTTTATTAAGGTTATGCAGGGTCAGGCTCATTATTAAATGAGAACAGCCTTGTATTAGTATGCACACATGCACAGCCACATATTACTATCTTTCTGATAAACTGTCATTAACTTCCAAAAGCTCCTGAGCTAATATTACTTTTAAACCTAAACTCAGGAATGTATTATTTTTAAGTAAGAAATTACACGTCTGTCTTAACAGCTTTTCCCTATGATGACTGGCACTTACATTAAAAAATATGGCCATAATAATCTTTCAAATCTTAAGTTTTTCTATGTTTTAGGGGTTAACCAGGTATTTAAAACTATGCAAAACGGAAAAAACACCATCTAACTATATCCACAAACTGGACATTCCACACAGAACAACTGAAGATGAGACAACTCACACTCCTGCATAATTCCTTTAAAACCAACCACTCCTCCTTTAATGAGATCTGATACCCCCAAAACAAATAAACCTTACAGATATTACAGCTTGGCATTTTCACTTAATCTCCTACACAGTGATCACAGGTCCACTACGCTGACGACGCTTAAAGACAACTGCAGTTAATGGGGGCGTGTAGCAGCGGACTTGTGCTAGTCGTTTCCCACGAACTCGCGTTAATTATTAGCCACATTAGCCTCGTTTACTGCTGGAGCACACGACTGACAGCAACACCTCACACTGACCCACGACCAGACACACAAACATGCGGCTACTCGTGTTGTTCCATCAATAAAATCAGTGCGTTTCAAAAACGCAGTCTTGTTTATTCGGTAAACAAACGTCAGTCTGAAACACTGTCAACAAACAAACATGCGTGAGAAACTAGGCGGCTAGCACTACTTTCTGCAGAGATTTCTTGACACCGTCGGAGTAAGCACCAAAACGTTGCAAAGCTGACGAACCTCACTATGATTTCTTTTTCACTTTTCCCGCCATTTGCACACAAATAACACGCTTTGTGGTCTGTTTTACCGCCGTTTACTTACCGCTGCTTACGTTGTATCTCTCGGCCGGGAGCGCTGACAGACTCACGCGCAGTCCCGCGACTCTCATCCTCCTTCGGAATGAAGCTCGTGGAGCCTGTACGCTTTGAAAAAAACGTGTGCCGCGTCCCAAACCGCATACTAGCGTACTAAGTAGGGCGTTAAAGACGCACGAACATGAAGGTAGTACGCAGTTGAGCCGCAGCCGCTGCTCCATTTGGGACGCGCCGCTTCTGTGACCTCTAGAGGGCGCTGGAAGTCCCATTTTAACTTCACAGTGGCGCTATCTTGTGGAAATGAGCTGTTATTAACGCGCTGCAGCGATGATGATAGCATGTGGGGAAGTTGATTGTTTTTTTAGGAAATAACCGAAATTCACATTTAGGTAGGTTTTGACAGGTTTATGTGGGAAGTAGACCTGATCATTGGTCTACAAAAGAAGCTGTATGAAATATAAACATGAGTAAATAGCAGCAACAACAACGACAAGAACTTGTAATAATAATAATAATAATAATAATAATAAATTCTGCAATTCTGAATGTAAAATCCATCATATTTTCTTTGCTCTTCCATGTGACGAACTATCTAAATAGGTAATTAGTCAGAATTACTTATGATTTTATTAGATTGACCGATTAAATTGGTTGCTTATGGGTTTCATAATTCTTTAATTAAACACAAATACATTTTATATCATTTCAAAATTGGACAAACAAATTAGAAATCTCACCGAAATATCAATGTTGTGACTTATTAAAATAATCTGTTTACATAGTTACATAGTAGGCTAGGTAATATAAACCTAAGTAGAATAATATAATATAATAATATAAAAATCTGAGAATATTTGAGTTTTCAAAACCCTAATTGGAAAGGTTATATTTTAAACATTTTAGTGTTATTTTGCTTTTTTTTTGGCTTTTTTTTTTTTTTTTTTTACATTTGTACCAGTCAGAAATGAGCAAAGGCACTACTTTGTTCTTAAAATGTTGGATTGCTTCATTTTAATTAGTCTCTTTTTGTGACAAAAATACAGAATCTTGCAATAGTTTTTGTAGATTTAGCCAGATGATGGCTAATGTAACTTACCTCCAATAGACATATTTAATAAATCAGCTTATCGGTTTCTGAAACTCTAAGGAAAATACAGACATAGAAAAGGTTTGGAAAGGTAACATACAATGTAACCAAGAATATGTTTTCAGATACAGTATAAACCATGTTTATGTGTATACTGATTGACTAAACCTGAGCTTTCTCAGTGACAAGGTGGTCAGTAACTAAGTACATTTACTTGAGTACTGTACTTAAGTAGAGTTTTTGAGTAGCTGTACTTCACTTGAGTGGTATTTTATTTGGAAACTTATGACTTCCACTTCACTACATTTTGAAGACAAATACTGTACTTTTTACTTCACTACATTTCTATCAAGGTTCTCGTTACTCGTTGCTTTCAAATCTGTGGATAAAGTGGATGTTATTCCCCCTTTTCTAAAAGGTGATTGGTTGTTTGGCAGGTGATAGTCTATCAGTAATCAGTAGGGTTACGTCACGCCTGTAGACTGGAACTATAAAACCAAGTTCAGACAGTTCTGCTGTTTTCTGTCTTGATTAAAACATTGTTGCTGTTGGAATGTCATGAATTGTGTAGAGCTGGGTTTTCATCAGGTTGGAATGTTAATTTTATTTTCAGAGCAGGCTGCATTTACAGCTATTGCACTGACCTCCTCATTAACATGCAGATATATGTGTGCACACACTACCAGAGCTGTGTTAGAACACTACTGTGCTGTTTTGTGGGGTGTGTAGTCTTACAATTAATTGTAAAAATTAACTGGTTTTCTTTGTCAGTTGTGGGTTGTGTTTCATTCTGTAACATTCTAACAATTCCTTATTCTACAGCTTCTACAAGCTAGTCAGAGGCATTACTGTAGGTGTTATAAGCGTTGTGGCAATAATGCAACAATAATTCTCAAGTATTATTTAAATCAAGTATATCAGTACTTTAACTTCAGTAAAAATTTGACTGTATGACTTTCACTGGATTGGAGTAGCATTTGACTAGTGGTATCTGTACTTGCACTTAAGTAATGAAGTTTGCCCACCTCTGGACATAAGCAATATTATATTTAAGTTTCATATCTAGCAAAAGGAACTCATAGTTGGTCTTGATAGTTCTTTGAAAGGCTGAAAATATATCACACATTGGAGAACTGTAAATGTACTAAGGAGAAATGTCTGTCTGTGTTGTGGTCAGTAATTTCCCCGTAAACAGAACTGAAGAAGTCTGTCAATGTCCTCAGTGTGGATTAGTGGCTCATCTCCAGTAACATTTCACTTTCTTAATGTCAAAAGTTATGAGGACTGATTGTAAATTTAAAACAGACTTGAGATATAGTAAAAACTCATTTACACTGGAAATTATTTTTACAATAAAATCAGTCAGTTTAAATTTGCATTGATCTTTTAAGTGTAAAATATACATATTTTCCTCACTTTTTAGCACCCTACAATTTACAACAGATAAACAGGAGAAATGAAGCACAATTAATTTATATCAACTTGACATTATTATAGTTGTGTAATTTTTTTCAAAAGTACATTTTACATTTAGCAGCCACTCTTATCCAGAGCCACTTACGTTTCCTAATTTCAGGGACAGTTCCCCTGAGAGCAACTTATGGTTACGGGTCTTACTCAGGGACCCAGTGTTGGTAACACCAGAGGTCGGCGAGTGTCCTACCACTGGGCCAACAACACCCCTTATATGACAACATAATATGTATCAAACATGTTTTTTATATTACTTTACTTTAAATCATTACTTTAATATATTCATATTCTTATTCTTATTATTAGATATACCACACTGCTCTATAATAACTGATTTTACTTAGCCAGACTTTTCAACATTTTCCAGTAAGGTTATGGGAATTCATGTCACATGAACTCTCTCAAACAAGGGTCATAACCACAGCACCTATCTGAGAGAATTTCCCTCGGCTTTTGGCATTTACTTTATAGTATAGACCTAGGTTTCAGATAAATGTCCAGTGTCCAACCTTTCACTTTCTGCATTAGTATGTATGTTGAGGTGATATTTTAAGTGGGCCTTAAAGCCTTTACTTTTGAATTCAAGCCAAATTAGATATCTAAGGTGAATGCTGTTATTATTAACAACACATATCTACATTTCACATCTCAAGGAAATGCTTATTTCTGCGATGTGTAAAGTGGAGGAGTCCATCATGCCAAAGCAGACTTGTTTTTGGTCGGTGTATTTTCAAAATGTATCTCTTACAGTCTAAACCCTCTTTTCTTTCCAAGGTACTTTCCACTGTTGGACTTCCTCATAACAGAGATTCCAGTTATTTAACTGGTAGAGTTCTAGGTTGTCTGCTCTGACTAGGTGAATTGGCTTTGTTCAGGTTATACATCAGCCACTTCTGTGGATTCTGTTCATAGTCCCACTGCCTGCAACACCCACCCACATGCTGGCCTTCAAAGCTGCAATTAGCTACATTTGTACACTGGCTTTAAAATAATGAATGAACCGCTGGAAAAAGATAGAGAACAGCACAGAGGTGGGCAAAGTAGCTAACTTCATTACTTAAGTGAGAGTACAGATACCACTAGTCAAATGTTACTCCAATACAAGTGAAAGTCGTACAGTCAATTTTTTACTTAAGTTAAAGTAGTGAAGTACTTGTTTTTAAAAATACTTAAGTATTAAAAGTACATCTTCTTTCACCACATTGCTGCATTATCACCACAACACTTGTAATCCCTACTGCCTCTGACTAGCTTGTAGACGCTGTAGAATAAGGAACTGGTAGAATGTTACAGAATGAAACACAACCTGAACTGATAAAGAAAACCAGGCATTAGTTTATTTTATTAATTGATTGTAAGACTACACACCCCCCACAAAACAGCACAGTAGTGTTCTGACACAGCTCTGGCAGTATGTTCACACATATATGTGTATGTTAATCAGGAGGACAGTGCAATAGCTGTAAATACAGCTCACAAAATAAAATCAACATTCCAACCTGATGAAAACCCAGCTCTACACCTCTAGCTTCATGACTTTCCAACAGCAACAATGTTTTAATTAAGACAGAAAACAGCAGAACTGTCTGAACCTGGTTTTATAGTTCCAGTCTACAGGCGTGACGTAACCCTACTGATTACTGACAAACTGTCACCTGCCAAACAACCCAACACCTGTTAGAAAAGGGGGAATAACATCCACTTCATACACAGGTTTGAAAGTAACGAGTAACTAGAACCTTTATAGAAATGTAGTGAAGTAAAAAGTACAGTATTTGTCTTTAAAATGTAGTGAAGTGGAAGTCATAAGTTTCCAAATAAAATGCTACTCAAGTGAAGTACAGATACTCAAAAACCCTACTTAAGTACAGTACTCAAGTAAATGTACTTAGTTACTGTCCACCTCTGGAACAGCACAATATCAGCCTTTCCTGTAATTAGTCATTGTTGTTTTCATAGCACATAACAAATATGATCTTTTTTTCTGTTTTGTCCTGTATTATTAACCACTACACACCAAGGATAATAACATACCAAATATTGTCCTTCAAGTGGAAGTAAAAATATACAGCATAGGGCTGGTGGGGGCTAGAGGTATTACCGTAGACATTCATGGGGAAAGGGTAATGATTGCCCCATTGGGTGTGTTGAAGCCTGGAATTGAAGTTTGGATCGAGGTGATATGGATGAACAGTTTCTGTTTCCACGTAGGGCTTCTGTGCTATAACCCTGGGAAAGATACTCTGCTATGGAGCAAGAGTTGTGGGTTTGATTCTGGCTCTGTCTTACCTCAAGCACTGCCACCTTTGAACCACTGAGCAAGACCCCTAACCGTGAGCAAGACCCTCAAAATTACTCCAGGGAGACTTTTACTGATGTTAGGATTCTTCTTCTTCACTCTATATAAGAGTCTATTAAATGGCATGACTGTAAATATACTGAGATTTGTACATACATACGTAGAGAATTTGCTGACAGTTTGCACTTTTTACATTTTCTCTACTCATATATGTACAAATATGTCCCAATATATTTTATATTTAATTTGCCATTTACCAGACTCTTATTTAGAGTAAATGTAAATACTTTGAGATTTGTACATTTACATTATAAGTAAGGAATTTGCTGAGTGCTTGGACTTCATTTTTCATTTTTTCTAGAATTTAATACATCCCTGTTATGGAGAAACCATCTTCTTGGGATAGGGTAATAAGATATGAAGTGATTTTATCCAATCAATGAGGAAGAGAGAAGTGACTCAGTGGTGTCTGGGTAAAGCACACAACAGAACACTAGTGTTCTGTACCTTTACCTTGCAAAAAACCTTATATCTGTATATGTAACCCAGCCTGATACTGACAACAATGTTTTACTTTTCAGTGAAATAATTAATGGCTCTATGCACATGTAACGACTATAAAATGATTTGCAATTAAGTTAATGAATGTTTAAAAGCTATGTGTATATAATTATCTAGAGATTAGCAAGAAATTACTATAAGATTTTGAATCCTTCATTTATTTTTATTGCATATTGGGTGTTTTTTTCACTGACAGGATCTTCACTTGTACCCATATTCAAGTCTTCTTTTAGCTATCAACTAGTGATGAAACTCATAGCAGCCAATGAGATCCCAGCTGCTGCCCACAGACTGAGAAAAGTGAGAAGTGAATCTGGCCCTCTTACCTTTACAGTCTGGGACTTTCCATCTGTTCCAGAGAAAACGCCATCCCACTGCGGTCATAAAGCTTTATATCACAACATCGCCTTCATTCAGTCTCAGAATTCATACACACCACCACACACTCCGACTCACAGCAGCACTTACACCGCCGTAGGATGGACGAGCAGCAACACGATGCTCTGCTGGAGCGCGCAGGCAGCGCAGAAACCATGACCGTGCCGAGAAGGTGAGAAACTCGGCTTATAAGCCTAATTAGAAGTAGTAGAGTTGAACTATGTATTATTATTATTATTATTATTGTTATTGTTATTGTTATTGTTATTGTTATTGTTATTGTTATATTATTATTATTATATTATTATTATTATTATTATTATTAAATCCTCATATGTTAAGTTTCTTAAGTTTCTGGATAACTTGGAAGCTCTTTAAAGATTCAACCATTTTTTTTTTTTTTTTTTTTTTGCATATTTTGTTAACTGAAAAATAAGTCGTTTGACTGTTTTTAACCCTTTATTTTCCTTAGGGAATATCACATTTAAAGAGTAAATACGTTTGCATATATGTGTAGCTATTATTAACATTTGTGTGTAAATAAATTGATAATAGTGAAAGTCAAAAATCACTTTGTCTGATACGTGTTTTAAAGGAGGGCCCACTAACGTTTGCTTTTTTTGTTGGTAAATTACTGTAAAACAATAAGGAAATCTTCACAAACACAATGGGATTTTAAAGAAATTTGTTTAGTTTATATAATTTCTTTCACTTTTTGCACTAACTTGGAATCCAGTTTTACTTGGCAACAAGTGACGTAGGACGCGGTGATTGGACGTACGCATTAGGGAACGAACAATAACCTTTATGTAGATGGAAAGGAAAACAGCACAGGAACGAAAGCTAATGGGGATTTTTGAGAGAAAAAAGCTGCATATAAATTAAGAGTTAATTAGTTCAAAACATTTCTGCTAATTTGCTGAAATGACTTTCTGAAATCAGCTTGTCTTGAAATCATTTAAGTACTTTGAGCCAAATATTAAATATTTAAAGTAGAGTCATTTTTAATAAAATTATGAAATTAGAATAGTCATAATTTGCATTTTTGGTGTTTTCATACAAAAATGCAATTACATGTTGTAATTAATTAATTAACATTGAAAATAATGCATAAGCATCTGATTTGCTATATTTTGTAATCACATTTTTTCACTCTTTGGTGTAGCAATTCCAACATGAAGGCTTTCAAGGTGGCGGGCCTGACGGTGCTGGCCTGCTTGCTCCTGGCCGGACAGGCAATGACAGCCTATTTCATTCTGGGGCAGAAAGATCACCTCAGCGCCCTGGAGAAGGGGCAGGAGAACCTGAAGAAGGAGCTCACCCGCCGAGTCTCTGGTAAGATAGATGAGAAAAGTAGAAGAGAAGACCAAAAATGAGGAAGTGAAAGTATTTATTCAAGTAATGTGTTATTGGCGAGTTTTAATATATTGAGATCCAGCGATGGGTAAAAAGACAGAACAAATGACTGGTTGTAGTGAGCTTAAGGAGAGAGAGAGATTGTTTCAATAAATCACACAATGAAAAGGTCATTGTACCATTCATAAAACCTGTGTTTGAATTCAATTATTTCTTATCCTCTTGCCAGCTTCTCCTAAAATGATGCACATGCCCATGAACAGCATGCCCATGCTCCAGGCCTTTGACGTGGATGACGACAGCCCCAAATCCGAGGCAAAGCCAGAGGGGAAGAAGGATACAATCATGGTGAGATTCATGCTGCAATTCCTCCAACTTACTAAAAAGCTGTCTAAAACCACTTGGTAAAAATCCAATACTTGTTAAGATAATGCTTAGCTTTTCACATTTTTGTCCTATTGTATAGTTGACCTGTCTGTCATTGTTTTTGTGCAGTCAACCAGATTCATTAGCCAAAGGGAGGGAAGCGGCATTCCAGATGGTACCTAATTTTGTCTTGCAAAAACCTTATATCTCTTCTTTTATTACTACATTTGATTTTATCATTATTTTATTTATTAAATTAAATCTTTAATATCAAAAGCTGCTGGTGAAAGTGGAAGGACTAAAGTAATTGTGTTTTAATAAGGCTCCAGAGTGGGTTTTAGGAGGCCGCAGATGTCCATGCAGAGCCTGCCACTGCTGTTTGATGAGAATGCATCTGAAACTCCTGGTAAGGCACAAGAAATAAAGAAAGGGAGATAGATACATGTTCCACAGAGAAATGCAATACTAGTGCTGGCTTCAAACCACAGATCAGTCTAAGATTTTTAAGCTTTTATCAGTCAGGTTCTTATCATATGTAGCTAACAATCAAGACAAATTTCAGCTTTTCGCAAAGAATGTTTGTAGTGCAACAGAAATGCTGTGAGTTTTAAGTTAAAAGACATTGACAAATGACATTTTTCCCCAATGCTTAAACATACCAACACAGAGCTGCCATTCTCAAAATACTAGCATAATAAGAGAATACTGTCACACAGTTTGCTTTATCACCCAGAAATCCTTCATGAACTTGGTCTCAGTCACATTTTTCTTGCTCTTTACAGCCTTGAAAATTGAGGGTAAGTGTGAGCTGGACGCCAAGAAGGGGGTAAAGCCTGGCTTCTACACACCCCAGTGTGATGAGCATGGCCACTACCTGCCCAAACAGTGCTGGCACAGCACCGGCTACTGCTGGTGTGTGGACAAGAATGGCGAGAGGATTGAAGGCACTCTGACCCGTGGGCACCTTGAATGTGGAGGAGGTGAGTTTCCTGTCTTAACGGAGAACACTTTGCACAAATCATATGCACAAATCATATGACTGGCAAGATTAGTGGGGTGTTACATGAGTACACAAAGCACAATGCATGAAGCAGTGTATGAATCTTTGAATATAATTCATGATTCAAAATCTTATTTACAAGTACAACATCTATTAAAATGTGAAGCCAGTTCACTTCTGACACTGTGTTGGTCATTAGATAGCAAATAAATCAATTTAATTAAAATTTAAATGAAATTTATTATATAAGAAGAAAGAAAATGAATAAAAAATGAAGGAAAAATTCCCTGTAATGGACATATATTTAAATATAAAATTTATCTGGAAAAAAATCTGATTTTTTTCTTTTTCTGAGGTCTGTTACTTGATGTAATTTATTAAACCCATTTTATTAAAATAGAGAGGTTTCTAATATTTCTCTATCTTCTTTTCTTCCTTTTCATGTGCTGCCTGGCAATGGAACCACAACAGTCAATGAAAAGCCTGGTGAGCGTCTTTCTCATATTTCATATAAATTTACAATAATATATTAAGGCCTTTTAAGGAGTGGTGTTTGCTTACATGATTGGCTGTGAGAAGAGCTGTGAGAACCAGTATTCAAGTTCTAACAAACTTTCTGTTCTCATTCTGCCTACAGAATAAAGTCAGCACAGCAGAAGGATTCAGCATTCTCGCTCTTTAAAAATGAATAACACAGACTGTCAATGAATCAGCTAATACATTCTCTCTGCCCTATTCCATACCAAACTTAATTCTTAATGCATAATTCTAGGGCTGATTGAGGTGATTAAACTCTGATTATAACAAATAAATTCAGTTAGCATCTCAGCCTGCTTGTTCTGCTTAGGAGATACATGAAAGGTTGTATTACATGCCTAAACACAAATACACACACACACACACACACTCACACACACACACACACACACATATTCTACTTTCCTCATTATATTCAATTCTGTTACATTGTTGATTTATCAGTTTTTTATATAACTACCATAACTAAGATATTAAGGTATGATATTCTAGTTCGAGGCATGCTTAGAGATGACGGAAGACTAGACCAGTTGGATTGTTGGAAAACAAATTAAATTCAATGTATTGTAAATAAGTGCCTTTGAATAAATCATGCCTTCCTACTTTAAACATGTCTTATTACTTCTGTGTCAAATCGCTCAGTCAATTAGGGAAGTTAGGAAAAGGCTGATTCCAAAGATCTGCAAAAAATGCCAGATTTTAACACATGAAAATACTGTAATGTTGATTGTAGCACTTACTGGTCTCTTCTGGTGGTGTTAATATTTCTGGAGGAGTATACGAACAAGGGAAAGACCTGATATCATTCACTGGAATCATAGTTTTGTCTAAAGGAAGTGTGGTTACTACTAAATAACTCTACAAAACTCTACAAGAAAAATACGAGAACCTTTAACTTAAAGAAAGCAGCCCACAATTTCTCAAATAATGGCAAAGCCATCTTCTATATTTTTGCACTGTAGTATTGTATATCACTTTTGATTTCCAACTAGACATAAATGCTCAACAGAAGATCCCTCTTTAAATACCCCTTGAGATCCTCCTTACAGCATTACTGAAACATGGTAGAGACAGAGCGCTAAGCATATTGGTTAAGGTGAAAGAGGTCTGAAATGTATTCCAGACTGGCAGATACTCATGGGGAAGGAAGGGGAATACCAAAATCGGATGACTATATCCAGGAAGAGAAAACGAAATAAATGCACCTCCACAAAATTCAGAACTGCTAACACTACATTGTAGGGCTGTTAGACTAAAGTCTGGAAACTGAGACTATATATGGGAAATAGAGGTAAATATTCATTTAAAAAAGAGTAACATGCCATAAATGTAGACCATTTGACATCAAACAGACCACTGGAGAAAAAGTGAAAAGTTCTGTCAGGCTTTTCTTCTACATGTTCATGTAACAAGCACATGATGTATTAGAAGCTTAATATTTGGGAAATGCTCTTCCTCAGAAACTATTTCATTAAGCATCATAAGAAATCATGCAGTACATGAGAAAGTCTGATCAGACTATACTATAATATATAATACCTGAGGATTACATGCATTAAAATTATTTGATGTTATTTGTTGCAATCTCTCATTAATAAAAACACTTGAATACACATCTAAATCTAAAACAAGAGTGAAATATACAAAAGAGACAAGTGTAATTTTACAAAATGAAGGTATAGTATCACATCATCGGACCATGATTAGAAAAATAACATAACATAAAATAAAGAAATAAAATGACCATATCAAAATCTAACTTACATTCACCACAGAGCAAGATATGGACTTATTTGGGATTATAAAACCACAGTGTAGAATATCTACAAATTGACCAAATACCTTACCTTCAAGAGAGGCTAGTGGATATCAATGGATGAATATTTCATTAGAGTGTAACACAGCACCTGTTTTAGCACAGAGCAGAAGAGAGCGAGCTACAGCATGGACACATCCGTAAGTGTTGACCTACAGATTATAGTGTTGTTAATAATGTTATAGTAACAAAAGATTTTTGGCTGTTAATTCTTTGTAAGTAATATGTCGTATAGTACTTTGTTGTACTTTGCACCAATATTGTCCATTAAACACACAAACTTTCAAATGCATATTCAAACATTTGGTTACAATTTTTACAAATACAAAAAACAATACAATGTTATTTTAAAGGAACAGATACAATATTTTGTATATTAGAAAACAGAATATACCTTTATACCATGTAAAGTATAATGGTTTCAATAAACAAACACATAATGTAGCATAACTGGAAATGCTGCTTGGCCTGTTTGTCTGTGGCTGAGCTCAGGAGGAAATAGTTGGGGAAACGGTAATGAAGAGGCCTCGGTCTGAGTCAACAGAGAAGAGAAGCCTGCAAGATCTTCTCAGGGAGGAGATGGAAATGCATATTAAAGGTGTGTATGTGCATGTGTGTGGTTCCAATCATAACTTTCTTCACAGAGGCCAACTTCAAATGGACATTTTCCTTATGCTAAATATCCCCAGGTAGCATTCATTCATTCTTAGCCACAATAACTTTTGGTCAAGTAGCCCTTTTTAATGATATGATGAAGATGATGATGATGATGATGGTGGTGATGATGATGGTGATGGTGATGATGGTGGTGTGGTGGCAGAGGGCAGAGCCAGCGTGGAGAGGAACCGGGACAGAGTTGAACGCATCAGGAAGCTTAAAGAAGAACTGCACAGAGAGAAAGAAAGACGGAGAGAAACTCATAAATCAGGACCCAGCCCCAGTTCAGTATGTAACATGTTTTGTTATTTACTTATGCAGCTCTTTGTCCCAATACAGATTAATTTTGATGACAACAACAAAGTTTTGTTCATTTTCATACTAGCAACAATTATCATTAGCACTGAAATGACCAAAATGACCAGTGCATTATTGTCATACTCCAATGAGATGACTACAACAAGTGACTGTAATTTGCTCAGTGATTCTGCTACTGATCTCCAGCAGCTGGAGGAATGGTCACAGTTGGAGTACACCAACCTGCTGCAGCAGAGGAGGAAGATGAAGGAAGATCATGAAAGAGAAATCCAGCAGGAACTGCTTATGATGGAGAGAGAGCTAATGGAGGAGCGGGTCAGGAATAACTTTATAAACACAACACTCTACTATCATATGTATATACAGATCTAGCAGATCTAATGTACTTCACATCTGAGATCACACAATGAGACCACAACCCTGTCTAACAGCAAAAACATAACAAAAATAACACAATATTTAGTTTACATCATAGAAAGTATTGCAGATGAAGGGTAATAGTGGCAGGCTTGATAAAGAAAAGCAATTAAAAGTCATATAATTTTGGTATATACAAATTGGAGAAAGTAACTCAAAAGTAAAGAAGTAATATTCAGATATCATGGTTATACTGTCATGTAATGAATTAATTTGAAATAACAGTAACTAGAAATCTATAGTGTATTACATTATGGAAGTAGTTTGCCCAACATTGGCTGGTGGAGGTAAATGACAGCCAGAAATAAACGCAAATATTACATAAAAATAATAGAGACATTATATAATTCCTTGTGTCTCATATTCATTGCTGCTTGTTATCAACTATTTGTGTATCATTGATGCGACTTTGTTTAAACTGTGCACTTCTCATATGTATAATGATAATAAAGGTGAACTCCACTTAATGATCACTATCCCCATTGTATCTTCAATCCAGCCCGAGGGTTTTGAAGGTGAAGTGCTCTACATGAGCAGGGAGAGGAAGATCCTGGTGCTGCAGATTGAGGCCTTGAGGAGGGAGAACCAGCAGGCCGAGGCGGGTCTGGAGGCCCAGTACAAACTACACCAACAGGAAGTGAACTCTCTCCGAGAAGAGAGCCTGCAGGTAGGGGCTCACAGATTTTATTACAGACATTTCACTTCTCCCATCTTAATTTAAAATTTAGTTTTTAAATTAATGTTCTGCTTAGCTTGCTTTTATTGACTACCAACTAACTGGCATACAAATAGCTCACACTGCTAACTGTATTAGCATCTCTGGGCATTGTGTCTGGAAAAATTAATGGACTTACCACACTAAGCTGGTGTTCCGGTGTTCAGGTGTTCCGGACATTTCGTCAGGTGTTGGAGGAGCAGAAGAGGATCTCTGAGGGAAGATACAGGACTCTGCTGCTTGAGGCCATTCAGGACGCTGTTCATCTCTCCTCTCAAAACCAGCAGCTCCAAAATGAAAACAAGGAACTCTATAAAGGTGAGGCAGCGTCTCCTCCATTTTTTCCTTTTATATGAAACAGCACAAAGTCTTCATAGATATGATGGAAAGCTTGGAGAGCATGGTCTAAAAGGCATAAAACACTGCCTAGTTTTAGCTTACATACTACATAATATCCACAAATCATCACAGAACATTTGCAGACTATGCCTATAAAGGGTTGAGTGGCATACTTACAACAGAGCTGCTTTTCTTTTAAACTGAAAATTACCATGGCCTGTAAAATATATAATTCCATTTTATGAATAATTGCTGAGTCATAATTCAAAATTTGTTATTTCTTTTTCCCTTTCTTAGCTTTGTCTGAATTAAAGGCTCTGACAGAGCACGCCAAGCTGAAGGAGTGACAATCACACCAAGTGAAAAGCTGGAAAGCTATAAGTACTTTAGACAAAGTTTTATAAAAGAGGTTTTATTGGCAACACTACTCAACTAAGAAATGCAACTAAGAAATAAAGCAAAACAAGCACATTAGTCATGATAAATATTCATAATATTTATTAGCATATTTTTATTCATAAACACTTTGAGCACCTGTACTGTTTTTTGTTTGGCAAAATGAAAAATATGAAATTCCAGCTGAAATTCCAAAAATATTTTTTAAAAAGCAGAGAAAACAAACAAATTACAAATAAAACATTCATTGACTATAGACTGTTTCAGATAATTCACTCAGTTACTCTCTTTGAACTTACTCCATTTGTGAATATTAGACCACCTTAACAAGAAATAATATTGAAAATAAAAAATGCACACAAGTAACGCTCAGAGAAAATATACACATGCCATTTTTCCACACGTTTTGTGATCAATGCATATCCAAGTAGTCGACATACTTTATATATTATGGCTAGTTACCCATAGTATAGGTATACCGCCGCCCCAATCATCAACACAGGCAGAAGGAAGAAAGGCGTGAGCTGCAAACCCAAAAGAGCCCACGAGAGAACGCTGTTGACCAAGAGAGAAGATGAGATGATAAAAAGTCGTGTGATTCCAGTACCGTGTTTCATTACTACAGACATGAGCAAGCCGTTAACTGCCTGTCCTGCTACAATTACCCACACTACAGCGGAATAACCATCGAAAAACGCACTTTCTCCAGCGCTGCTATAGAGATAAGATGCCAAATTAATCCCCACGCCAAATATGTAAAGGAACATGTTCTGCAGGCTCAGAGGCAGACGCTGGGTTTTCAGCACCTTTTCTGTATAGACTGCGGCAAGCCCCGACACGAAGCAGTACGCCAGCACCATCAGCAGGCCCCAAGTGGTGATGTGAAGGCCAGATCTTGGTTTATCCTCTGTTTTTTCCCAATCCAGGCTGCTGTAGCTGTGGCACACGCCAGCCCCCATCAGAAAAGCCAATGCCAGCCACTGTGAGGGCCTCAGCCTCTTCCCCAACAAAGAGGTGTATAGCAAAGCGGTGGAGGCAATTTTCAAGTTGCTCAGCACTTGGAAGGAGCTGGGGTCCATGTAGGCCTGCATAAACACCACCAGGTTGTTGTTGAATGCGTACAGAAGAGCGGGAACAGCGTAGGGAGCCGCCGCCGACCAGGTGGTGGACGTTGCGAGGGTGCGGATGTTCCACGTGGTCAGCAGGGTGCAGAAAGACAGCAGAAGTTTGCCGGACTCGATCAAAACAACGCAGGATGAAGGGCTGAAGGGGACGCGGCCATCTGTCTTTGTAAGGGCGATAAGGGGGGCGTGAGAACCATAGATGAAAACTAGGAGAAGGAGGAGGACAGTCCAGTGAACACTGCCGAGCCAACGCCTGCTACGAGGAGGAGGTGGCTGGCGAGAACCCATATTCTCAATAACGATCATTCTCAACTTGTAACAAAATCTGGATGTTCTGCACTGCAAATCCTACCCTAGTGTGGTCAAAGACATGATTTCCTGCCACAAAATTGAGATATCTTTATGGCAAAATACGCCCTTGTGTGCAAATTGCTAATACTAGATCTTATGATGCATTAAAATCAGCTTATAATCAATAAAAGCTGCACAGGACAGGTTTTTAAGGCAAGCAGATCTGTATATAGATCTGTCACAAACTAACTTACTCTCTTTTTTTATCTTAGTGCATAACTAATCAGTGATAATCAGTGGACTAAAAGCACCTGACATCAATTAAACTATAATAATCACTGAAACTTATCTTCAGTCAAAAATGTCTGTATCTCTTACTCTCCCTAATCTTAAATACCTCAGTTTTATGTAAGTTCTGAGATGAAGGGTCATGCAGACAGCAGGTAATGGATGTCACTATATGATATTGCAGAACAAGGGAACGAGCAGAAATGTGACCTTTCTTCCTCAATGGCGGTTTGCTCAGTGGTGTGAGCCGACCCTTCACTCTTGCTCTGTTAATTATTCGGACCTTTCTTTAAAGAGTTTAGGTAGTCCTTTACGGTCTTCTCAATGTCGGGCACCTGATAGTTCTGTGCAATAAAGATTCCTGTGAAGGTCCCCAAGGCAACCCCTAAAACAGCAGAGGCACGCAGTTTGGACACAACATATCCAGCCAGGAAGCCCTTCAGGAATGGCGAGGATAGTAGTGAGCCACCCTGAGAGAGAGAGAAGAGAGATATTTTATATGTACGCAGATATAAAGGGTTTTCACCAACTTAATGACTGTCTGGACTGGTTGAAACACATGATGTCATACATGTGCCATGGCCAATAAGGTAAAAGAAGTGCTGAAGTACTCTCTCTAAATGACTACTGACGACTAAGTGTGCTTCCAAGTTTCATGAAGCACATAGGAAAACATCTTTATGGAAAGAACAACACTCCAATGCTTTTGTGCTATATTCACAACTTATTCAAATGAACTGCATTGAGTGAGAACTGCAATTATTGTGAATATTAAGGCAAGATGGCAGCAGTACCTGAGGTATTCCAGCATTCACTTCATTCTCCACCCTCTTCTGAATGTCCTCAAGTTGGTCTTTGAGCTGTGCTAAGTCCTTCAGCTTATTCAGGGGATCCTACAGATAGCAACAAAAAGCACCACGATTAAAGCATAAACTGCCATGTAGAACTTCTTAACTACTTAATATTGGTAATGTTTGTGAATTTTATCAACACTGCATAATGTGAGTTGACAAACTGTACATGCACTCTGTCATGGATTCAATAACTTTTACAGTTAGCTGTACTTTAAAAAAAAATACAGTGGGGAAAAAAACAACATGAAAGAACAAAAGGGATTGATCAGTTTCAAGTCTCTGAGTATGGTTGAGTTTAAACCAATAATCCTAAACTGGTGGTGGTCGTCTAGTGAACATTTATCAAGCTCTTGTCCAAAGTGAATTACATTTCTTGTGACAGTCTCACTGAAGGATCTTATTCAAGGGGTCAAATGGTGGTAGCCCTTCAAGAACCTACGACATCTTGGTGTATAGACGAGCATCATACCACCAGGAGACCAGTATCAAATTCATGATACAATGTGGCAGAAATAAATGTAGTTGGTTTGAAAACTGACAACTTAATAATCATAGAAAACAGGGCCAGATTTGTTGAGAAGCAACTAAATTAAACTACGGCTAGGAGGTTTATACTACACTACTAGGCAGATCGTGTCACGATTTTCGCGGTGAAATTAAATTATTTGATAAACTACGACTCGCCCCAAACTGATGAGAAATATTGGAGTCGATTTCTATTATACACTGCAACATCTACTCACTGAAACCGATTCACTCCGACTGAGAACCGAGGCTAAAAGTAGCATAACGTGAACCAAGCTAAAGTTAGCTTAGCTGGGATTTTGTCGTAGTGGCTGGTTTAAGGTTGCTGCTAACATTTTGAAACAGTTATAATTTAAATGTATTAACCCATCAGGCGACACTTTTCATTATTAAAAGGCAACTTAACTACAAACTTCACTCACCTTGTCATTCGCCATTCTTGCGCGTGTAATGACAAACGATTACATCCGCGCTCGTCTGATTCTGCCTGAATACAGCGCGATATCGCAACTACTCATGTCTGCACTATCTTTCAAGAAAACAGTGGTAAATAGTCTAGTAATATTTGCCATAACTAATTAAATTTTAAAAAAAGTCAAAAATTGGAAACGCCGCCTTATCTATTTCTTTTACCTTCCAATTTTTGAGCATTACTAGAATCGTAAGACGTTTCATATAATAAAACTGGAATTATGCAATAACCAAGAATGTATTTTTTATTTAGGTTTTTTAAAATCAGGTTTTTCTTTGCATCATTTGCCTGTTCATTTTGTTCACTTTTTTATTTTATAGAATATAACTCAACCACAGATGTGCAAAATTTGCACTTAGGCATATTTGGCCAATTATTTCTGTGCTGTATTTACATAACAGACTCTCTTTAAACTATAATGAGCACTTGCTACAGTAAATAATTATGCTATAAATATTTAAACACAATTAAATTAATGGTAGTTCAACATTAACGTCTCGAAAATTAAAACGTTCATAAAAAAAACATTTCTATAATGGAACTATTTGATATTAAAACATTCTGCGGTCCACACGTCCAAACGCTTCACGTGTTTAAAAGCTCGTCTCTGATTGGCTGGTATTTATTCATTCCTTCACGCCATTGGTCTTGCGCCTTAGCAACTGTGCGCCATTTTTCGTGAAACATAAGGAAGGAAAGATGCGTACAAACGTCTTTCTACAAATCTGAGAACCGGACTAGCTGCACTGTGTGCCGAAGATGAGTGGTTTTGCCGCGTTCTCCGCCTGAGCCGGGCGCCTCGGGACGGATCCGCTGCGCGATATCGGGTAAGGTTGCAACAAGGCAGCCGCTCATTGGACAGACGGCGGAGGCCGAAGTCAGTATGGAGGCTCAGCAGTAACCCCCAAGCCGCACACGGGAGGGAGACGGACACTCCCTGCACGCCCGTGAATTAAGTGTGTGTGAGAGTGAGTAAGTGCGAGTTGTGCGTGTGAGAGCGGTTTTGAACCCCGTGGTGTGCGATCGGGGCATGTGTGTGTGTGTCAGTGGGTAATACCGTGTTCACTTAAGGTCCAGAAATACTGTGTTATAGTTCATAATTCCCTCACTGTACATGTCTCTCTCTGATTGTCCTTCATGCATATGTTATACATATGTTTATCATTGTTATTCATGTGCACGCCTTATCAGCATCATTACCGTTTTCAAATTAAACCTTTAACACATAACACAAAATACATTGTTGAGTGTGTGAGAAAAGGCACATAAATACAGTTTTGTGCAGTTTTTACGGCTGTTTTATATAGTAAGTGATTATTTGTCATAATCAGCGCAGCACAGCGCACCCCAATGAAATGTGATGTACTATAATCAGTAGTAAAACATTAGAAAATTAACTGGAACGTTTTCAAGCATACTTTTTCACCCCGGTCTTCTAACCACCTGCTGTTCTGTACAGCGATGGAGGCCATCTATGAGGAGACTGAAGTGAAGGTAATAGAGGAGGTGGAGACTTGTTACACACTTGTCGATCTCCCTTCACCCAGTAAGAAGAAAAGGAGCAAGGCATGTTCAGAGCATGCAGACAAACCCAAAAAGCCCAGGTATATACTTAGAGAAGCTGTTTGTCCACCACAGTGATGCATTAGATTAAAATGATAAAATCTACATGCTACCATCTCCCATCGTATGTAAACCGTGTCTCCTGCAGGTCTGCCTACCTGCTGTATTACTTTGATGTACATCAGAGTCTGCAGCAGAAGCATCCAGACATGCCCCAGTATGAGATCAACAAGTGTATTAGTGACAACTGGAGAAGCCTCAGTGTGGCTGAGAAAGGCTACTACTTGGAGAGAGCCAAGATGGAGAAAGATGGGGTAGATCCGGTAATTAATGGCAATATTTATACACAAATAGCCCACATGGATGCATTGTTCCTACACTCATTGGTTATGAGTTTAAACTAAACAGCAAGGTGTACCTGCTAGGTCTTGCTAACAAAGTGGTCCATGTCTTTGTAATTCATTGTATTTGAATACAGTCTGTGACTTAACCCAAATATCTAAACCTTCATCTGTCCAACAGAGCGCTCAATCAAAAGTTTCTTCCCAGGATGTGCCAGGCTTCCGCAAAATCCTCCCGAGGACCAGCTACGTTCTCTTCCCCAAGAATTCGCTTGGAGAAGAGAGGCCAGGAGCCTCCATGGGAATGTGTATGGAGGCTGGGGTTGATTCTGTAGGGGAGGAAGCCTCCCAGACATCTATCCAAGAGCCTCTGGTGTCCCCCTTGACCCTGGGTAGTGAGGTGGAGCTGGTGGAGCACTGTATCGCTGTAGAGGCTCTGGGGGAGGACGCTGCGCTGTCGCTGGGTAGATCGGCAGAGGTGCAAGGAATTTTGCACCATTATCCCAACCTCAACAAATCTCAGGCTTTTGTGCAGGACGGTCACCATGGCACCACTCTACTGGTGAAGGAGGGTGAAGTGGGGATTGTGGGTGAGGCTTACGGGGGCGTTACCATGGCAGTGGAGAAGAAGCCAGAAGGCGGGACTGTGATGCCCCAGGTCAAAACAGACACCACTCATCTGGTCGCCATAATACCCGATCATGTGAGTATGTTAGAAAAGCTCCAGCTGAACCCACATTTGAAATATTGCAGCAAATTTGGTTTAATGCTGTTTACTCAAAAATAATCAAAACTGTCTTTTAGAACTTCTTATAACTTATTTTTACTTAATAATAATCCTAAGTCATATAACCTACCATATTGTAGAAACCGATCATAAAGATATATATGTTCATATACATTATTAATTATAAATTATTATAAATTATTAATAAACTGCTAGTTTATGAGTTTATTATATTAATAAGGAGTTCCATAAAGATGCTTTAATGGGTGACACCATGTGTTTTATGTTTAGGAGCTAATGGAAAATAAAGTCCTTTCCGCCGCCAATCCAATTATGGTGCTTCCAGTAATGAACCACGTCAAACCTGATCCTAAACCGTCAGTCAAACTGGTCAGTAGGATACAAACAAATAAGCAATATGAGCATTCTATTCTGATAATTTGATGTTCCAAGCAGTTACCTGCTAATAGCATGTGACATTTCTGACCCCAATTCCACACACCTGTCTCTTAAGTTAGTGCCAGTAGGCTGTAATTGAACTTTTCCTATACTTTGTTACTAGTCCATAACATACACTAGAAGAGGCAGAGGCAGCTGTAGCACTCCAGGATGTTCCTTCACCTATGTGACTCGTCATAAACCGCCCCATTGCCCAGACTGTGGACAGCATCTGGGCGGCAAGTGGGTGCCACCTGTGAGTCGAACAGTTTTAGTATTAATGTAATGTTTTAATGATTGTTTTAATGTTATAATGATAATGAGTGTTTTTTTCAGCGACACTTTGGACATTTCAAGGACTATTTTGTGCTTTTCAGACAGCAAAAGGAGCAGGTCACAGTTCCACTTCATCTCAGCGTAAACAGCAGAAGAGTCCGGGTGATGGGGATGGCTCTCCCACCATACCCTCAGATGGTACTCCTGAAAGCAGTATTGGTACATCTGATGTAAACATGATGAGGATGAAACAAGAGAAACCAGATGATATAGTAGTTACACATAAAATAGAGGCAGACAACTCAGTAGGGAGAGGAGAGACAGTGCCAGCAAGGACGCTAAAAGGTGGACGCAGAAAGAAAGAAACGACTGGGGCAGTGACATCTTGTCGTCCAGCAGATGGCGCCCTCAACAAAAACCAGCACTGCTCCAGCACGAAATCAACCGTGGTCATGTGAGCAAAGTTTGCTTTGTCATTTCAAATATGTGATAATTTCACCATTTTTATTTCAAAGGGATTTAAGTCCAGTAAAACGTCTAACTTGACTGTTTCCCTGTGGTTATGCCCAGTGGATCGAGTGGTGGTCACATTCAGATGCTTGCTAGAGACCGGAGTGGCATTGCTGGTCAGAAACGACGGGTTCGGGCCATTCTACCTGCCCCTGTCGTCCCATGTAAGCTTTTTCAAACACCACTAAAATCTTGTTTCAAGACTTCGTTACACAGAGATGATAATCAACTCAAAGCCACACATGTAGAAACAGCAATGATGTGGTGGTTAAACAGTGACGTAAAGAGTGTTTTGCAGGTGTTCCTCCCCAGCCAGCTGTTGTTCAGTTGATAGCGATGCCTTCCAGTAAGATAAAGTCTGACCCAAAAATCACCAGCAGGACAGGTAACACACTTTAGCATGCAGCCACCTGGTGTTAAATCATTAAAAAAGATTAAAGTATAATGAGTGTGGAGTTTGTAATCAACTACAGTGAATGGGTAAAATATCTATTGCTTTCACATATTTACTTATTTCAGTTAAACCCCCTGACGAGAGGATACTGGGCCTGAAACCCAGCACGCTGAAGCAGTTGGGACACTCTGTACCACCTGGTGATTTAGAGCAGGTGAGATTAGCTTAAACAGCTATTAAGATTCGGGATGGTATCCTGCACAAACCACTACTTTTTGAACTATTTTTTACTATTGCTATTAGACTGTTTTCATTTTGTTTCGGTTGTGATTACTGTTAATGTTTCTTGTCAGAGCTGATACAAGCAAAACAGGCAGATGTACATTTATACATTTTAATATCACCTCAGTTGAGTTGTATTTTTGTGTTTGGAGTTTAATAGGTGAACAAGCTACTCTTACATCTTTTATAATGATGATCTATTTCATATGTGCATTTTATTTGTTTACAGTTAAGAAAATGAACCAACTACAGCTGAAAATGGGATTATAAGAATAAACAAATCACTGCAGAAAACAGGCAGTTATCAAATGGGAATATGGCACTTAGCTTCTTTCAATAAATCTCGAGTATGTTTTTCTCTTCTCTGCTTGCTTCCATCCCAGAAACCTGCGTCCATTAGCAGTAGTCAGTATATCGTGACAGACAACGGGGTGAAGATCCTGTCCATGGTGCCTTTAAAGCCAAATCCTGCCGCTTCCCTGGTTAGTGCTGAATTTCACCAGTGACACCTAACATGCTAATATACACTACAATAATAACATGTTGCAATTCCATAATGAAATATAAAAAATGAAACTTGCTTGCAGTTCTTTTTGTTTGTATTAATGTTGTCCGTTTTACGTTGGCAGTCCCTAGGCTTGTCCACGGCTCGGGGCAGGGGGAAGTGTAAAACCCCCTCGTGTGATTACGTCTATAAGAACAGACACAAGCCGCAGTACTGCCCCAGCTGTGGATGTGAACTCTCCTCTAAAACAGCCAAGAAATCCAAAGGCCAGGTTAGCTGCACGTTATTAATCTCACACACTGTAATTGGGGTTTCTTTACAATCATGGCACCAACGGTGGGGAAGTGGTTAGTGCTGCCGCCTCACAGTGAGAAGGTCCTGTCTTCGATCGCCGGGTCGGCCGTAGGGCCTTTCTTTGTGGAGTTTGCACGCTCTCCCCGTGTTGGCGTGGCTTTCCGCTGGGGGCTCCAGTTTACTCCCACAGTCCAAAAGCATGCACTAGGGCTAATTGGTGACTCTAAATTGGCCCCGTAAGGTGTGAGTGAGAGTGTGATTGCGTGATTGTGTGTGCCCTGCAGTGTCCTGCCCAGGGTTGGTCCCGGTCTTGCGCCACACGACCCCGGGTGGGATTAAATGATTCGGATAACGAATGAATTAATGAACATTGCGAAGATTTATCAGTGGCTTATTTGTGCCACTACATGGTGCCATATTAGCCTTCCTGATTGTGGAAGAACTTAAACTTAAGCAGGTCTAAAGATTGTGTATTGTCTTCTTATGGTCTCCAGGACACAGTAAACATGGGACTAAGTAAGTGAATCTGGAAGTACACATATTTGGTGTCTAATATAAGTGCCAGCTTATTTTATTATGTAGATAAATTATACTGGGCCAACTGGAACAAGGATTGTGGATGTATAAACCAATTAAAAACCATTTTAATTGTTTGTTTTAACATTAGTTTTGTAAGCACTCCCAGAATGTTTAGTTGATTAACACACTCATTTTAAAAGGTTAAAAACCATTACCCTCTTGTTTCTTGATTTCTTTTTGCCTCCAGTCTTCCCCTGAGCCTGTGGGCGACTCAACAGCCATGCTGGACCCGTATCAACCCTTAAGTCCATCTCAGAGAGAGCTGCAGCGGCAGTCCACTGTGGCCCTGCTCAGACAAAGCCTGCAGTACCCTGAAAACGAGGCTGAACTCCAGGACGTCCTCAGCCTCATCCATAGCCTTAACCATGCAAAGGAAGAGAGAGATGGAATTGAGAAAAAGCGGGATGAGGACGCTGGGTCCCTGCAGAACAGCTGGCCAAGGTTTTATGAGTCTGCTGCCACTCACTGCAGCCTGTGCCACTGTGTCCTCTACAAAGGAGAGGAAAGGTGAGGACACTGCTCACACATCTACAGGTCATGGGATGTTGAAAAGCTCTAAATAATAAAGATATTAATAGATAATACAGCTGTATGGAAATATATATTTGTTTTTGTTGACGAGACAAAACAAGGCACAATATGTAAGCATGTGAACTGTCAGATGTTGAAAAACTGTCTAATTTGTTTGTCAGAATATTTATTTGTATCCCTGTCATTCGTTGGATTGGTTGAGGGTGGTGTACAAATGGAATTCCAGCCATACAGGTGCTGATGCCCTAAACGACAGGCCAGTGATAAAATATAAATAGTGAATAGGAACATGGCTTAAATGCAAATGGGGTCACCAGTGCAAGAAAGAATAGAATTAGTATTAGGATCATGGACACACATATACTTCCGCTGAACGGAACACAAAAGCACTATGTTAATGGATTTTGGAGAGATGCTCTTGTGGCTTCAAATAAAGTGGGATGAAAACATACATACACACATACCAAAATTGTGTATTTACATTTTCTAACTTCTAGTTTATTTTTATAGTTTATTTTTGTGTATTCTATGTTGTTCTTTGTACTGGAGCCATGTCATCTCGTCTCTCTGTATACTTGTATATAACTGAGATGAAAAAGTTTGCTTTGACTTGACTTTGATATAATCAGAGCAACTAATAGGTAGGGAACCACAGATCCAACTTCTTCAGTTCCGATACGGACGCCGATACTTGAGGTTTGGGTATTGGCCGATACCAGTTTTTAATTAACAATTTGTGTATGTCTCTGTGAGGAGGAGACTGGGATTATTATGTTATGCTTAAGGAAAGTACTTCACTTAAATACAGTTTTTTTTTCTAACTAAAACAATGTCATATTTACTCACCCATAGGTATATGCTAATTAATTCATTATTAAAATAGCATCGCAAAAATTATTTGTTTAAACACAGTTCTGTAATTTTGTGACCGTCCCTAATCCTGCGGCGCTGAAACGATCAGGAACGCATACTGTAGATTGAGAGCGAGATCGGATTTGTGCATCCATACTAATATGTGCCTCTGTCTATGTGTGCTTTGAGCTGGTTGTGATAAAGATATTGATAGGAGAAACTGAGACTTTTATGCGCTTGTGATGACTCATAAGGAAAAATGCTTTTATAGAAAAGTCACAGGTTTTCACCTAGAAGAGTGAAAGGATTTGCTTTTGGTTCCTGAGATTTAGATTAGGTGTATCTATAGTATTATTTACACTAAATCATTAAATCATAGTCAATGGAAGAATCTCAATGATGGCAGAATCATGATGTGTGCATGTTTGTAATTGTTTCTGTGTGTTGACATGTGTGTGTTTTTGTGCTGAAGTTGTTCATTAGCAGGGTTGCAGCAGTGCTGGTTACTGACTGAGTCTGTGCTACAGCCTGCAACTCTACAGCTGAAGATGTGTCTGAACCCGCAATGCCTGGCAGTACACAGCTTTACCGACCTACACCCAGGTATAAACAAGTACACAAACACACACATCCACCCACAACACGGGACATTTCATTGTGTGGATTTTTCTGTAATTCATATGAATAGGGCACGTCTGAGTGGCTGACCTGAGTTGTTGCTTTGTGTGTCTGTTTTGTCTCTCAGCTTTGTTTAACATAGGGAACCAGCTACTGGTGAGTTTTGATTTGTTCTTCAAGATCCGAAACCAGATCAAACTGGGACAGGACCCAACACAGGCAGTTTGTGACATCCTTGACAACACAAACACTCCGCCAGGTGCAAGCAGATTCTTCAATATCTGTATATGCTTAAGTGATGTGTCTTTTAAACGACATAATGTGTGTTTAAATGCAAATGTAATGTGTAATAATATTTACATTTACCATTTACGGAGATTTGGAATATATATGTGTAGTTTTTGGATATGTTACTATGTCATCTAGCCCTATCACTAATAAGATTTTTCTATGTCTCACCTTCCCATCTCATCTTTTCTTCTTCTCACCTCCACAGATTGTGTCCTCACCCCAGAGCAACATTCTCATGTTCAGGACCTTCTATGCAGTGGCTACTGGGCATTCGAATGTCTGACGG
The DNA here is from genome assembly GCA_032718565.1 of Distichodus sexfasciatus. Classification (NCBI taxonomy): domain Eukaryota; kingdom Metazoa; phylum Chordata; class Actinopteri; order Characiformes; family Distichodontidae; genus Distichodus; species Distichodus sexfasciatus. Next base: position 2,615,696 of record JAVGVS010000006.1, read on the forward strand.
TTCGAGACTACAATGATATGATATGTGGAGTGTGTGGCATCGCCCCCAAACTGGAAATTGCACAGCGCAACACCAACTGTGTCCTGCAGCTTAAAAATGTCGAGGTACGATAACATTTCATCTCACTCTTTCCTGTTTGAAGACCCCAGCTTGTGTGCTTTCAATTTCAGACTGAAATCTCTATCTGTCTCTTTCTCTTCTCCCACGCATACACACTCTAGTTTACATGGCCAGAGTTCCAGGAATCGGCGGAGGTGCAGGTGGAAGAGTTCTGGTTGGCGATGGAGAGCGAGGCGCTGGAGCAGGCCGCCTTCCCGTCCAACGTCTCCATCACACGCTTTGATGCCTCCATCATCGCCCCTTTCTTCCCACCATTGATGAGGAGCGCTGTGGTCATTAACACGGAGAAAGACAAGCTCATGAGCGACTCGCCTCCTTCAGGTAAAGGGGCAGCATCTGAACACGTACATGAAACATTGCAACTACAGGTCGACTGATATGGGTTTTTCTATAGCCGATGCCGATGGCCAATTCTTATTTTTTTGTTGGCCGATAATTGGACATTTTCCCTTCTATTTGCATGAAAAATGTCACACTAATAATAATAGATACACAAAATGTATTGAACACTGTCTTGAACCGTCTCTTTAATGTTCCTTTTGTGCACTGCACTTATACTGCACTATACTGTTTTTAAATAAATGTTGTATAAACCAGTTATTTAATACAACAGGTAATTAAAGAAATTTGTGATACATTTAGCTAAACGGTTTAGAGCACTTATCAAGCAGAATTTATTACGTTTTTAGAACGAGTTTAAACTTAAATATAAGCTTAAATAACATAAATAAAACTTCACAGTGACAATAACACAGGGCTGCCCACAGACGTGCCTGACTATTGTACTGTACTACAAATATCGGCTAATAAACAGTCAGATCAGTGCTGATTCATAAATTCTGTCATTGATTCAGTCAAAGTTTAGAGTTTATTAATCAGTGGAGTTTTGATATACACTTGGTGTGTGTGTTTTGACTGTAGGAGACCCTTCAGTGCTTGTGCGGTTGATCCATGACGGACATGTGAAGCCAGAGTTGATGGACCAGCACACAGAGGAAGAGCTCAGATATGCTTTACAGCAGTGTGGGATAACAACAGCACCAGAGAGCACCAAGGTGCAAAGATACACATCTCTCTCTCTCTCTCTCTATACAGTTTATATATATACACACACACCACGATGACTGCTTGAACTGCGATAACTGGTATATTTGCATGAACTATACACTAATGCACTATGCACAAGGCAGTATATTTGGCCAATCAGATGGAGCCCTAATGCCCTAATTGCCCGCGCCCTTTATAGATGCAGTAATACTTCTGATTATGTAATTTAGACGTGCGTCTTTTTCAGTTATTTCGCTAATTCTAAAATAATAGTGGAAATAGTAAAATTCTGAGTTATATTGTTCAGGCTTAAGCTGTTTAAAAACAAGCGTTTAGAAGTGTAAATAACCAATAACGAGCCTAATATATGATAAAATGAAATGCATAAAATACTGTAAAATTAGTTACGATGGTTCGATTTATCGATCTTACGATGACGATAGCAATACGACAAAATTTGAAATGTTTCACGTGGCAGTCAAACATAGCAACCGTAAGTTGTGCGATACGTAGGGATGCTGCTGGAAAGTATGCAACTGCCACCTTGTGAGATGCCTCAAGGGGCTTTCAGGCCGAACGTGGCATGCTCTACGCTGCGCTCTGAAACCCACTATTCTATCGCTTGCGCAGCACAAGAGCGGTCAAATTTGAAACCACTTTGCATGTTTATGTATACAAATGTATCTTTCACTCTAAATTATTCTGCTTGTCAAATGAGAGATCACAAAATACACTGTTCACCCTCCTGAAACTTTTCTCCTTGCCAGGATGAGATGATGGTGTCTTTGTGTCTGCTGTATTCCCAAGTGCAGAACGGCCTCTCCACAGTCCCCCAGCCTCCTCAGCATGTAACTGCAGGCAAACTCAGTAAGCTCTGCCCTCACCAGGTAAACGGCATTTCTCACCTAATGTCTAGGTCACCTGCTAGTAATTTGCATAAAACCAGGACATATTTCTTCTTAGTTAGGAAGCACCTATGAACATGGAATCTGCATGTTTATAACATTAATGCATTTAATTAAGTTATTATTGGTGTAAGAAATATACTACTAAACATGGTTACTAAGGTCAAATAGATTTTTGACCAGCTATTCATAATTAAATGAAATTATTCTGTACCTTTAATTATTAAATTATTTAATCATTAAACTTTGCTTTATTATTAATTAATTAATTGTGATTTAATAAATGGTATTCCTTTAATTATTTAATTTTAACGCAGTTAAAAAATAGGGAAGTGTTGTTAGGCTCTGGAATTTATTTAAATCGCATTAAAATATTGTGAATTTGTAGATTTTCATATATTGTAACTCAGCATAGTGAACGAGCAGTCAAGCATTTAACCTCTGTTTATGTTTTGCATATTTTAAGTAGTTAAATTGTAGCAAATCTTTTGTTATCTGTACAGCTTTATTGCAAAATATTTGCAGTAAAAGATTTTAAATATAATGAGATATCTCTAAATGTGTCTCAGGTGGTGTGCGGATCAAAGTATCTTGTGCGTGCCGAAAACGCCCGTGACCACGTGGACCTCCTGCTGTCTTCCCGCTTCTGGCCTCCCGTGTACGTAGCAGACTGTGCCCAGAAGGTGGCGCTGTGTGCAGACACGCTGTACCCAGAGCTGACGTCACCAATGTGGGGGAGGAACCAAGGCTGCTTCTCCGACCCCATGTCAACAGTGCAGGTGTGTATTACAGCCCCAGTGGGCAGCTGATAGCGTAACGGTTAGGGCATTTGCCCCGTGATCTGAAGGTCGCTGGTCCGAATCCGAAGACCGGTAAAGGTAAACTGAGGTACTCATGAGCACAGTACCATCCCCGAGAACTGCTCCCCGGGCGCTGCCCATATCAGCTGCCCACTGCTCCCTCACGGAGGGGTCAAATGCAGAGGTCACATTTCATTGTGGTGCACTGTGTGCTGTGCTGTGCTGTTTACAATGACAAATAATCACTTACACTTACCTTTTGGCTATGGTTCCAACAATATATCTGTTAGAGCCATTTTGTGTTGCATGAATGTTTGAATATTTGGATTTAATAGTTCATAAGTATTTGTAGTAGAAATTAGAGCTATAAAGCTAATTTGAATATTTCTGGAACTTTCCATATGTGACCCGATTTGCCGCAATGAGTCGGAAGTCGGCGTTCTATTTATTTAGATACGGGCCGATTATGTTGACAAACATCAAAAATATCGATTTTTCTTTTTTGGTCTTATATGAAAGAAAAGGTCTTCAAAATTAATCTGGTCTCCAAAAAAGAAAAATCGCTATTTTTGTGATGTTTTTCAACATAATCGGCCTGTATCTAAATAAACAGAACGCCGACTTCCGACTCATTACGGCAGATCGGGTCATATATGGAAAGTTCCAGAAATATTCAAATGTGCTAGTTAAATGTGCTAGTACGTAACAACAGAAGTAATATGTAGTTGCCTTACGCGTTGTAATCCGATTGGTTCCTGAAATATATATAAAGAAATAAGAACGTACACAGACGGTAGAAGTGAGTTGAAGCCAAGAACTCAGGAGCGTTACAGTCTTTTGATCGTCACGTAAAGTCTCTTTGTAGTCTTGAGAATTCATCGTTTGCTTGTAAAAGTCTCAGTTGCAGTAAAGATAAAGACATCCAAAGAAAAGACTGGGTTCAAGACTCTTATTTTGTATACGTGTTGTGTGCAAAGAATCTTCAGAGTTCGAGGCTAGTGAGACAGCATGAGCAGCACTCACAATATCGATTATTTAAATAGGTGCCGACCAGTTTGCAAATCGATTTGTTTCAATGCCAGTATGTTGCTTACATCATTTAAATGAGCAGTCTTTAATATGTGCAATATGATGTATAGCTACAGTTTCACAAGCGAGGAACGAAAAATGAAAGCATCACTGCACTCGTTTCTGCCATGTGATTCTCCAGGGAATATGCTGTTTGCAGGGATTTGCTCTGTAAATTTCCGCCTGAGTCATTGTGGTCTATTCATTCATTCATTCATTATCCGGGGGACTGGAGGACCGGAGCCTATCCCGAGAACTATGGGGGCAAGGCGGGGGAACAACCCTGGGCACCGCTGGGCACACACACTCACACAATCACGCTCTCATTCACACCTTACGGTCTAGATTATATCAAAATGTATGTCTGACTCAGCCTTTAGTCAGCGTTGGTGTCAAAGTCTCTTAAAGTCTTTAATACATAAATATTAAAAGTATTTGAATCAGCTGAAATATTTAGATATGTTAGATTTAAATGTATTTTATGTTGACTTTAAATATTCATTTTTAAATACTACTTTTTGATGTCTATTTTAAAAGAATCAACTAATTGATTAAGCTTAAATAAAAGACAGATAAATCAATTATTTAAGTAATCATTCATTCCATTTCATACTTTTGGCATGTTTCTTCTTCCTTGGTTGTTAGCCATGTTTTACTTGCTATAAATTTAGTAGGAAATTTAGTTGAGTTAGGAAAACAGATTTTCTTCGGAAGGTGCTTGTTCCAGGAAATGGAATAAAAATAAAAGCCTCACTTCCACTAATGCCTCTGGGAGTGTGAGACAGCGACAACAAAGTTCTGTTTTTGAATGTATTTTGCTATGAAGAGGTTATTGTGGTCTCTAAAAAGTTGATTTAAAGGATATCAAAGAGAGAAGTATTTCAGCACTGTTTTTCAACCAAAATGCCACCTCATTTTTCATTTTCCTCCCTCTCTAAATGTGATATTTTCCCTTCATTCCCTCTGCTCTCTGCTCAGCATGTGTCCTGCACCGAGCTCCAGGAACAGCAATACAGTGTGGACCTGGCCGCCGTCGACTCCAACCCCCGCCTGCACCCCCTCACCAGGTCCCCGTCCCGCTGGATAGTATGCCCCGACTCGCCTGCCTCCACGTCCTCGCCCTCGTCCTCTGTGGACCCCCATCGCGCCATGTCACTCTGCACGGAACTCCAGCCTTATAGCAGCCTCGCCTCGGCGCTCAGCGCCCCCCTCCATGCTGACGGAAGCGTGTCGTTGCCCCCCACTTCCCGCCCGCCACTGGTGTTTGATAACGCCGCCCACTACTACCTCTACAACCGACTGATGGACTTCTTGACCAGCAGAGACATTGTGAGCAACCAGATCGCAGAGGTGCTCAAGGTTTGCCAGCAGGGTGAGGTGGTGATGATTAGAGATGCACTCTACAGGCTCGGAGTGGCGCAGCTGAACACAGAGGAGGAAGAGGAGGAGAAGGAGCAGGGCCAGGTGGGCGATGAAGGCGGAGCAGACGGAGACGTCGGCGTCGCGATTGCCGAGGACGTGGCGTCCGAATGACTAAAGATGAGGAACAAGGTGACCGGGGCGGGTCACGTGGGGTGGAGTGGGGTCGTGGGCCTCGGTGGAAATGAGGAATCAGAAGACAGCGGGAGGGGAAAGCACAGATTACTGTGAAGAGGATTTTCAGTAACACAACGAAACTGAGGACACTGCAGTACCAGAAATACATTGCATTGTGTGGAGAGAGCAGATTTTGCGTTGCAGGACCAGAGAGTATTTATTATTGAGGCAGTGTGTGTGTGTGAGAGAGACAGATTGTGTGTGTGAAATGCAGGGAAATAACTGATCAGTGCAAGTTCATACAAGACTGTTATTTCTGAGATAATTGAGAAACTGTGACGTCGGTACTGTAATTGAAGTTTTGCCATGTTTAGAAATTGATCTCAGGTTGTAAACCATTATCCAGTGTTTTATCACGGGCTGCTTCCACATGTGTGTCTGATGTTTTGAGAATTCTAAATTATTTATTGATTTGCAGTTTTTAGTGACTGATTACAAGCTGCAGTTGACTGACTGTACAGATTGATTGTACCGAGTTAAAGCATCAGATTTTTATTGTGTTTGTGGATTACAACCTACTCTGATCAGGAGCAGGGATATATTTTATTTGAAAAAATCTTCATAATAATGTAAATAATTGTGCATTGAACTGAATATCCCTAGATAATTAAAGCACTGTAGAAGTTAAAACATGTATGTGAGCTTTAATTGGAAAAGAGAACTGAGCATTGTCTTGGTTTTATTGAATAGCTTATAACAAATTTGCATCAAACACATGTCCAATGAGTACAACATATCAAACATCAACATTAAGAGCCACTTATACTGATAATGCCAAACGTGTCAATTTATTCTTTTAAAAATACATATATGAATAAGTGAAGTGTACCAAACAATGGTGACACTGTTAGCAGTGGCAGAGTGAATGTTAAACAGCAGCTTCAATAATTCAGTTTTAATGATATGGCAGTATGGATGAGAAAGATTATCCTTGTGTTGCTCTGCCTCATAAGAAGCACAGGAATCATGGCAGTGTTCGCTCAGTGCTACATCAAACAGACATCTACTCTGTGGCTGTAGACAAGTTTAACAGTAAAGCTTTTTGTCTGCTTTTTAGCTTGGTCACGGATAAGTTTATTTGACAGTTCATTTATTAACAGCGTCTTATATGGTACTGAGTGTGTTCCAGATCTAAACCTGTATCACTTCCATTGATTCATTTTTACAAACCCATAAAATAATAACACAACATGGAAATTTATAGGCTGTTAAAGATTTGTAGACTACTTAATCAAAGTTAATTAATTGCTCGTATTCAAGTCATTTGCAAAAAAAATGGAAAAAGGATCAACACATAAAAAACGAGCACAAGTAGACATAAGCATGAAAAGAACATTTCTAAACTCAACTGAGAAGCAACTAGAATATCATATGTGGAAGTGTGAACTTTGCTGGCCTGCTAATAAACTGGAAGTCGAAGATGCTGACTGGACCATTTTCTACATGCTGGAACAAGGAACTGCTATTTACACAAAAAAGCATGTCAGGAAAAGGATATGGTGTAAATACATTACAACTATTTAGAGCATATGTATTATAATATCAAAATCAATGTTTACGAAAAGGAAGATGACAACTTGGAACTCCCAGTTGGAAATGTCCAACTCTGATTACTCAAAAGTACTGAGTTAAGGCTAAAAAAGTTATTTTTGAAGAAAAAAAAATCAAAACAGGAGAGAGTTAACAGCACACAGAACAGAACTTTTCTCTGTGTTTATGATGTTGCTTTTGCTGACAAACAAGCAAAAAATGCTGAAACGTGAACCTCACACTGAGTCACCAAAACTGTGGCTGCAGCTCACGGGCCGAAGATTAGCTGTGGAGGAACTTGGAGCAGAATACAGATGTAAGAGCGCAGAGTGGACTTAACAGAACTGGTAGTTGTTTGCCTTCATCAAAGGCTGTTCCTCCTCCTCCTGGTCACATGATTCTTCACTGCTCTTGGCTGGGTCACATGGCTCCAGCTGCTCTTCATCCAGCGTCCCGGACTGGATGTTCTGGTACTGAGTCTGACATTCAGAGGAGATAGAGGGCATTATTGGGTAACGGGGTGTGATGTTGCTGACAACTTTTACCAGGTCATTAAGCCCAAATGATTATGTCTAAGATTGTGTGGAATTGCTTCTTCTTCTTTACCTGTTCAGGTATGTCTCCAAGCAGCTTCTTAATGAACTCACTGATCTTGTTGAAGGTGGGTCTCTCTGTGGGCTCCAGGTTCCAGCATGTTTTCATGATGCTGTATCTGAGTGTGGACACAGTACAACATTTATATTTATGCCATATCACACATGATACACTTAGTGCTCAACATTCTCATGAATTTGTGGTTTATATAAAAAAAAAACACATCCTTAAATACACAATGATTCATTACAAAGAATATATATTTCAAGTGGGATTCTAAAAGTTTCATTTCAAGATTTCCACTCAAATATTTTTAGCTACAAGCAAACTTTACTAACGCCTGCAAAATATTTTTAGTACTTCAATAATAATGTCAGATATTTCAGGGCTTTTCTCAAGTAGAATTCTTGAGGCTTAATTTTATTGAAGTGTTAAAATTAAGGCCATTAATCAGTTAGAAATATGCAGAGTTGGGTACGTTAGTTATAAAGTGCAATTAGTTATAGTTACTAGTTACTTGTTACTTGAAACCTGTTCCTATGTTTCTAGCTCATCAACTACCTGACTCAGAGCTAATGACTGAGTATGCAGAGAATTTATAGCAAATCATGTCATTATAGAACCCATTACATCTGGGATTCATCATCTAGTGTCCTTCAGTCTTGTTTGGTTTATGTGGGGAACAGCTCTGTGCTTCCTTACAGTGTTAAGAATGGGGTCAGTAATCTCAAGTAAAATCCTGCCCGACACAAGCTAGCATTAGGAATAGAACCGGAGAGAAGAAGCATGAAATGGAAGCAAAATGGATGCTCTGCTCCATGATCATGTGTTTAACACGCAGAACTAAAAAGCAGCGCTGCAGAGAGGACAAAAGAGGAACAGAAGAGTCGCTGTGAGGAATCAGCCGCACTGACTGTCTCACACACTCCTTCTGGGAAACGGGCCTTCATCTAGCAGCCACTACAGAAACTTTACATCAGTTACTAGTGAGCTTCAAATTTCCGTAGAAAACATGTCACATTTCATTCCATATAAGTACTGCTAATTATACCCAGGCACAAATGAGGGTTTCGTCTCGTCATTAACCCTTTGAACTCTGGGCCATTTTTGAGCGTTTTTGCATCCCTTTATTTATTGGGCTATAACATTTTAATTCCATAAGCTAGCCATTCAGTAAGTCTTCTCGATTTCATTGATATGTGTATCATGCATGTGTGTTACTCCTGTCGCGAGTTATGAGTCTGAGACTAAAGGTTACAAAAATGAACGTGAAACGCGTCCATTGAGTTCAAAAGGTTAAGTGTATAAAGTGCGTTTTCTTACATCTCTGGTGGGGCGAAGTCAGGACGGGTCATTTGATAGCCACTTTTAATCATCTTATAGAACTTGGTGTCCACCTGGATGTTCGGATATGGGCTTTTACCTGCAGGATAATAAACAGACAAAAGGTTTTGTGTGTCAGAAATGTAATTATTAATGTGACATAATGATCTGAGTACATAATTGGTAGTGTGATGATTATGAGGAATATTGTAAAATGGAACATGAGGAACATTGTAAAATTCTATGAAAAAAATTATTAAAGTAGGATCATGTTTGTTTTGGATTCTTCTGTTTTACCCAGAGAGAAGATTTCCCACAGCAAGATTCCATAAGACCAGACGTCACTCTGTACTGTATACACACAGTTAAATATGCTCTCTGGAGCCATCCACTTCACTGGCAGACGAGCCTGAAAAACACAAAACAAAAGGATAATGATATAATGGAGATACAGTGTGTGTGTTCATCTCTGTGTGTTTGTGTTTGTTCACATACGTTTCCTTTCACCACATAGTTAGAATCATTCATGATGTCTCGAGCCAGACCAAAGTCCCCAATTTTAGCAACACGACTGTTAGTCAGTAGAACATTCCTGGCTGCCACGTCTCTGTGGATACACTAAAAACAAGCCAACAAGAAAATGAGCTAACAAGCATTCAAATGGAATTTTTAAAAGATATAAACATAATGTTTAATCATTTTATTGTCCAAAATTCAGTGTGATGACCAGTCATGTTGGAACTTGTTTAGCATATTTTTCTTTGCTAACAAGTAAATGCAATAATTCATCACATTAAAACACGACTCACATTTTTAGCTGCTAGGAACTCAAGGCCCTGGGCCACCTGATGGGAGAATCTGAGCAAGTCGTCCATGTCTAATGGCCACGAACTGACATCCTCATCTTCACAGGAAGGACCTGCACCAAGACAGAAAAAAGGGAGCTAATCAATTTAGCTGATTCCATCAGGTATTAAACTAACACTGCTATCAATACAATGACATAAAAAACTCAAATTTGGTTAAGTTACAGAATAGGAGAGGGACTGAGGGTGGAAGTCTTTTTATTGCCTACCCAATGTGGATTTAGCAGTTCTTTGTCCCACAGGCCTCATGTCTAAGTAACTGTCTGAACACGTGCTGGAAATCCCACTGTCACTGTGGGAGGAATCAAACAGAGAAGGAGACAAAACATTGTAATAAATGAAAAACAAAGAATCACATAAACTAACAGCTGAGTCCATGTTCAAACTGCAGTTGTACTTTTATGTAGAATGTTACCTTCTCATGAACAGCCTCTCACTGATCATGTTTTTGTAGGTGGTCTCTGGGAAGTCAGGAATGGTTATGACACAATTTAAAAAGTTTTCTGCTTGACTTCGCAGGAAGTTCAGAAGGTCACCATGACAACAGTACTCTGTGATGACCAACACAGGACCTGGGCAGAAGACAGACGCATGTCAATTGCAAAACAGGCAATTATGACGTAATTGAAAGAAGGTACAGATAAATATAAATGACGTAACTGATTTGGAACATAGTGGCTATAAAAAGCTTCATTTAACCACATTCCTTTAGTTGTACCAGTGTAAGTGCTTCATTTAATGGGGCGTGAAACCCTCCTTTTTGGGTAGGTTAAGTATCACATATTTTTGTGACAGAAAACTATAAAAACATGTTTTAAAGCAAAGTGGTGTTGATTTAGGCAATTTCCATTTTTTTCTCATTAATATATTGAAACCAGCAGATGGCAAACATCACCAGAGCATTTAGAACATCATGTAGTTTCCAATAAAGACATCACTCATGTTGGAGTCTTATTGAGCGCCCACCAAGCTGACAACATTCTCTCTCTCCCATGTATCTGTGTTTCTTACCACCATGAGTACAGGCCCCCAGCAGGTTCACAATGTTCTTGTGTTGTCCGAGATGGCTCAGGATCTTCAGTTCTGACATCAGAGCTTCTTTCTCATCTGAATGTGCACTGGCTGCAAAAAGGTTCTTTCTATTAGTGATTGTACTGAATTTCAATAACACATACAAAACAAACAGAGTTGTTTCTGTAGTCAACTGTGACCTAAGTGGGACGAGAGCACCTGAGTGCTGATCATTTATAGCATAATGGTGATAAATGCTAGCTGGAGGAACCCCTGTGAATTTTGTGACTAAGGGCCCAACTGACACTAGAAACGCCACTGAATACAATTATAGTACGATAATGTATTATCATTTCTTTGGTCAAAATAAAATGAAACATATGAGGAATGTTTCCTGCTCCAGCCACAACATTAAACATTAACTGTAATACATCAGTGAATTGATTTTCTATTTACCTTTTAATAATTAAGGTAAAAATAACCTTATTTATTAAGATTGCTCAGGAATAGTCCGGAAAGTAAAACTTTGTTCTCCCACATTCTTTTAAGTAGACAATACACAATGTCCCTGAAGACAGCGTGACTGGTACTGAATGTGTAGCTGACTCTGAGCTGTAACCTCAACTTCCTTTAATGTTTGACTGCCTGTCTGACTGTATTTGGGTGTCTATGGAATTATGCATGAATGTGTAAAGAAATACATTCCCATCCAGCATCTCTGGCTCGATCTGTCTCATACTAATCACTATTATTAGCTTTTTATTGCAGAAGAATATAATACCCCTGGCTTTTATCAAACAGACTCTTCTGTTGTTCGCTCTATACTCACCTTTAAGCATTTTCACAGCCACTCGAGTCACATTGTCCTCCTTGCCCAGACCATATGCTGTAGCCTCCACTACCTTCCCAAATGCTCCTGCACCCAGAACCTTCCCTGCAAATCCAAAACATCTTATGATTATAGTTAGAAAAGACCATCCAATGTGCTTGTGAACAGCAAAATAACCAGTGTTGAATGAACAACTGCACTATTAAATAATCTAGTGGTTAAGACATTCACCTCTGGACCCAGAGGTCGGGGGTTTGAATCCGACTTTCAGCACTATCAGCACTGAGTCCCTGAGCAAGACCCTTAAACTCAAATTGCTGGGTAAGAGCGTCTGCTAAATGTTGTAAGTGTGTATGTAAACTAGTTGCACATACTGTAAATGCTGAGCTCAGCCCTGGAGATTCAGCCTTGTGCTTATTTGTAATGTTAAAGTTTAGACTCACTAGTATGCTAACATTTACCAACAGTGTCACATTGTAGTGTATTATTGATATACAAACCAAGTTTCAGCTTGTCTCTGGGAAACTCCCATTTCTCATTGTAAGGTAGCTGGGTGGGGTCTATAAATGTGTAATTGTTTCCATCAGTGGCTTCAATGATCTTCCACCGAACCTCATATTTGGGTTTCTGAAATGAAAATAAGTTCAAAGGAATACAAACATAGGGTACTGCTATTATGAAGCATGAGTTTTTTGTGGTTTCTCTTACCTGCTTGTACTTGTATAGGAGGATGATGAGGAGTAGAAGAAGGAAGGCCATTACACCTATGGCTCCAGCCAGTGTTGTAGTAAAAAGTTTCTCTATAGGAAGAGTATACGCACAAAATAAAATTATCTGTCAATGAAAAATGTTTGTGAAAATATTGACATTCATGAGTTTAAATGTTGTTTTCAAATTACAGTTAAAATGAAATGTGAATAAATAGACTTTTGGAACTTTGTGTAAGGATGTGATTTAGACAAAATTTCGACATTGGAAATGATCAATTTAGATCCTTACTATAGCTGACTCAGACATAATGGACGACTTTTGTGAATAGTTTTAAAAAGTATACTTTATATAACAACTTACATAAATATAATTTTAGCATTAGTAATTTAGCGTTTGTGTTAGTAATTGGCTATTATGGCATATGTTGTTTTGCAATGTTACACATACCAGGCTGGTCTATAGGAAAAGTTGCCACGGCTTTGCCAACCAGGTTGACTGCGACACACTCCACAGTCATTTTCTTATCAGACTGTGTGATGGGTAGAACACTTTCCACTTCCACAGCCCCAAACTCCTTCCTCTGCACCTCCACCGTTTGGGCCTGGACCAGCTGAGAGGCCTCCAGTGATGTTGAGTTTTCTATACAGCTACAGTATTAATGTGTACATCAGCAGGAAGATTTAAAATAATTCTTAAATAAAAATTCTTATTATTGCACATTACACATCTTCAAGAAAATTGTCTGCATTGTATATAATTATGAGAATGGTTGTGCATGCTATTTTTCCAGAAAGTGCTGTGATCTGGTTATATTCTTAGCTGATGAAATATAACTTACGTTTGTCTGGTTCCTTGACACTGGTACCAAAGGATTTTGGGAGCTGGGTAGCCAAATGATATGCATGTGAGTGAACTTCCATTCGTCTCTTTTAGGAATGCACCTGGCTTCTCTATTCCACAAAAAAAGATGTAACAAAAATGTATCAGCACTGAGTCCCTATTTAATATATAATAGTTAATAGTCGGCATTCTTTTATCATCTGAGGATACCAAGCAAAACTCATTGACCCCAAGCTTTACTTACGGTACATCTGAACTTGAAATGTCATGTTTGCACTAGCTTTGGCACTGCTAGCATAGAATGTGTATTGCCCCTGTTCACTTGGCTTGATTCTCTTGATGGACAGAACTGCCTCATGCCTAGGAAAGATACAATAAGGACATAATTGCATTAGTGCTTTTTTGTTATGTAACCAGGATAAATTCATCAGAATTTAGGGTGGATTGGATTTCAGACTTATGCACAATGAATATTTGTGAACGCATCTTATTTGTCATATAGTTACAAATATGACTTTTACTCACCTGTACTGGTTACCAAAGAACTTGCCTTCTTTCTTTGAGATGTTTGCAAACCTTTCAAATTGCCACCACTTGGATGTAATTGGTGGGTAAGCCTCAATGAGAACCCCCAACTCTACATCCTCACCCTCATGGAAATCTACTGACAAGCCACGAGGCGTCAGTTTGTGAGTAAACTTGGGATAGAGCCTTAAATATGGCTCCTCTGGAAATTAAAAAAGACAACTTAATGTTACTACAGCCATCTTAACTCTGTCTGCCCCGTCTGTCTGTCTGTATGCCAGTTCCTCCATCCATCGGTCCCTCCATCCATCTATCTAGACTTGCATGAGTCATTTTGCCTCTACTTACAGTAGACTAATCTATGCTTGTTTTTATGACTAAATACATTATTTTCTTGACTTCTTTTATATGATTAGAACTTAAGGAATTGTGTCGTGTTTCTTACCAACCACAGATAATCGTGTGGTGGAGCTGTTGGCCCCGGCATTATTAATTCCTATACAGGTGATGTTTCCTGAGTCAGTCAGTTTAACTGCAGGCAGGGTCAGAACACTCTCAATGGCCAGTCCATCATCTTTAGATGTAGACTTCTCCTCTGGGTTTGGGAGCTGGCACAGGAAGGAATGGGAATTTATTTGAATTGTTAATTGATTTAAAAGTCTGAGGCTAGAAAGAGGAAAGAGGAAGCTTTTTATTCTGGAGTTGGTATGGTTTTGAAGGAGGAGATTGTACTCACCTCTCTAGAAGAGTGTTTCCAGGTCACATTGTAATAGAAGTTTGGGTTGTGCGTGGAACAGCGGATCTCTAGTTTCTCTCCAACAAGTCGCACATATTCACTACTCTGCAGGAACACGTACGGTGGAAAACGTACTCCTGGTTGGAAATCAAAAAGTGTTAGTTTAATCATGTCATTCATAATATATCCCACTCACTGACAGGTGCCATTTTAAAGAGGTATCCAATGTTATTCATTTCAACTGTAAGTGGTTATGGTATGGTTGATCAGTGTATGGCCTTATATGGACATGGGTGTTGTCTCCTTGTAGGAAAACTCCAGCTACCTAGTATAATGCTTAATCTGTCACTGCATCAATGGCAAAAACAACTTAACTGCCCACAAACCTCTATTACTGGACTATGACCACTTACTCTGAATGACGTTAATACTGAAGGCTGCAGACTTTCTTTCCACTCCTCTAACCCTGACACTGCAGATGTAATCGGCATTGAATCCAGGATGGAGTTTCCGTATCAGCACCCCCTTCCTGGGGTCGTAGGTCACGTTCATGCCAAATGGCAAGGCACTACCGTTGTCCATACGGAACTGGAAGTTGGTGGCTGCAGGGTCAGTGAGGAGGCAAGGCAGGAGGGCATCGTCTCCCTCCTTTACCACTATGCTCCGTGAAGTGGACGGGGTCACAAAGGCAGTTCGGGGATCTGTAGGCCACATCATACAAAGTTCAAATCCAATGCTACAATTATTGAAAGCATGAACTTGTTGCACCACATACAATGAGTTATAGTGCACAAAGTCTTTACTCACCTCTTACAAAAACATGTATAGAAGAGAAATTTGAGTTTGTCTTGTTGGTGTAAACACATTTGTAACTGCCTGTGAAATCAGCAGTGACTTTTTTCACATTAATGGTGCATGTATTTCCACTAGTGTTTTTGAGGCGCTTGTGTTTGGCTAGCCGAGGAATCAGTGTCACTGGACCTTCTCCTTCACAAGTGAGAGCAAAAGGTGAGCCAGAATCTAGAACCACATCTGATCCGGACACCACTGGATTCTTGTTGAGCTGTATTAGAGGCTGAGACAACCCTGTAGATCACAAAGCAAATGAATTATACTTGTTTGGCAAGTTTTTTCTAATGGTAAACATTCATCAGCTTGCGTCAATTATAGAAAAATGTGCACAAGGTGAACCAAGCCTTGATCTAAATTATCCCTTAGGAACTGTGGGATACGTGGGGATGTGTGTGAGTCCTCTGGTTGTGTGACGTGGTTCTGATGTGGTTGCGGTGCTTTAGGAGAAACAGAGGTGAATTGTTTTCATGCGTGCAGATGCTTGCTGGACAGGACATAACACCATGCAGCTCTAGGACGCACAATGCACAATCAACAAAAATACAACATGCTATTGTCCTTTCTCAATTCTCTGCTGGTTACTTAGAACTGTTGTAAGTTCTGCTAGAAGTTCTTTCAGTTCGTTCTCACTTCACTTACTTGACCCCTTGTGAAAAATGGGGCTCCAATTAAGTATCTAAATTCTAGTGCTAATTGTTCTTTATGTAAACATGCCAGAAATGAGGTCATACTTCTGCTTTTTGGTAACTTATTGGTCAGCGTTTTTATGCTGGAATGGATGTGGTTGATGCACAAGTCAAAATATTAGACAAACAGAGAGTAAACCAGAGACCAAACTAGAATAAATTTCTTAATATGCAGGTTATGTGATGCTGAGAATACTACACAATTTGTAAAACTGTGGGGTAAATGTGAAATGTGAATCTCTGGATCTGATCTGACACAGCCTCGCCACGGCAGATATGTGATTCAGAAGTGGCAGATTTTTACGCACATTTTTGACAGTGTTTTTGAGGCAGCTATTCAGTTCAGATCATCTACCAAATATTGTGTCATTTTGACAAATATTGATTTGTAATATGTTTAACAATGTTTAATAATACCGTTATGCTCACTCGTAGTATAACTATGTAGTATAATATAAGTTGAATTAAGTAGGTTTTATTGCATAGACTAAAGCATTCCAATTGTAAATGTGCATTTCTAATTTTAACAGTCCTCTCTGTGTGTTCAAACCTTTATTTATAGCAAAACTGTAAAAGTTAGTTGACAGAGTGACATTTATTTTGCTTACTTTTTAGGAGGCCTCTCATAAGGAGTAACAAATACCATGAGAGGATGTAAAGAGGTTTTTATGGTTTTTAAGGTTTTAAGGCCTGTGGGATTTTAAGACAGTATGTTTTATAAGAAATGAGTGGAAAACATGTTAGGTAAAAAAAGATTACAAACTCATGAGCTACATTTTCTTAAATTAAAAGAAATTCTTAGAAATTATGTTGTGTTCCGATGTAGTTTGCATCAGAAAGATTTTCTTGCAGAAATTATTAACATAAAAACCTCTTAGTGTATATGAAACTCAGCAAAGATCAGCATATTTAAAGTGTAGCGCTAAGAATGATTTCGTCAATAAAATAACTTTTGACTGCATTTTTTCACAGCTACTTGTTAATTGTTTAATTATTTATTATTTATTATTTCCAAACATTCTCTTTTCATAAACAGGTGTCAAATAATATAATTAACATGATCAACATCACTCCTTTTACATCGGAATGCTAAAAACAGAACTGGGAATTCAAACTGTGCTAAATGTGCAGTTTATCTTTGCCTCTGACCACAAATTAACCTCAGCTCAAACAACTGGTTTGCACTCAGCAAATAACACAGAGAATTTCCTGTTGCAAAATTGAAACAAACTAAGAATTTTTATAAGGAGAACTTACAAGGAACTGCAACTGAAGTCTCCCTAATCTAGTGAGTCCATAATAAACTGAAGGAATGGGTGCAAAATAAGGATTAGAGCTATGTTAGTCTATGAATGTGGGAAAGACGAAAACAAGTGTTTGTCAATAATAAGTAAATAGTGTAACAATAACACTAAAAGATTTTTGCAGATGTTGCGTAATGCTAAATAATAATCATGAAAGCCTAAGCAACTGGGTGGTGTTTGTAATTTGTGCCATAAATTTAGGGCAAAGGTAAAAGGCATTGTGGCCCTTAGACTGGACTAGATTCTAAATGAGGGCCAAGACAAGGTGATAAAATACCCACCACTCAGAAACCAAATTAGATTTACTTTAAAATAAAAAGTCAAGAGAGTTCATAATTCTGAAGAACTCAATGTATCAAGGTAAAACTTATTTAAAAATTAGAGATAGAGAAACAAAAAAGTGCAAATAAATTTAAGATCAAACCCAACATCTCTTACCGTGTGCCTGGTAACACAGGAGTCCCACCGTAAAGGTCAGGAGTAACATCTCGGACCACTGCCCTACTGAGGCTACCTCCTTGAAGACTTTATCTGTGTTCCCCTTTGTGTCTGTCTTGAAAATAAGAAGCGATTAGTCCCTCGCACAAACTTCTCATTTTCATATGACAACAGTAGGACGTGATTGTGAAATCAGATGACAGCAGCCTGACACTAGAGATAACAGGATGACATTTGGTTTGAGAAAATGCTAAATAAGATCAAATCAAATAATGCTATACCTGAGGTTAATTCTTCTCAGGTGTGAATTGTTCCACAAAAAAAGGCTTTTAATCCAAATTTAGCCAATGTATAACCTAGAGGGCAGTGCAGCGTCCAACTTCAGAATATAAGCAGGCACAAGCTGGGTTTCTGATATACTGAAATACTTGTTTCATGTTTGTCTTGGTTATTAAATTTCCTCTGCACTACACGAGTGAAACTAATCTCCATGGTGGTGCTGACTACGGTGCAGCAGGGGGTCCGAACTAATTGGCTGTTTATCACTGACCTTGTCCACAAACGTCTCCACTGTTTGTGAGAGCCCCATGACTGATATGGTGCATAAAGAGGCAGCACTATGTGATGTTTGTTCAGCAGAGCCTATCAATTGTGCTTTTTATCATGTTAAGTAATTTGACACAGCTGGGGTTCTGCCTTCGATTAATTTACATCTCGTAAAACATCCCCTAAAACATTTAGGGGAGTTTTGAGCAGCTTGGATGAGAGAGAAACCGAAATGGGGACAGTGGCTGATAGACGTAAAGGGAAAAACATAAAATGGTTTATGGTCTAAAAACATTTAGAATGACATGAAACAGATATTCCCCTCTAAACTTTATTATAGGCTTGTTTTTGCATATAACACATTCAGTACAATGACATACAATATACAAAATATTCATACAAAAATACACTTGTAAACATACATAAGGTAAAAGCTTTGGTACCATAGCATGTGTGATATTTTCATGTAACGTGTGATGTACTGTGTGGCAGTAAATAAGGTCTGGCTCATATAACCAAAAAGGCTGCAATACAAAAAGATACAAAGCAAAGTACTATGGACTTTTCCATGTGTTCACCTAACGGATACCAGTTTTGGTGGAAGACACAGTGATACATTCCTAAACTAGGCATAAAGTTGTTGGGGGACATTGGTCTTGGACACTGTTCTGAGGTCAGTTTCACTGCTTATGTGACGCTAATGATTGAGATTTTTAAGATTTGGAAAATGTGTCCTGCGTCAGTGTACGAAAGCACAACTTCCACTTGATTAATACAATGGTTAATACAATTTATCCCTAACAACCTCAAACTTACCTCAAAGCATGAGAGAGCGATAGATAGACAGACAGACAGACAGACAGACAGACAGACAGATAGATAGATAGATAGATAGATAGATAGATAGATGTGTGAGAGAGAGAAAGGGAGAAGGAGAATTAGAGATCTACATAAAGAGCTGCCCTGTTTCTAGTACCTTAACCTGTGCTAAATTTCACTAGTGTTCATCAAAGGTATACATTATTTAAGGGAATGGAAAATGCCACAATCAACACTGTGGTGGAATTAATGCATACAATCCATTATTAATACTTGATCCATTCGTTCATCTATAGATTGAACATATCTTCATTTCCATCACAGAAATAAAAAAACATCTAGGTTATAATTTCCCATGAGACTGTAAAGTGCAAATTTGCTACATCTCTAGAATGTAAAATAGAAGCAAAATGGTATAGTCTCAAAATAGCATACACACTTCTATTGCATTATATTCTGATCAACAGGCACTGAAAAGAATGAAACAAGATAGAAAACACTTCAACGAATTCTTCATGAACAAAAAGTCCTTCACTACAAGTCCTTGATTATGGCGTCTGTTCCCATCACCCAGCTTGGATATAAACAAAATCGTACAAAAACAAAAAAAAGTTTTCAGTTGTACCAAATGGCCAGCAATGTACAATGCTACAAAATCTGTACGATAATATGCTATCAGTATATTTTTCATATTTTCATTTTCGTTATGTAGTAGCATTGTTGTAGTCAGTAAAACACATGGCAGTGTACCGTTACATTAAACAATAAGTAACTCAAAGAACTCATAGGTCACCTTCTAAACACTTCTTCCTGTTCTAATCTTCATTCTATTCTGTTTGTCCACCTGTTTACAATTAACCAGTCTCCAACTGAATCTTCATATACATTTAGATTTGCCTCAAATCACAAACTATTCTAAAAAACTAACATCTTCCAATTAAAGAAACTTAAAATACCTGTTACTTCTATAAGATGTAAGCAACCTTGTATAAGAGCTTTTGTAATAATGTCTGCAGTTTTTTATTTAAGTTGTACCTGACAATAGCTTCTATGGATTATAAAACTATATAACATCATGTATCAACATGTCTTATTGTCGAGTCTACTTTTTTGCATCAATGTAAATCTTACATTTACTTTAATGTGACTGGAAAGTTTGTGATTTCACAGGAAACTTTCTTCCACATCCGGAGTTTGGGAACGTTCCTTCAGCAACTCCTCCCGCTCCGGCTCTGTGCTGGGGGTCTCTAGCGAAACTGTTTCTGCCTCGGAAACCAGGGAGCTGTGGGAAGGGAAGGAAGATTTCAATATTCTATCTTCTTCTAAATATTATGCACAATTTAGTGTTAATATCATTGCTGTTTCTTGGTCCTTTGTGCTCATTATGAAAACTTTAACAAATTTATCTTTGGTTTAATTTATTTTCTTCCTTGTAATTTGGTGTGTTGACATTTGTGCACTGATGTGTAGCAGTATTATCTGATTTTTTTCTTTTATTATTTTGATAAATATTTCAAACCTCTTGTTTCCAAATTTCCTTGTCCTCAATGACAGCTCATAATAATCTCTTACCACAAGGGGGCATGGTTTCTAAACTGCACATGACAAAACAAGACAGCTAAAGGTGAGATACGGTCTCTGATTTTTGTTTCACTGATAGATAATAAATCTTAAATTCATCCTCCAATAAATCGACCGCAATAAAACAGTGACAACACTGCATCCTGTGTGATCTCACCATTTCTTTGTTTCTTCCCCCCTTCTCCTGTCGTGTGCTTTATATAAAAACCAGAAGCGAGCATGTGTGAGTAAGCGCCCACAGGGGGAACTGGTGCCTCATCTTTCCTGCGTCTCCTGCGGTTTAGCTGTATTTGGGCCTGGGAAGGAAGCAGGTCCTACCTCGAGGGGCTTTCTGCCACTGCAGGAACCTCCTGGCACTCTTCCTCAGGTTTGGGGTCAGGGAGAGGGATGATGTATCCATTGTATGGGGCTGTTGTTGTCTCCGTGTCAGGCTCCTGGCAGGGGTTGGTGTTGGGGGTGGAGGACAGAGGGAAGACAGAAGAAGGAGGGAGGGTCCCCGGGAATGGAGAGGGCACCCTGGGCTTGCTGCGTACCACAGCCGGGTGGTCACTCTTCAGGAAGCTGTCGTTGACCTGAAGGTACCTCTATATGAAGAGAGAGAGAAACAAAGAAATGAGACAGGATGATAGGTGTTTGTTTGATCCTAGGGCTGCATAGAGTTCTTTCATGTGTAAGCATTTATGCACATTAAAACATTAGAGAGATGAGTTGAAGTCGAAGTGAGTTGCTCAAGTACAACATAGTGAAATGTATCCTGGTTTCATCCTAAAACTATACCAGCACATTTATATAGAAGAAAAATAAGTACATTAAGATTAATGCAGAAATTAGAAAAGTGCTAAAAGTTATATGTAGAATAAACATTTGAAATGGACTTTGACTTTTGTACCCTAATATCTCATTATCCAACATTTAAGCCACTCATCAGCTTATGATTCAGCCTTTCAGTTTACATATTGCAAAGATGAAAACCATAATCTTTGCAAGATATGAGATGTGTTCTGATGATCTGCATATCCAATAAGCACCACAATAGCGTATGAATTAGTTTGGTGTTGTTGCTGTGGATATAATATAACCAGGAAGGAAAAAAGCAGTGGAAACCTTTTTATAGCCATCTGAGAGCATGTTCCCCATGGCCTGGACCAGAAAGGAGAACTCTGGCCTCTTCTCAAACTTCTCTTCCCAGCACTTCCGCATCACTTCATAACTGTAGCAAAAGAAGCAATTCCACACACACTCAAAACATAGACAGACACCATCCCATATTTGCAGCATGGGACCTCCCAGTCTTAATATAAACACTAAACTACTGATTAAAGCAGTGATCTGTTGAGATTTTTAACTATCATGTATTCAGAATATACATACATTTCCTCTGAGGCGTGCGTGGGCTTGACCATGCGATATCCCCTTTTTAGGGCATTATAGAACAACTCGTTCATAGGCAGATCTGGATATGGAGTTCCCCCTGTGGGAAAGGTTTCAGCAAAACTGATTAAGTTTCAAGAATATGTAATGCCTGGTGGAAATATATATAATGCCTAATTGATATATGGCTTAAAAAGTGAATGCAGGGATGAAGTGTACAATTTGAAAATACTGTTCTTTATGTGTTTATTTGTATTAAATTGAAACTTCAATTCATGATCAATTTACCCAGAGTAAATATCTCCCACAGCAAGATTCCATAAGACCAAACGTCACTCAGTGTGGTGTAGAGGTTATGGAAGATGCTTTCTGGAGCCATCCACTTCAGAGGCAAGAAGGTCTAAAAAGTTGGGGAAAAACATAATACAATATCTGTTCACCCAGTTAGAAGACATTTTCAATGATTGTAACAAAGATTTAGAACACTTCAAATGTTCACTCTACACACAATACTATTTTCATTAGTTTAGAAGAGTGCTTCACTAATGTCTTAAACTAACAAC
The DNA here is from genome assembly GCA_032718565.1 of Distichodus sexfasciatus. Lineage (NCBI taxonomy): Eukaryota > Metazoa > Chordata > Actinopteri > Characiformes > Distichodontidae > Distichodus > Distichodus sexfasciatus. The sequence goes on from JAVGVS010000006.1 coordinate 2,638,357, forward strand.
AATCACAAGGAACTTTGGGTGTCATTTATCAACGCTTCTTTCAAAATGCTCTTAAAATCCATGCCACATTCCAGTATTCACCAATATGTGCTTACTTGACACTTTACACTTTCGATTTACATGGACAGATGGATTCACAATTATAAGAACAAACTTGTGAACAACTTAATAGTTTAAGAACATGTAAGGAATCCAACTTCCATCTCATAACTTTCTTAAGAATAAATTTAATATAAATCTTAAGAATATTTCAACTAGGTAATGTTAATGGGTGGAAGATGGGAAAAAAGTCTACAGATTCGAGGTGTGAATCTCACGATTTTATTCGATACAATATCACGATGCATCCCATCATTTTTCTACATTACTTCTTTTTAACTAAAATTTTTATGCCGTAGCCAGAAAATCACCCATCAATGTCATTATGATATATTCCAGGGATTTCTACCTGTTCTGTCCAGGGCACCACCACCCAGACTAAGCAGTGCGTGTGTACTTAATATCTATTATTATTTTTATATATTTGCATTAAATTCATTATGCATAAAGATGGGCAAAATCATCTAGAAATGTTTTGAAAGATAAATCAAATTAAATATGTTTTAAAAAGTGATTTCAGTAGTGAAACTGGATTGCATGTCATGGACCACCTGCAATGCCGCCAGGGACCACCAGGGGGCAGCGGACCACTGGTTGAAAACCCATATACAGTAATTGATTGATTATGGCCGCTGCATCGATGAAGAATCATCCACGTTTAATCAGGAATAGGGTAATAACTATGTTTTCTGTACTTACGCTGCCTTTAGAGATGTAATTGTTGTCATGCATGATGTCTCTGGCCAGCCCAAAGTCACATATCTTCACCAGTTTCCCTTCACAGATCAGCACGTTTCTCGCCGCCAGGTCCCGGTGAACACACTGGAAAGTCCAGGTAGGACAAAGTTATACCTACTGACCAGGTGGGCAGGTGTCAACACACCACAGGGCACACACACTCACACAATCCTACTCCCAGTTACATCTTACGGGGCCAATTTAGTCACCAATCAACCTATAGTGCATGCTTTTGGACTGTGGGAGGTAACCAGAGCCCCCCGGTGGAAACCCATGCGTTCATGAGCATGTGAACTCACAGAAAGGCCCTATGACCTACCCTGGGACCTACCCGACCTACACTTAAACATTAAAAAAAATCTGTGTCATTGCCTAGTGGAGGGTTTATACAAACATGTCGTTTCATACATTTTTAGATGCCAGAAACTCCATGCCCTGGGCCACCTGGTAGCTGAACCCAATCAGGTCTGTGTAGCTTAGGACTGGAGAGTCACTGATAACCAGGGAAAGATCCACTTTATGACCTGAAAGACACAGAAACACACACACACACAAGCAGTTTATTTATATATATATATATATATATATATATATATATATATATATATATATATATATATATATATATATATATATATATATATATATATATATATATATATGTATATAACACACACACACACACACTAGCTGGTTTCACTATTTCTAGAAAAAACATCTAAAAATAAATATAATGACATCCAACTAATCCCCAGTAGCACTGTTTGTTACAAAAAAGTTTTGCCTCATACTTCTTTCAGCCACATCTGTCCAGCAGCTGGATGGGATGTGCAGAAATTCATCTCTATCCAGGTGCCAAGAATATGCCCAGTAAACCATCACTTGACTGTTTTATCTTCAGGTTTTTGTTTGAATAGGCATAAGCAGTAAGCCTCTAAATACCTGGCTTTAAATCATAAGCACACACATGTAAACTGTGGCTGTGAAGAGTTATTATTCTTGATATTTTACAATCCCACAGTTCTGGTAGACTGTGTATAATTCACCCTTATACATGACCCTCTATAGTGTACACAGAGCTATTCTACACTTTATCCTGGCTAGCTATGCACTTCTGTAGCGTGGACAGGATATACACATTTCCTCTAAAATGCATGCATATATGTGAAAGGGAAGATTTAAATATGTCCGGCATTGGCTTGCGAAACCGGACAGAGGTTCAGTCTTTTCTGTCGGTTTCTATATTTAGTTTACAGATGTAAATGTTCAGGCTAATGCAATTTAATAGAAAGTTTTAGAAGAAACCATGCAAGATTTATTCTTAAAACCTTGACTTCCTGACTACATGTTTGTCCAATGTGCATTTCCAAGCAGGAAAATGTAGCTTCAAATGTGGCACTCCTGACCATTATATTCATTTAAAAATGGACAGCATATATATTTTTCTGCGCAGCTATCATAGCTGCCTTAACAGTTTGTAATCCAAGAAGGATGTTACAGTGAATTTTCTACCAAAAACCCTCAATAACACTGTTTTCCCTAGCCCTGTATACCTTGCTCCTGATAGATGTCCTGTTGGTATGGGGACTCATATGGAGATGGCTGGATGTCTGCATATTTGATGGTGTCTGTGAGCTCCTGCATGGCGACATACTCTGTCATCTCCTCTTTACTCATGTCCATATAACCTCCATCACTGCCAAATGATACATAGCTGGAAGAAAGATTATCACAAAGAAACAATATCAAAGCACATTTGCCCTTTCACCCTGCAAGACAAAAACGTGAAAAGCAAACAATTAAACCGGAAGGACGTTCTTGGAAGTTTGAGGTGAAGGTACAAGATATCAAGATTTATTTGTCAAATACATTTTATGCAGTATAAATGTTTCAACCACATCACTCAATATATCGCGATATTTCCTTTCACAATATACTATATCAATTTCTAGCTCCAAAAATCTCTATGGGGAGAATCATGCACCACAAGCAGCCTCAGATAAATGACCGGGCACTTTAAGTTCTTATTTTCAATCTTATGCACTTTATCTTAACATTTTTGGTGTCCACTAGTTCAGTGTGTTATAATGAAAGGCAATAAAATTAAAATTCAGTTCTGAGTTATACTGTTTTGGCTGAATTATTAATATGATGTGATTCATTAAGAACAGATCATACACAGCAACTTGTATTTCAGATCTGTTTTTACATTTTCTGTGGGCTGTAGAATATCGCAATATACAGCAATATGTATAGTATCTCAATATATCGTGATATAATCATATCGTGACCCATGTATCGTGATATGTATCGTATCGTGGGATCCTTGCCAATACCCACCCCTATTCTAGATATTGTATACCCTGTTCGTGAGTTCAGAGCAACAATTTAAGACACTATTAAAGGGCAAGAAACCTTTAAACCCAGTCTGAGTAAAGCTCATCCCTCACACCATCGTAATGTGCAGGGAAGGTCAGGGTTAGTGAAACTGAGGAAGTGCTTCAGCATTAGACATTCATAGAAGTCATATCTTAAATTGAAACTGTGACTCATATCCTTGAAGCCACCTCAAAGATTTCAACACCAGTAGATTAAATGAACATCACATCACAAAACATGACAGTACATCACAAATAGCTGTAATTTCTTACCCTTTCCGAGGAGGCACTTCAGAGTCAATGCAGATGTGACTGTCGGTGCCGTTGGTGAGGGGGTTCTTGTTGGCGTAGTGCTGCAGGAAGCTCTGTTTATTCCTGTGCAGGTAGTCCACCAGGTCACCATAGCGACAGTACTCAGTCACCAGGTACAGCGGGCCTGAGTGGGAAACAAGATTAAAGGGTCATCTCTCTACTGATGTGTTTCAGACAATGTATTATTTGTTTGTGTGAGCGATGTTGAGTAGTGCTGATGTTACCTTGTTTGGTGCATGCTCCCAGCAGGTTGACAATGTTGAGGTGAGGACCCAAGTGGCTCATGATCTTCAGCTCTGACATCAGAGCCTGAGTCTCACTCCTACGTGCCGTTGCTGTAACACAAGATGAGTTAAGAAATAATACATGAAAGCACAAAGATGTTTTGATTAATATGAGATTTAAAATACAGCAAGACTTTACATAAAGTGAAAAGTGATTTGCGTGAACTTTATAACATGGTAACATACATTTGAGCATTTTCACTGCAACTTTAGTGGAGGACTGTGAATGATTAAGTCCATATGCTGTGGCCTCCACCACTCTACCAAATGCCCCAGATCCCAGGGTACGACCTGCAACACAATAAATTAAATATTAAAGCTGGTTTAACGCATTAGGGTAATTCCAGAAAGCAGTCCTGTTCCGATACTTAGATAACTTCAACCAAAACTAAGACAAACCAAGATAATGTAAGAGACTTTCTTATTGGAAATTACTTGATAACTACAAAATTTCACTTTGAGGAGCATATCTCCATTTCTCTTTCACAATTTGGCCGTGAAAGTTGTCGATGCAAGTCTGATTTCCACAATGTTTCACATTTCAAAACAAAGAAAGAAATAGCTTGACATGGCTTTATTTGACGTCACAATCAAGAAGACCTGATGGCCTGCTCTGAGCTCGTACCAAGAACCAGGCTGTCTCTGGGCATTTCCCAAGCCAGATCATAGGGCAGGTGGATGGGATCTACATAGATATACTCATGTCCATCCAGGCTGACTGACTCGATCACCTTCCACCTAATCTCATACCGTGGCTTCTGAAAAGACATATACACATAAAGATACATCAGAACATAAAATACTTGTCTGGGTGTTGTAATCAGTCTACATTACTAGAAAAGCTGTTGGGAAATGTACGGATGCCAGAAGAAGGGCAAGGTGCCCAGACACAAAATAATTAATGTAAATATGCATGTGATATTGACCAAATAATGTATTTGGAAAAGCTGTGGACAGATGATCCAACACCATGGTGGTTCTTAGATATTAGTATTTTCTAAATCATTTGGTAGAGGAGTTGGTCAAATATACAATCAGTAAGTAGGGAGGAAAAGATTTCACTGACCTTCCTCCACACAGCAATGAGGATGATGATGAAGATGATTGCTATGACGACCAGAGCCAAAACAGCAGCCAGTACAGCCACTTGTGAGAAAAGAGCTGCAAATACACAAAATGTTTCGATTAAGAAAATTACAAAATTACAATTACAAATTACATAAACTAACAAGCAAAGTAAAGTTTAATTGCAACAAACAAAGTCCTTACGAAGCCAAAAAGACGTTAATATTAAGCATACAGCAGAGTGTGACTGTAAGGTAGCAGTGCGAGAACTGTGAAAGCAAGACCATTAAAATCTTGGAGAGAGAGAGAGATGCGCACCTCAAGAGGACTATATTCAAAAAACATAGCATTCCCACACAAATGCACACACACACGCTCAGTGGGCTTTACAGGGCTACTTCAAAGCAGCCCACATTTTTAGTGTTAATGAGATAGGATTATAAAGAGATGGGGAGTATGGGACTAAAGCACTAACCCCATGTGGTTTTGTGTTGGGGTGTGTTTGAACACCAGTGGGTGCGTTTATTTACCCCACCCATCGCTTCCCAACTTAAAGCCGACCTCAAAGGCCTTCTTTCCAAAAAAACATATTTTATCCCAATAACTCACACGGTAAAAACAGCCACACAGTACTTTAGTGTTTAAAAATGCACAGTGGATTGAAATTTATAGCGCACAGATGTTCTGAGTGTGTATGCGAGGACAACACTTGCTAACACACAGACGATAGGGGACGCTTACTGCTGGTGACAAGCCGAATGTCTCGTGCACAAGCTCCTCTCTCATTCCTGGCCTGACATCGTACTGTGATCTGCTGGGGATGGAGGAAGATCACCTGACTGTGCACCTGATGGATTTTACGTGTGTCGTTATAAGTAACGTTGGTCACAATGCTGATGCTCTCCGGCTCTGCCAGTAGGGGACTCCAAACGCTTCTATTGCTGCACCTAAACAGGAAGGCGTTTCCAAGGAAATGCACGATAAACACACATTAGACCAGAAATATACGGTCAGGAAGTTGGTATGACTGACACAGCGAGGTGGTTGCTGTACATTAGGAGAGTTCAGGTCATGGATAATTCATAGGCATCATTTTTTCAGAAGTGCACTCTTGAACTTAATGCCTGTCATGATGAAGCACGTACTCAGGGCCAACATAATGGAGCGGCTTGCGCTGTTAGGGTTAGAGTCTATATACAGTATGTATTTCCTACGCATTATAAAGCCCATTAGAGGACCATAATGGTTGAGCGCTTACATAATGACTGCTAAGGTAGTTAGTGTAATACACGATTCATGACACATTATGTGTGTTTTGTTATGCCTTCGCGGCTAACATGTTTATTAATGAATGGAGGCCTCCAGTAGGTGAGATGATGCAATGGTTATGGTCTGCAGGACAGTTAGGAACATGGCAATTGACCACATTCTCTATAAAAGTAGTTGAGTGTGGCTTCAAATTTACAAATCTGTAGAACAGGTAAGTATTCATAGTATTTCTTTTGATCACTTGTATGAACTAAAAATATCTACATTTTATTGTATTGAAGACAGTACATTTGATAAAAAACAATTCTGCTCATATGCAGGCTGGTATATATGATAATATCTATAAATCTTATGTATAGCGTATAAATCCTATGTGTCACCTATAAATGGGTTAAAAAACTTTATTATTGTCTAAGAGGTTTAGAAAAACATGTTTTGCATTAAATAATGAGCAGATTACTGTGTTATTACATAATTATTATTTCCATATTATAAAAAAGCTACTAAAGAAAAGTTTTAAATCTCAGAGAGCAAGAGAGAGAGAAAATTTTAATAATATTGTCATGGTTAATTTGTTTCAATTAATTAATAATTACGAATAGTTACTTTTGTATGCTCTCACAGCTCAGCCACTGAATGCTGGGCGACGGAACTCCTTCAGCCACACAGGTGACTGCATGCTTCTTCCCGGGCAGGTGATGGTCTGAAAGCTCTGTTATCTTAGGAGGAACTGAATGAGGAGAGTTCACATTGTAGAGTGTGACAATAAATAGTAATATTGCTGCTACATGCAATCCACTGTTACATTTGACCATAATAAGAGACAATCAGATTTCACTTGCTACTGGCTGATGGTTTAAATGTATCTCTACCAAGACCACAGCAAAGTGCATCCAATGAGATGCAAATCCACACCCAAATTATGTCATATCATGTTAGCATTTTAGCATGCAACTTTGAAATATAGTAATATTTACTTTAAGGGTTAGATAAAGTAGTTGATTATGTCTTGAAGTTGGTTGATTGGTTGGTTACTCTTAGTATTCATTTAGAAAACTCAAAATAAGATTGAACTAGTTATACTTTTTCCAGTGTTTCTATATATTTCATTTTGTATTTTTTGTAAGTTAACAAATGATCAGATTAACATAATATAGATGTTTTAAGAGCAATTCATGAATATATTTGAACTTTCATTTTTGCGGTACGAAATCTTTTATCTTCGTAAAAGGATTGCATGCCGAACACATGGTAACAGGAGCCTAACAACAGAGTGAGCCTAACAACAAGCTGCAAGCAGGAGGTCGTCCACACTGCCTGTCCTAATTAGCCTGCGGAGAGAGTGTCTATTTCAAAGAGGGAAATGAGGGAGGATTTCTCACCTTTAACCTCTAGGTCAAAGGTAATCTCTTTGGAGTCATCCTCATTGGCAACATGAACGGTGTAAAATCCTTTCTGCTCTAGTCGGACTCTCACAAGGGTTAACATGCTGATGTACCTAAAGCAGAAAAAGATATTTATGCTGATTGATCAGTGAATTATCAGAATGCCCCCTGTTGGCCCCAACAAAATTACAGCCTTCCATCTGTGTTTCATATTCCATCTCTCATTGGAGCATTACATCTCAGTAACTGACATAGTATAATACAGCTTACAGTTTTACCATTAGCACTGTCAGTTGTTGTTACCTGATCTCTTTTTCCTCTTCCACTACAATGTTGTTTTCTCCTGTGATGTCAGCCCCGTCTTTGCTCCAGCGGATGCGAGGTTTTGGATAAGCCTCAACCTCTACCCTCAGCTTCACATTCTCATGCAGCTGAGCTGAAACTTTTGGATGGGGGTTGGAACTCAGCTCCACATAGCCTTTTTCTACAGATCAAAAGAACACTGATTATTTTCTTGCTGGCACTGTGGACAAGATTGAAAAAGCAATAAAGTAGATTCGCTTTAGCTTTAGTTCCAGAAGTTTAGAGGGAACTGAGTTTTAATTCTGGATTTTATGCATAACACAAACGTTTTTGGGGCAGTTGGTAGTGTAACATGACTGGAAGGTTGCCGGTTCGAATCCCAGGACCGGTAAAGTTATCACTGAGGTACTCATGAGCAAGTTACTGTGCCCAAGCACTGCTCTCCGGGTACTGCCCTTGTTAGCTGCCCACTGCTCCTTCATGGATGGGTCAAATGCAGAGGTCACATTTTGCTGTTGTGCGCTGTGTGCTGTGCTTTGTTGTGTTCACAATGACAAATAATCACTTACTTCATTTCATTTGAGAATAAGAATGAGATGACGGTACATGAGCTAATTAGCTAGCTTTTTATACAGGGTTTAATCTGTGTCAGACACTAAAATAGGGAGTTGACAGAGATTTTGTAATTTTAACACAGCAAAGCAGAGTTTCAACTTGATGACACTCGTCTAAGACGTTTCCGCATTCACCATCAGCACACAGGAAAAGTGGACTGTTTTTACTGTTGCTTTTCCCAGCAGTTCTTGTAAGAGGACCTGCCTTGCGCATCATAAACAATCCAATTAACACTTGCATATTCCATACATAATTTACCTAGATAAGCAGCAAGCTCCATCATCACTTAAGCTACTGTACTGCAGTAAAGCCCATCACAGGCACCCAACAGGCTAAAACTGCAGCCATGTTGATGTGCTCACAAAGCCCGCCATTGAGCTGCTTTTGGCTCCTACACGACTCTTTCCCTTCCCTAATAGACTCTCAGTGTGCTGGCCTCAGCCTCAGACTGGTTCTGGGGAGACGGAGCTAAAGGCCTGCGCTGTGTGTTTCAGCCCTGCTGCTGTGGTTTTAAAGGGGGTTGGGGTGTTCCGCTTAAATATAGCACACCTCATTTCCAAGGAATGTCAACATTCACGTGTGATTTGCTGTGCAAAGGAATCGTTAAATAAGGGGTGCAGCGTGATTTGATGGCTAATGCTCCAAAATCTGAAGGGCTGGTCATTAGCTGGTTGTTTAATAGAAGTGGCAGGCTTGATTATGCCCCACTTCTCATAAATAAAAGAAATATATATTTTTTTATAAATGTGACAATAATTCTGAATATTTTGAAGTTAACCATGTGGAAACTGCCCCGAATAGGCCTCACTAATGTCAAATTCATGGAATTACTAACTTAAAATGGACACAGAAAAGTATTATATTTTCTAGAGATAAAGATTTTTTTTATTTAAACAGTCCAAAAAGTGGCAAGACCAGCTGCGAGCCTGGTCACTGGTTTTTACCTAACACAGTGATGTTGATGCTGGATGTGGCATACTGATTGTACACGTCTTCTTTAGCATGGCAAACGTACTGCCCTGAATTTGCCAAAGTGGCGCTGGTGATGTTCAGGCATGAGCGCATCCTCGTGGTCGATAGCACATCTGTCAGAGGCTCCAGGTCCCCTGCCTGGCAGACAAAATGTTACAGACTTAACTTGTACAAAGATTATTGAAACATGCATGAAAAAATGGTGAGGGGAGTTCATATTTTGGAAACTCTGTTTTAACAACTTTAGCATCATGTCTTAAGTCAAGTCAAATCAAAAGGAACTGTCATTTCAACCATATGCAAGACTACAATAAAGTGACATAATAATGTTCCTGCAGACACAAGGTGCTACATGAAACAGACATAAAGGTACACAGAGGGCTTACACAAAAATAAACACACGATTATGCAAACTTAACATAAAGTGGACAAGTGCAAAATCCACTAAGAAAGGTCACTTGAGACCAAGCCAGATAGCTTAAGACAAACCAGCTAAATTTGACTGTTACAAGTCCTGCAAATAGAGAGTCTAAACTTCAGTTGTTTGGCATACTCTGGATTATGTATATTTAGTAATAGTTTATCTTAATAGCACATAATTGTCAGTAAAATAGTTTATAGCACAAATAAAACAAATTCATTAATTGCTTGAGACCCATTTTAACTGTCCTGTTCTCAATTTTTTTTCCCCATGGCGTTGCATTGCTCCATCTCTGTAGCAACCCCTATGCTAATCTTAACTGTTAAAGAAACATTATTGTACTCTATATCAGTTTACTCAAATTAACAAAGATTTGTTAATGTCCCTGATCTACCTAAAAAAGATAATTTCATAGTTTATTTTCTTTGATTTTTTAGATTTTTACTAGATTGGTTGATAAGAAAAATGCTTCATAGACAACTCCATTCTTGTTACATTGTCTCGCTCACAGTGATCTAGCTCTGAGTTTACTAGATTTAATGACCTCGCTGGATTTGTTAAAGGTGGGATCCTTTGATCATTCATGCCATATGGCTAAAAAGACAATTCTCATAACCTCAGATAAGTATCAGCATCACACACCGCCCCACACTCGCTTTTAATGTCCTCCCCCACTTCACATCTTGTAGGAAGTATAGCAATAAAGTATTTCAAACTATCAACCTTCAGCTATGATTTCTTTTGTGATGTTAGCCTCCTCCGCTACACTCTCTTTTCCACTCCATCTGCACATTTAAAACTTTAATAAAAATGTGTTATTGATAAAAGAGTGGTCGGGGATTGGGTGTGGCTGCACATCTTGAGGTAATTTGGCTTGTCTAAGTTTCTCTGGAGAGGTTTCGGGGTTGAAACCAAATGGAAAAACAAGACAGGAAAAGTTTATTTTCGGCCCACTCACGTCTTTGTTGGGATAATCCCAGGAGAAGTAGACGAGCTCAACTCCGTTGACGGTGCAGTTGATGCTGAGTGGCTCTCCCTGTTTCAACACTGTTTTTGAGGCATTAATGTGGGCTTCCAGCATCTCAGAAACTGTGGACATACACACAGACACATGCATACAATACACTCATTGTTTCAACATACTGCGTGTTACGAATCATCAGTTATGAAAGGGAAGGGAAGGTGATGGGAAATAAAGCAGACAGATGTGGAGCACATGTGCAACTCTCTTCTTCCAGATTTTCTCTGGCCAGGATTTATACTGGACATGACCCGTAATCTTGTGGCAAAAGAGGTCCACAAGGTCATTAAGCAGTAAGACACTTTGCTTAACTTGATCAACTATGTCACTGCTATGTTAGAGAGCTATGTTTAGATTCAAAACACAACCTCTTGGTCCAGAGGCGAGTGACCTAAAAACTAGACCACCATCACCATATAATGTAAGACATAATGCTTCTTAATTCTATTTAAATTTTAAATGATCTAAAGACACATACCAATGATGCTGTAGACGTAGTACGGCTTGGTCCACTTCTCCTCTCCGTTCAGTTCTCCTCTACACTTGAATATGCGGTCTTCCAGCAGTGCCGTGTATCCTGCGCTGGGGGAATATGAGCCCACCACCAGGGTTTCTGTGTCTCTGTCATGTAGGGTCACGTTTATTTGTGGGTTTGTCACAAGGCAGGGGATGGTAGCCTCATCTTTCGTCTTGGTTACCATGTGGTACTCATTTTCCAAAAACCAAATGTCAGGATCTGGCAGATGGAAGAGTTGGAGGCCAAAGATATGATCATTTTGCATTTCAATGGCGACATTCAACAAATGTACTGATGTAATTTCTTTAAAAAGACATTCAACGCTATAATAGCATTATAAATTAGCAGATAATTAATAGGCAGATATTAGCCAAATGTTAATGTCCTGATAGCAGACATATTTGTTTAGTTTTTGATTATTGAAGTATCTGATTTAAAATGTAATTGTATTAAAGATTTGTAGGTAACTTAAGACTATTAAATGCCATTTTTATTGAGGGATCAGTAAATTATTTAAAAATCAATAACACAATTGCATTTTCCAAAAGATGAATGTAGTGATTAATGGTTAATTTATGGTTTATGTTCTTTATTCTCTGTATTGATTATTTCTCACCAGGCACATAGACGGCCAACTCCCTGGTGTCTTCAGCCCCCTCCTCAGAGCAGACGTAGACGCCTGTATGAGCCCATGTCACATTGGTCAGGATGAGAATGCTGGAAGTAAGGGTTCGGTTCTCCACGTGGAAGTCAGGTACGTTCTCATCACGTTTCAAGCGCCAGCTGACGGGGGCCCAGCCGGAGCAGGTGATAGAGAAGGAGGAGTTGGCTGTCAGAATCACTTCCCTGATTGGTGGGCTCAACTCCAGAGCGGAAATGGCAGGACACAGCAGGAAGAGAGCTTCACCAGAAGAAACCAACAAAAACATCATTTAGAGCAGTAGAAATATAAAGGTGATACAGTTGTGAGTTGGAAGTGTATAAAAAATAAACAAATAAACAGATAACAGCAGAAATAAAACAACATATTAGGGTTGGGTCTCATGGTAGAATACATAGTAGTTTGTTGGTTAAAACTAGACTTGTCCTACTGCCAGAACTTCTGTCATTGGGCTCCTGAGCAAGACCTTTAACCCCAAGTTGCAACAGGTATGAGGCGGTCTGATACAGTGTTTCAATACCGGTCTCATCACCTCTCCTGAAAGTCTATGAACTGTTGGGGTGCATGAGCAAAACACTCATCAATGATGCTCCTCAGTCATTTAGTACATGATCATTGTCTTAACTGCTTGACTCTAAGGTGACTAGACTTCTTCTAGATTCCTGAAATGTTTTTAAAAGTTCTTTGGTTCAAGCACTCATTCACTCAGAACTCATCAGTGACCATTGCTGTGCTAATTGCCTTGCATTGTTGACCATTCTCTGCCCATTTAACTCAAAAAGTTGCCAAGTGGTCTAGTGATAGGTAAGACACTTGCTTGAGGAGGGTGTTGGTTCAACTCCAACTATCCTACCTCCGGCACTACCACTACTGGATCCATGAGCAAGACCCTTTAGTCAAAGACTAAAGGGGAAACTGTCCCTGTCATTAGAAAATATAAGTCGTTCTGGGGAAGGTTGTTTACTAAATGACGTGTAAAACAAATATTAGCTGCATAAAAGCTATATATTGTACTAAAAATCAAAGCTAGTGTAAACTTAATCAGTTAGAATTGTTGACGTCATTTCTGTATTTTAACAGAGAAAGAATCGAGTATTAAGCTGCAGCAATTTAATTTTTTTTGCATATATTATTAATGTACAGCAGTAGGATTATGCTGGACTGGTGTATGAATATAAGTAGAATATTAGTTATCTCAGCAATTATTAACAGATACATAGACTGCAATCGCTCTCTAAACAATCTCTCTACAGACAAAAAAGTCTCAAGCCTTGACTTTATGAATGTGAGCAGAAAGTGAAATGCTTATTTTCTTTAGTCTCACAGTGACAGTATTTCAAGTGTTTAGTCTGCTACCTGTTATAAAAGCAGACAGGCAGAAACGGCCGACACCGGCTCCCTCCATAGTGACTGGTTGGTGGCGGTTTGCCTTTTTCTGCAGACAGAGAGAAAAAAAAACAGTCAGCTCAGTGAATACAAAGAACCACAAGATCCACAAAGAAGGGTTTCCTAGAAACTTGAAGACATCAACATCACAGTTAAACCACGTGGGGACATGTATGAAGCCACATGCATGTGAAAACATAAATGAAATACAGTAAACAAGGACAAAAAGGTGAACTCAGCACTTTGTTGCCTAACTTGTTTCTCTTTGTCTTTCTTTTTATCAGTGAGTCCGTAAAAAAGTGCTCAGTGCTGATTTGTGAAAAGAGCTGGGACATGCAGAACCCGGGGAACAGCGGGTCCAGGCCACACTTCGCTGCACACACACAGAGCCGCGCTTCACACACTTAGTTATTGTTGAATTGTGTTTCATGTTCCAGAGCTCAATGGCATGCACTGAGGCCAGTGTGTACCGCCCCACAATGCACTTGGCAATGTCACTCCTAAAACATTCCAGAACATTTTTTCACTGAGCATTGAGACAAGATGACCAGGTTTGCAAAACCACCCCGGTGCATTTAGACAGCACAGCTCCTCACCGGATGCTCGTCTGTCAGCCCTGGGCCATAATTGAGGAAGGAGTCTTAATCGATCCAAATAAATGTGCCATTGGTTAAGCTGGAAAAGCTTGGGAGCGTCTTTCAGCGATTCCCCAAAGAAATAAACACTAACGATTTAGGTACACGAAAAACAGGGATGAAAATGGTAACCCTGCTCCCCCTTTACACGGTTTAAAGGTTACTAGTGGTCAAAGGTGACACAAGTAAAAAAGAAATGGAGACCACAAAACAGGATGTGTGTATTGATAAATAAACAGAGAAGACAGGGAGAGAGAGAGAGAATAGATGAATGAGAGTCAGCAAAGAAGAGAGGAGAAACGGAGACAGGGAATGAAGGAGGAAAGGACAAGTGAGAGAGAGAAACAGAGGAATGAAAGAGTCTGAAGTTGACAGAGAGAATGAATGAGGGAGAGCACAGAGGAAGGGGGGAGCGAGAGAGAGAGAGAGAGAGAGAGAGAGTAATCAGACAAAGACAGGGATAAATGTTGTGGGTGGAAAGAGATGAAGCAATAAGGGATGTTGGGGGGAAAGGAGGGTTTGAAGGTCTGGAAACAGTTAAAGCCAGATCGGAGCATTAAAACGAGGGTGGGAAAACGAGTGAGGGCGGAAGAATAGAGCTCGAGGAGGAGGCGGCGGACAAAAAAGAGGAGGAGGAATCCTGCAAAGGAGTGAACAAAAAGTAGTGAAGCGCTTTGTCACAGAAATGTTCTTAATTTTTAAAAGACGCTTTAACTTTTTTAAAAAGCTATTTTTAGCTCCATTAGTCATGAAAGCCAAAATCTGACTCAGAGGCTCAGGTCTAATATACACAAGAGATACGGACTAAACTTCCTGTGCAAAAAAACTTGATGTACCTCAGCGGTGACTAAGTGTGCTATGAGCTGGAGACCACTGATTTATGTCATGTGTGCTGCTCCCTAGTGTTGCTGCAGTTGTGAGTAAGAGTTTAGCGCATTATTGGTATGTAGGGACTGAAAACTGAAAACTGTTTTATGGACAACATCTATCCGTTCATCAGTAGTTCCTGTTACATGATCACAAAAGTGATATTAAGTGGACTCTTTTCTAAGACATATGGCTCACAACCAGCAATGCTGACACGTAAAATGCAGTCACCCTCATACTGCTGAGGATGTTGGTCCATCCAGTATTGTCTAGTCATCAGGGATTCTATGACCAGAGACTGACCAACGATGAGTGGAAGAGAGGGAGGAAAATAAACTATAAATAACAGGACTACATGGACTACAACTTTTATCAGTATCTCTTACTCAGAATGACTGACAGTTACTAATTACAGCAACAGTCTTTGTGGCGCACTTGTTCAGGTGTCCTGTGGTGATAGTTCCTGCAGTATCAGCTTTGCCTAGTTTTACAGTAAGGTAGTTTGGCTGAGCAGTCTAAGGCACTGGATTAAGGCTCCAGTCTCTTCGGGGGCATGGGTTTGAATCCCACCATTGCCAGAATGTGCATTTTGGGACAGTTAGGTCATTCCCCTCGTGATCAGAAGTTCGCCGGTTCGAATCCCGGACCAGTACAGGTACCACTGAAGCAAGGTAATGTCCCCAAGAACTGCTGCCCATGTCAACATTTCGTTGTGGTGCACTGTATTCTGTGCTGTGGTGTGTTCACTGTGACAAATAATCACTTGATTTCACTTTTATGCTTTATGAAAAAATAAATACATAAATGTCTGTGTCTAGTATGAGAGAATCCTGATTGCTCTTGTGTAAATCTTAAGAAGGTGACTTTGGACAAGTTTTCTTTATGTTTAACCATTAACTACATTACATGCAGAAATTTTTTTAAATATTACTTAAATATAAAATGCTGCTTAAATATGGATCTAAAGTACAAAAGAGAGGTTTGGGATTTATAATATGTTCTTAAAATGGGTGGAGGGTGCGTTTAGTCCAGAATGAAGACGCCCACACAGAGCTCTCTGCTCTTACCCTGAGATGTGGAATCACTTTATAAAACCCTAGCGGCCCCTAACTGGGGGTATCACAGGGGTAGAAGGAAGTATGTCTGGTGTCATAATTGTTTTAAGGGGGAGTTACACAGTCACTGCCCCCAGAATAATCCACAGATCCTTTCCCATGGTCTCTGATACACAAGGGACCCGTCCAGCAGCGAGAAGGCCCTGGGGTCATGCTTACAGTACAGACTCAGCCTGGAAGCATTATGTCAATATTATGAGGAGCCATCATCAACATCATCCTCATTAGCAACGGCAGCAACACTAGTAATATCTCAACATATTAAAATTAAGTCAGTAAATGCACAAAAAAATATTAACGATGGAGATGTATAAGCTCTGCTACTTGCCCCATTGTTCGGTAGCCCTACTAGCAGTAGAGTAGGGGGCTAGACCACCTAACCGAAACCAAGACAAGACCAAGACCAGAGTGTGTCGAGACCGAGACAAGACCGAGACTCTGAAGGGCTGAGACCAAGACGAGACGGAGACCAGGCTGGGGCGAGACCGAGACCGGACCGATGCACGTTTTAGACCACATGACAAATAAGTGGGAGCTGCAAAGCCTAAGCAACATTGAACATGTTTATTCAATATTCCTCTCTTACATATCTATAATGAGGAAACCGCTTCACTGGAAGCAGTTATCCAAACTGATCACATCATATGTTAAACTCAACAAACCACAGTAGCAGAAAACTCTTCACAACCAAACTCACGGTTTCATTAGCTTGCAGAGTTTTTATTATGCAGAGACATTCTATGGCTTAGTGCTGTGAAACACTTCTTTATCCATTTAGTATCCACCTGGATAAAGAATAAATTGTGGCTGAACAAACAATGCATTTTTCTATATTTATAATTTCCATATTGATTCCTCTCTAACATTATAAAATGGAAAAAATTTCTGATCAATTTCTCAAAATAGAATCCCGAGTCCATGACAAGACTGACTACAAACATGGCCAAGTCCGAGACAAGACTAAGATTTTCAAAAACTGGTGTTGAGACAGGTCGGACTCAAGTACTACAACACTACATTTATTGTGGAGTATTTCCAAAAGTATGAAAGGTGCACTTGTGGAATTTTAAATATCAGCATCAATAGCAGTGCGGTAAAGCCGTCACATTCTCTGTGTGAAGCCCTCACTCGGTTGGTGGGGGGAATAATGTTTGGATAGAAAGAGATGAATAAGGTGGTAAATTCACTGCCAAGCGGCAAAGCAGGGAAATGAAAGGACTTTTGAAAGGGTTTCTTTCAGAGAGAAAGGGAGAGAGAGAGAGAGAGAGAGAGAGACCAAGAATCAGACAAAAACAGCACAAGAGAGAAACAGAAAGAGAGAATGGAAGAAAAAGAAGGAGAAGGTTGTCAGTGGCAATGACCGACTGTGTGGTTTGTTGATGGCTGAATGTGCTGACGTCAAGGTGAGGATGGTGGTCCTTTGTGTACCTGGTGTACTTACTCAGGTCAAGTTTATAAGAAATGCAGGAGGCGCTGCTGTAACTGACCACCGTGAGCAATTCACAAAGGTATCGCTGTGAAATGATGGACGCATACTCATTAGACCACACAACAGGTCAGCAGGTTCCACATTGAATTTTATGTTGTGGTTTGTGATTGTCAGTCTGCAATGTGATCATCATCTCGGTGCAGAACTTATGTTAAGTGTTTTTCCAGGGGTGGGGAATACTCTTGTCTGTGTTTATATCAGTCTGTTTGGGAAACTTCATACACAATGGCGACACCAGCCAGCAATCACAGCCGTAGCGTGTAGTAGTGTGTGTGTGTGTGTGTGTTGTGATGTGAACCACTTGCCTGCTTGACCCTTTCCCACCATAACGCTCGCTCACCAACACACTCAAACGTGACAGAGCGACTGCATCCCCCAATTCCCACGTGAAAACACACTGGCTGAGGATGTGATATGACACGTGTGTGTGTGAGTGTGTGTTTGTGTGTGTGTGTGCCTTCCTACACTCTGTTAAACTGTTCTGAACCAGCACGTCTCCTGTGGGATTAGCTTTATATGCTACAGTTTGTTTTACATAAACATCTGGCAGTGATGATCTGCTTTGGGAAAGAATAAGGGGGAGATGGGGGGGTTGGGGGTCACATTAGCCCCAAAAACAGCAACTTCCTTTAGTGTGTAGTCTCCTGAGACAATCTGGCAGCCTTGAAAAAGAAGAGAAAAGAAACAGTGCAAAAAAGGGAAAAACAATATCAGATTTTTCTTTGCACACAGCTGGAGAGTCTCGGACTTCCTGTGAGCCGAGAAATGTGCGCATCGCCCACGAGTGGGTGTGAGAGACGGACGCGAAGCAACAGCATGACCAGCTCTCTGACACACACTTACACACATACGGAGACTAAGTGGTGAACCTCAAAAAACCCCTCTGACACTGTAAACTGTTCAGGCCCTGAATGACAGCCTCTGTAACTCCTCATTACAGCTTTTTGAACAATTGTTTCTTACCTTCCAACTTTTTTGCAGTTCAATTTGTAGCGTCATCTGCATTTATTAAAAAATATGGAAGAATTGGACTGGGGAAATGTGCTTTTTGTAGAATCCATTCATAGCTCAGTGATTAGAGTACTGGTCTTATAAACCAGGGGTTACGAGTTCAGTTCTTGCTGGGGTCTTTGACCTTTGGGGCAGTTGACAGCATAACGGTTAGGGTATTTGCGCCGTGATCGGAAAGTCGCTGGTTCGAATCCAAGAACCGGTAAAGATATCAATGAGGTGCTCATGAGCAAGGTACCATCCCCAAGCACTGCTCCCTGCCCACTGCTCCTTCATGGATGGGTCAAATGCAGAGGTCACGTTTCGTCGTGGTGCACTGTGTGCTGTGCTGTGGTGTGTTCATAGTGACAAATAATAACTCACTTTTTTCACTTTCATGTAAAACTAGTTAAACTAGTCTTAAATGATAAAATTAAACCTAAAAATACTTAAGAAGTGCCCAAAATTAGGCATTTATACATTTGTGATTTTTGCTCCTTCACAGTAGAAGTCATAGAGAATGCTCACGTCAGTTACCACAGCGATTTGCGGAAAAGACAACTCAGGCCTAGGTCACCACTAGTGAATTAAATAACTGCTGACATGTGGAGTAAATCAGGAAGTGATCTAAAACTATTAACAACAACAATGCTGCTACTAAATATGTTTTTTTAATATTCAAAACTAAAAAAAGGAATTTGTGGCATTTAAAGTCAGATAGAAATCTAATTGGAAACATTCCCAAAAATGGCACACACATACACAGATTTGTCAACCCTTTTATGTTTCCCCTGTCTCTGCTTATTCCCCATGTCCAGATGACAGGGCTAATATATGGGACCCAGCAAGCTAAAATTTTGGCATTGGCTATGGGAAAACTGATCTACAGCGTTCCTGTTAAAATAAACCTTTTCTTTTTTTCACCCCTTCGCTCCCTTGAGACAAGACTTCTGCTATCTAGAGAGGTCTCTTTTTCCCGCTTCCCCTCCTGCAGACCCCCTGAAGGACCCCAGACCCCCTGTTAACTCTGCTGCCCCAAACACTGCTGATCCGAAAGAATTAAACTACCTCACATGTACTAACTCTTACCTTGTTTGTTTTTGTTCGTGAGGTGCCTTTTTCCACCACTTTGCTTTCATCTGAAGCCATTGAAGCTCCATTGTTCAAGGCCATTATCGGCTAAGATCAATTTATTGTACTACACTATCACAATTAAATCTTTGGGATTAAAGGCAACTGTTTTCATACTACTATATTGCAGAATTGGAACAGTTATTCAGTATCAAAGCTATTTGCTCTATTTGACATTAAAAATGAAAACAAAAAGTTGCAAAGAAAAGACATGCAGAAGTAAATCAAGAGAATTCCAAACATAGTTTCCCACTGGCAGGAACGCATGGAGATCAAGAACGATGACGTTCCTTTCCCTCCATTTTTTAAGGAATCTGGCCAGAGAGAATTTGGCCACTCTGCAGTGCAATGCTTTAGAAACATTTATGACATCTGTAAGGTAACAATAGCAAAATCTTTGCACTGCAGTTCTGATTTACATAAATAGGCCAGATATATTTTCAGCTCATGCTAGAAGGTAAGCAGAAGTGTCTGCAGAGGCTGCAAAATCAATCAACAGAATTCAATGCTTTTACTGAAGGCAACTTCCGGATTAGAATCCCATTAGGACATTCTTCCACACATCAAGGCATCAGTATCCTCCTGACAGCAGTGTAAACAGCAGCTAGAGATATCATCAGTGTGAAATGTGACCAGAACTAGAGATCAAGTTACTGGAAACTAAGATGATGTGAATGTGTTGGGACACATTTAAGAGTGTAGAGTTTGTGCAAGTGGAGTTAGGCAGTTGGTAGTTCCATTTACAGTTCATTAAGGGATAATGTTAGAAAAGGATTTTGGTTTAACAAGCAGTGACAGCAACATCATCGTTGACCTAGAGTTACTTTCTATACTTTCATTTTATTTGGTGGTTGTTTGTTCGCATGTCATAAAATGAACAAGGAGCTAATCTTCTAGAATACACTTGCCGCTCACATTTACGATCACAATTTGGAATAACTGCCCAACTACAGTTAACTATAACTACAGTTTTTCATCTTTTTGTACAATGCAGTAATTTAAAGATATCCTTTTAGCCATCAGTAGTTTATACAAGTAATGAGACATGAGGAATGTGAGGATGGATTCTTTCATTATAATAAGCCACAAGCATAACTAATGTTGGAAAACAACATATTTTAGTTCTGTCCATCAGGAGAATGCATTTGTTCTCCGAAATCTATTTGGGTTTCTTTTAGGTCTCACTGATGATGTTTCCAGACCTGCCCAGCAGCCTCACTGTGGAAGCTATAAATGCAGAACTCAAAGCTGAGGTTAAGATCCCCGTCACTGATTACCTTTGTACTCCACTGAGAAAACATTTTGTGCCAGACTACAGTAAAAACCCTTCAGCTTCACCATCAGGGGTTTAAGCTTAAAAGCTTAAAAGTGCTTAAAGGGAAACTCTACCAAGGGATGTGTATGTGGATTGCTTAGCACCTATGGATCTAGGGACACCCTAATTTGATTAAACAAGTCTCAGCCTCAGCTCCTACTGCCTATTGTCGCAAATAGTTGCAAATATGGACAGAAAATACTGTGATGGCTCCTTGAAAACAAGGAATGATTTTGACGTGCGTGACATGGCATGAGATGATGTGTTATGGGAATGAGAAAACAGGAAACGCAGACCCTCAGTGTTTACATGGGGCACACAGTCAAAGCTGGTTTGATGCCCTGCTGGTTTGAAGTGTTTGGGAACTGGGTAGGAAACTGTGGCAAGCTCCTTTTTTCCGAAAAGAAGTCAAGATGTCTGAAAGAGTAAAGGAACAACCATGTGGTTGAGGGACAGATTTAAGAGATCTTAAATGTGGCTTTGCATATATTTTCCTCTGAGGCTCATTAGGGATAAATAATTGGTGTTAAATATGTTTGGGAAGTTTTAGAATTAAAAGCCCAGAACTTTTATGGCGTTTAATATGTTTGGGAACTTTTGGAATTAAAAGCCCAGAATTTTTTCAACAGTCAGCAAGATTGTTCCTCCAACTTTAATAAAGCACATATTTCAGTATTTACAGCCTCGCAGGTCAGAGACTCTTGCTCTCTAGTGCTGGATTGACTTCGTTCAGCTGCTGTGGAGGAGTGCAGCGCCAGAGAGATGTCAGTCGAGAATTCCAGAAAGTTCCGCCTATGGAGAAGCCACCGGATGTGGAGATCTGGAGGGGGAGCTGCACCCTTACTGGTCACATCTGGCTTGTGTGACACCATATCCCAGCAACACCCATGAGCCTAGCATTAGGGTAAAGACTAAATGTGTTTTAATTAACACGTTGTGACATGTATCAAACACTGACTAACAACAGTGACTCCCAGTATAGCGACTGGGATCAATTTCTGTAACATTGACTTTATGTATTTGATTACATATGACAGATCTGCAAGGCAGCGTGGGAGCTAACTTTTTTTTTTACTGTTGTTCTTAGTCGTCAGTATAAACATTTTGGCCAAATCTGGCTGCACAAAGTTATAACTCCATTATAAGCAAAGCCATATGTATTCCCTCATGCCACACCTCTCAATAAAGCCTTAATAACAGTCCTCTCCTTTAAACAACACACAGCCCAAATCCCACCTCTGACAGGACCCTGATAGTCCCGTGAGAACCTTAACACACCCCCATACATCAAAAAAATGCGTTTGTGAGTGTGTGTGTGTGTGTGTATGTGTGAAAGAGAGAGAGAAAGAGAGAGAGAGAGCACCAGCTGAATACAATTACAGCTCTGGCATTAAATTCCACTTTTTCCACTTCCACAAACATTGCAGGGGAAAATGGGGGGAAGGAGAGGACCAAGAAAAAACAGAGATGAGGAAGTCAAGGTTTGCATAAGCATTTCTGTGGCCTTAGGTACAGTCACCAGAGCCAGAGTATAATTTATCCAAGCATGGTATCCTGCATTAGCATCCAGACTTTCCATCAAATGTAAGATTTTAGTTATGAGATGTGAGCTGTGGATGTGTACTAAAAGGATTTTTCAAGACAACACGCCCTTGTAGAGCACTTAAGTTTAGCATCTACTTTTAGTATTGTACTATAATGTGCAAGCACACAAACACATACACACACACACTCTCTCTCTCTTCTAAACACAGTTAGTATCTCTAAAGAAAGTCTGAAAATATTTTTCTTTGGCCCAAGCACTACATTTTCTCTCCGTCCCTCACAGCGCTATCCTTCCATGTCCCTGTTTGAGTTGGAACTGGTGCAGAGGGACAGGCTGGAGCTTTAGCTTGATGAAAAGAGAAGCAAAGTCTCCCCTTTCAGCATGCTTTTAATAATCTGATGCTTTGCAGTCCATCTATAAGAGCCCAGCAATGTGTTTTAATTCAATAAGGCAAAATGCTGGATATGCTGTAAGCTATATTAGTGCTGCGGATCAATATGAGAAAAAGAATGGAAAGGAATTTTTAGGATTAGCTGGATTTCGTAGCAAAAAAAGTCTACGTATCTCTATGACTCTAACCCAAAAACTGACCCTGCACTTTATTATAAGTTCGTTCATACAAATTTAACAAGCCAAATTGTAATTTACAGTGCTTAATGATGTTCTATGTTGTGTAATATTAATGTAGATCACTGCTGTTCATGTAATAAATCCACATTTAACCACTTTTCCTCTCTTCGTTATAATTTACTGCAAAACCCATCACTTTTGGACTTTAACTAATAACTACATACAATTGTTATCCCAGAATAGAGTACAACCTCTGCCATGCCTAGCCAGAAAAAAACGTATTTCTGACCAATTCAGGCACGACCCGAACCAACCTTTTTTGTGAATGGGGTGGAATCAGGACAGCTGATTTAAGGTCTATAAAGGTGGAACATGGGTTACCATGATGTGTGATGCAGCACAGCGATAGCAAAGCAGGTCTAGGAGAGCTGATGGAAAGCACATGGTGATGGCGGGGGTGTGTTTGTGTGTGTGTGAGTGTAAGTCTGAGTACGTGTCTCACGGGCATCGCTCACTGCTCTTAATATGAAACACATGTTTTCATCTGCCTGGCATGCAGTACAGCTGAGGGACTTGAAGGGGTTAGGAAACAGCTGATGACGCAGAGTTAGTACAACTCTCTTCAGACAAAAAACTTTATCATGGAGACTTGTCTCATAACTTTTTTTGGGTGCATGGGTATGAAACGGCCTCCATCAACGCACACTGTGTTCCCATCATTTGTTATCACGCTCGTTTGTCAGCTTGTTACTGGGAGTATCGTACAGTGCAAATGATCTGGAACGTTTCCACTATGACACCTACATTGAAAAATGCTCCAGCCTTCAGCAGGGGGTCGGGAACGGTGTCAGCTGGAACAGAGCGCTCCATGGTAATATGTGTTTGACAGATGGGCATGAGTAAGCATGGTACTGCCAGCCTCCTGCCCTGCCCGGCTGGAGTAATCAAAGTCCCTAACGACTTTGCGTTGGGCCTTTCTCTCAGGTGCAGAGCATCTGTGAGTATTAAGATAGCTGGAAGGACACACACTGCTCCCGCTAGCCATGTTCCACTTGCATGGAGATATACATGTAAACAGCGAGGGAGTGGGCAGGAAGATGGCCAGGGGAACAATGGGCTCTAGATGAGATCAGTCGAACTACATCTCACTCTTAAAGGTTATTAACACAAAAATTAGAAAATGATCACAATTTTCTGGTTACTAAAAACTGAAAAATTCTTTGCCATCAATCAAACATACTTTTATCTTTATATTTCAACTTGGTACACTTTTAATTTAGTTCTGTGTACTGTGTCTTGCACATTCTGTATGCTTCTTATTCCTTTTGGCTCAATTTTAAAATATTAATAATGACGTTTGTGTTGAAAATGCGTTCTAAATAAACATGCCTTGAATTGCAACTTTTTAACTTAATATGGCATTTACAGGATGGTATGTGTGGGGAGTGTTTAAAATCCCCTTTAAAAAAGTGTACATTCGGATACAAACACACACACACCCACACACACACACAGCAACCTTGTTACGAACACTGGGCTGTTTGTCAAACATGGTTCCTTAGTGAGAAAATAAACACCTTACTTTTCTCAGACACAGTTGTGAAAGGACAATGTGTGTAGACGTGTTGTAAGTGCACCCAGTTGAACACAATGCTTACTTCTACAATGTTTACTCTCCTTGACTGCCACTCCACACACACACACAAACAAACACATAAATACCAGCATCACAAATGTTACCAGCTGCCTAACGCTCTACAAGACAAAACCCAACTGGACCCAAATGGACCGAAGTTAATAAAGCTGCATTCTGCCCATGTATAGCAATGTAATCGAGTTCAATTCCAGTATTTATTACAGACTTATTGCGGTTTTGTTTTGACATGCTTTGTTATGCTATTACTCTGATAAAAGATAAGATAGAGTCGTCTTGGCTGCGAAACAGAATGCACAACTCAATAACTCTCGCTCCATCTAAGGGTTAGGGTTGGGATTAGGGTTATGTAGGGATGCCATGAGCCAGACTGAGGCTGAAGCATGGAGACCTCTGATAATTAAATGAGTGATACGTCCAGAATCCATCTAGGCTCCAATGGGGTTTAAAAGTCTTCTTGCATAAGAGAAAAGTTCAGAAAAACCATCAAGTCTTAATGCAAGCAGTGAATAAGCCTGTTCCCATTCCAAAACTCAGTGTAAACCACACAAATCACACTTATAAAAACAACACTGCATTCAATTACATGTCTGCGGTAAACCTGGCGCTCAAAAGTGAGTCATTTGACAGGGAAGGTGATTCCCATCCTGCGCTCATAATTATCTTAAAGTGGAGTGGGTATTTAACTATGATTGAGGCAGGAGACACAGCACAAGGCAGAAAGAGAAAGAGAAAGAGAAGAAAAACAGCTTTGGGACAATGTCATGATCATATGAAACTTACCTTCGGATTGTCAGCACTCGGAGCCTCGTCAGCCTCTCACAGCCGGGACATTCCTCTTCAGACTGCAGCTACCCCTGCCTCGGCTCTGTCTGTCCCCCTCCTCTTTCTCTTTCTCACTCTCTCTCTCCCTCTCTCTCTCTCTCTCTCTCTCTCTCTCTGTCTCTCCCTCTATCTCTATCTGATGTGTTCTGCCTCCCAGCTGCCCTTGTTATGTGTGAGTAACAGTCTCAGCGCTGATGCTGTGCTCATAGAGGCTGGCTCTCCCTCCTTCTCTGCTGACGGAGGGAACTGCTTTATCCTTTACTCTCCCGAGTCCCAAGAGGAGAAGGAGACGGAGAAGGAGGAGGAGGAGGAGGTGGAAAACAAGAAGGGGACGTGGTATACATCTGTTTGTTTAGTCAGACGACCGCTGAAGGGTCCACTTACTGATAACGTCTCTGCTAATCCCAAATGAAACACCAGACACCGTTCTGTACCTCTGTACACATCTTAAGTTTTTAACTGCAGAAAATAAAGGGGAACGCAGGAATTAGAATGGGGGATGGAACAGGGGACAGGAGGAAAAAAGGAGAGAGGGAAAATGAAGAAAAAAACAACAGAAGGAACCAAGTGTTCCAGCGTGTTAGTTGTGGTTAAGTGATGCCTTTAGACGCTGTGTCCCTAAGTAAGCGTTTGTCACCGCGGATGTTTATAAGGTTTAAACACAAATTAAATTGGCAGCCACACACTCACACACACACCTTTAAAGACTCCAAACACATACACACACCAATCTCCTCAGCAACACTCCCCGGTTTGTGTTTCTTTCACAGGAATCACGCACTGTAGGGAGACGGAGCGAATCCTCCATGGATACTGGCAGCACTTGAAATGGGTAGAGTGAAAGAAACAGAAGAAGAGAAAAGAAAGAAGAAAAAGAATGAGAAACTGAGGGAAATGAGAAACGGCCTGTTCGGACAAGTGCTGTTTATTTCTCACTTGGGACTGATTGAGGAGAATAAAGGATTTGGGAAGAGGCAGGTTTGGAGAAGGGAAGGGGTATCAGCTGCGGTGTACAGTGAAGAAGAGGCTGGAGTGAGCACACACACACAGGCGCACACACATTTACATCTTGATATCTTTGTAAGGTTCATTCATAATGATTAATAGTAAATAACATTACAGCCAAGGCCAACCCTAAACTTAAACTCTGTCCAAAAGCAAATGTTTTCACTCTTTTAGTTTTCACAATAAAAAATGAAAACTTTTCTATGAAATCATTCTCACACAGAAAAATATCTTCTCCAAACCACAAAAATCTCTCATATCTTAAGTATATTTTAGGGAACAATCAAGTCTTCACAAATCACTAATAAACTGCCCACACACACACACACACACACAGAGCCATAGTCTGTTTTCACTCTTGGCTCTCTTCCAGCCTGCTCTCTCTTTCTTTCTCTCTCTCTCTCTCTCTTTCTCCCTCTCTCTTTCCCAGGAAGTCAGTGGAGCAGCTTGAAAATTCATAACAGAGTCCAGCAGCTGAGTAAGGGCTTTTCACTTTATTAGAGAGACAAAAACAGTGAGAGTAAAAAGGAGAGAGAGAGAGCTGGCACACTCTAATTGTCTGAATGAGTCTGAGGGTTGTGACGAACAGACAGTAATTAGAGAAAGGCTGAGCAACCTCCCTTCATTGCTCGCTTTTAACCCTTTTAACTCAGTTGCAAGGAAACTCCATTTTTTTCTTTATTGCAATCTAAATCACACTGTGCAGAAAACAAAACAAGCTGGGAGCTTTACACACTCTGGCCAGCGTCTGATTAGAGATCGCCAAAAGCGTTAAGTGCAAAGTCCCAACTGTTGTGCAGGAAGAGCAGTGGTAGTCCAGCTCTAAAAAATAATCTCGTATTTTTAATTCCACTCATGCTGTGGGGCATGCAGAGAGGCTCTCTTGGTGCACTAACAGACACACACGTAACATATACTACAAGTCAAAATTTATGCACCTCTCTGGTGAGTTACCGTATCCCAAAGCGCCAAAATTTCCAGACTAGACAGTGACGATATGTGCAGGAATAGTAGGGGTTCGGTTCCATTTTAGTATTGGACTCAGCTCGTCTGTGGAATTCAGTCTGGAATGTTAGCAAAAACAATAGAGCCCAGCGTCATTAATGCGCTGTGTGGGACTGGCTCTCACAAGAATAAAAGAAGAGCATAAAAGTGTGTGTGTGTGTGTTTGTGTGTGTGTGCACATGCTTGTGTGTGTGTGTGTGTGTGTGTGTGTTTGTTTGTAAACCATGTTTATAAATCACTGAGGGTAACAGATGTCCCCAAATGAACATTGCGGGATCAGCAAAAAGTTCCCATAAGGCAAAATAACTTTTCATACAGTAAAATTTATACACATTTTCATTTAATTTTGGTAGAATATATGAGTCAAATTTATGATCAATGAACTCACAAAAGTTTAAAAACAAGTGTGTTTGTGTGTGTGTCCTGTGATTATAAATGAAAAGCATGTGTCTTGGAAGAGATACAGTACGACAGTTTAAATTCAGTGACTCAATCAGAGAAGAATGCAGATGGTCAAAGATACAATGAGTTAGATTTGAAATCCCCATAAGCCCAAGAGGGCATGACACATGGCAAAAATACACACACACACCGACAGACGCACATACACACACTCCTTTGTCATGGCCCATTACCAGCCAACTGGACACTTTGTTTGGATTTTCTGAAACACAGATAGAACTTATCAACAAACGTCAGAGAGAGAAGGGGAAAACAGGGCTCTCTGAGAGAGACGTCAGAGGCAGGAAGTACACACTGACCCCCACAACCTCCACGACTCAAAACGACATCTCTGCCCCTAGAACAGGACCCATCTGTGTGTTCACTCTGGCCAGGCCTAACTGACCCCAAGTCAGGGTTCTGGTAACAAGAGAGATCCTGAAATCCTCAGACTGCATCTCAGACCACAGGAGGTCCACAGGAGGTAGCAGAGGGGCTCATAAATCACAAATAAAAAAGAAATGGCAAAATGGAAGATGGATCCTTGTTATGAGTGTTAAAACTGTAGTTTGTCAACTAGGAGACTGATGCAACTCCACAGCTCATTTTTTGTGTTTTTAAGTGAGGGATTATTTGTCATTGTGAGCACAGCATTTGACCCCTGCATTTGACCCATCATTAAAGATTAAGTGGGCAGCTTTTTGGCAGCACCCAGAGAGGACTGCTTGGGGACGGTACCTTGGTAATACCTTTTTGGTA
This sequence comes from Distichodus sexfasciatus, assembly GCA_032718565.1. Lineage (NCBI taxonomy): Eukaryota > Metazoa > Chordata > Actinopteri > Characiformes > Distichodontidae > Distichodus > Distichodus sexfasciatus. Next base: position 2,667,130 of record JAVGVS010000006.1, read on the forward strand.
ATCACGGGGCCAACTTCCTAACCATTACGTTACCAACTGTCTCACACTCAAAATGATCTATATTTTGTTGCTCCTTTGTTCAAAGTACTGTTTATGAAAATAAAGCAAGCACTTTTTGTCACGCGCACTCCGCTCCACGGCTGGTAGTTGGATTGGGATGCGGCCGGTCGCGGTTCAAAGGGTATTTAAGGAGTCATTTTCTCGAATCGCTCTGCCATTGCGTCAACCTGGCCCTTTTTCCGATTCACTTCGGCATTAACTGTGAGTACTCCAGTTATTGGGTTCATCACTTTGATAGAGTGTGTGCTGTTAGAACTCGAGTTATTGTGGTAATCCTAACTCTTCGAGTAAGAGAGTTCTTAAATCAACTCGCGTGGCCATCCTTCTTATTCGCGCTCTCAGCCGCATTTGGGCTAACCACCATGCTACAAGGGCTAAGGGCTAACGGCTAACAAGTAGCAATCCGTTATATCCTAACCAGATCACTGTCGAATTGTGAAAGTGAGGCATTTGGTTCAAATCCTAACCAGATCCCTGTCCGAACAGCGAGCATTCCGACAGCCGCCTAACTCGGCCGCTGGAAGTTTGTAAGCGTCTGTTTATTCGCCAAATCCTCATTGGATCACTGACACTTTTTAACAATTGTATGATGTTTACGTTGCTGAGGGCTCATATAGCAATATAATGTTAACTAATTTTTAGTTATTGTTCTGTGTTTCAAGGGAGAAAAAAGAATGTTGACTGATACAGTATATCTGTATTGTATTTTTAAATCCAACTATTTAGCAATATTCAGTGTTGAAGAGTACTCAATGAGAATTTGGCAATGCTGCTAACTACATTACTTTTTTTAGTAGCTTAGCAGTACCAAGCTACTTTTAAAAAGTAAGTAAAGGTAAATAAAGTAAACGAAGATGGAGTCCTGCAAAGATGGAAACAATAATTTGTGGCCATGAAATAGCTTTGCTGAAGCTATTTTTCTCCGTTGCTTGCTATATTAAAACAGTTGATTAGCTGTCTCTTAGTTTTTTTTTAATCATAAGTATGTATAGATTGAAAAGCTGCAGTTTAAACTTAACCTCTCCAGTACAGCCCGTATTGGTCTAGTATTTAGTGCATCAAAGTAGTATGTGGTGGCAGAATCCTGCAGATTTGGATCTAGCCTGTATTGTAGGGAACTGGCTCACCACCATGCATTTGTACTTATTTTGCATATCCAGCATGGAGTTTGTGCACATTCTCATGTGAATAAGAGAGTGTGCACACGCATGCATTGCACAAACACTAACAGTCATGACGCTTCTTGCCAATGAGTTTGCGTTGCAATTGGAGGTACAACAACAACTCATTAGTGGGCATGCTGACACATACCGGAGCCACAGAGACATTACTTGTGTTCCTCACTCCACCCCCTCCCTCCCTTACCGCCACAGGGAAGGAGACTAAATGCCTTGTTCACACTGTTTACACTCAGTGAGGCCGAGGTTTCTGATACCCACGCTGTAATATCATCCTGGCAGGCATTAGTCCTCTCTTCAGAGATAAAACAATCTCTCAGTTCCAATTTGCAGTCTGACGGCGGGAAATAGCTTTCTTTATGAGGCCCAACCACTGTTCCATAAGCTCTTTTTAAAGCTTTTGCGGCTTGGATCGCATAAGCAGATGTCTAAAATACACGCAGCGTGAAACTGAGCCTTGCCACAACCGTCAGAGCTCTGGTAGAACTTCAGCAGACACCAGAGCAGCACAGGTGAGAAAGTGTGTCAGGTAAATCTATTTCACTCAGATGCTAACAAACGCAGAAGCCACTTTTTCCTGTAATTAAATGTCTGGTGGGATGAAAAGAGACTTGTTTTGGCTTTTTGGAGTGCCGACTGCATGGAAAAAAATCTGCCTGTGTCTGAGCTTTTCCATCTCTGCAGTTAAATGCTTTATTTTCACAGTGGTGAGCAGCCTTTGGCAGAAAAGAGCTGGTGTGTGGAGACACTGTATGTTGGTGACTATGTCGTAATGCTAAAAGAAAAAGCACAGTGATGGTGGGGCAGTGTGTGTGTGTGTGTGTGTGTGTGTGTGTGTGTGTGAGAGGGAGAAAGAGACATAATCAGCTGTAATCAGACTCTCAGAGAGGAAATGAAGAGAGAAAAGAGTTTCCCAATACCTAAATTTGAGAGATTTTGGGGTTGAAAACACCTGTTTGATGAGCCTGTTAATAATTATTCTTAATCATGAACAACACCAAAGGTAAAAACTGTAAATTATTCGTTCAGAAATAAGTGGACTGCTATGTATAAAGATTTTCACAGTTTAGTAAAAATCAATCAAATAATCAATAGAGGAGTAAAGTAATCTGAGGGTAAAACAGAAGCTCCAGTGGAGTTTTTGTTGTTTAAAAGGTCAGTTGGGGTGCTTTGTGCCAACATATTTTTTACCTTCCTGTGTAGCAGCCTGCACCCTCCTGTGTACATGCCTTTTGTGGGTTGAGACAGGCCTGGAAACTTTTTAGCACCTTCAACATGGAGAATAACAAACTCATATTTGCACTCACTAATCAATGAGTATGACAATGTGTAACTTAGCAGGGGAAGGTTTTAGGAAGATTATGTTTCTGTTTCCTCAACATGGACTGACCAAAAAAAAAAAAACACCCAGACTACAGATTTTCTCTCATCACTCAATTTTTAAAACAAAAACAGGGAACAGAAGTCAGGGATCTGTTGAGTAGTGATTTTTTCATATGATAGTGTTTTCCACAAAAAATGTTCCATTTCACGGTGGCTGTTTTTACTCCTTTCTTCAATTTGGAACTATCCAATCTCTCCACCCTTTTATTTTTTTTCTCATGGTAAGAAATACACATTTCTTCCCATTCTTGTAATCTAAAACAACAAGCACCACAACAACTAGGATAATAATAATAATAATAATAAGGACACTTTGTATATTAAACTTACTATTATAGTTTCTATTATCACCAATGTTTGTACCATTTTAGTTAGCTACATGTGTGCAATATTCCATGCATGGCTTCAGTCTTGTACGTTGTCAGGTGTCTACTGCCCACTTGTGGTCAAAAAGTGGTTAGTATAAGGTAGTGATTTTATTGTCATTGTCAGCACTCTAGAGCACTGCACAATACAACACACAGTGCATCACAATGACATGTAACTTCTGCATTTGACCGATCTATGAAGGACATTGATAATGATTAGTTGTAACTTTCCCGGTATGAACATCAATGACCATGAAGTCTTCAACAGAACTTCAAAAGAACAAGTTCAACAGATCTTGCTTCTTTTTAAAATTAATTTTAGTATACAGTAAATGCTGTTCACATTGGAATAATTACTGTGATTTATTTCTCATCACTTTGACAATCCTCCGTTTTTTTGAGCTCTGATGGACTTAGTCACTAGCTGAAATAAATGCAAAAATATTCTAGCTTTTAGTCAAAATATTAAAAGAAAATTTATCTTTATGGCACAGGTCAGGTCTTATACATAGCAACTTTCCTAATTAAAAGGACTGTCTCCCTGCATGGAGCAATTTGGGGATATGTGTCTTGCTCAGGGGCTCAATGTTGGTAGTTCTGACAGAGCGGGACTGGAACCTCTCTGTGGGCGAGAATCCTACCACTAGATCACTGAGAACAACATGAGTCCTTTTCGGTTTCCGAGCAACAGTTTTCATCTGGAAGAAATAAGTACAGACTGCGCTTTAACAATCTTCAATAAATTCAAACATTTGCAGTCACACTAATAACAACAGGAGTACAATGCCAAATAAACACACACTTAAGCAGCTGTGGAATTATAATAGGTAATGATTCCAAGAATTAGTGTACAACCTTTGAATGGTCCGCAAGATTCTTTGATGTTTTGTTGTTTTTTTTGGGGGGTGGGTTTTCAAAAGAGAAGAAAAGCAAAGAAAAAAAGCTAAATTTAAGTTAAATTTGGTAACTATTGTTAACTTTGGTATGTTTGTATATACTGTGTATACAGTTTTAAGCTGTGTTGTTATTATAATGATGTTATAATTAATAATAAATAAATAAATGTTTGAATGATATAATAGATTTTTGCTGTAAGAGCACACACACACACACACACACACACACACACACACACACACACACACACACACACCCGAGACAGAGAGACAGACAGACCGAGGCTCCCGCGTAAAGCACATTTACATACAGTCGCCGTTTCGTATCCACGCGCGCAAACGCCCATCCGCGCGCGCCAAGTTGTGGGACTTCATTGCGTTTAGCGATGTTGGGGGCTCGCGCTCTTGATGCCACGCGCGCTTTCCGATGTAAATAAGCGGCGTCACGATGAGGAATGTGACGGAACCGAACCTGCAGCAGCCTCCAGTCGCCCGGTCAGCACCCAGACCTTTGATGTGCGGAGAGTGGGAAATGAAGGACAAAAGGGGACACACATACACCTACCCACCCGTGTGCGCATTCTCTCACTGCGTACCTAGCCACCGAACCACCGCGCTGCACGCTCTCTCTCTCTCCCACACACGCGCCAAACACAAGCACGGGCACCCATCGCGTTAACAATCCCTACGTTTAAATTACATTACTATCATCCTAACCGTAGGAAATGAATATTTTAAATAAAATCTCTAAGCTCTTGTATTATTATCATGGTAGCGTCCACTGACTCCCAAAAAGACTAGAGGCAAATAATACTGCTGCTACACCTAACCATACCCTCAGTTTTTCAAATAAAACATGGATTTTTTTTTTTCCAAAATCTTATAAGCGGGAACAAATGGGGACTGGACCTCATATGCAACAACATCCCTACAAAGTCATAAAAATCTACAATCTAGTAAATCTAGTAATATTTTTTCCTTTCTTTTATGGTACAGCCACATCCTCATAGCGTCCTAAACATTAATAAATGTATGTGGAACCTGAATAGCCTTTTTTCTGACAAACAAAAAGGCCCTCTCGAAAATCTGACCAAAACCCAAGTTTCCGGAATCTTTTAGGAATTGAACAAATTTCTATAAAAGTTGCTCTCCCCTCACAGTCAGATTTTAACTAAACTACACTGAAGTATTTCAATAATGTTTCCTGTTGTATCTTCACATTTGGTGCAGAACCTTTCAAATTTCCACACCTGCATTCCCCAACACTGATCCCACACTCCTGAGTTGTGTAGATATGTCAGTTTCCATGGTCATGATCTATCATCACTGCCATAGGACGCTAAGAATGGACCACTTTACAGAGTTTATGCAGCTTAGCCATCTTGTTGTAAGTTTAGGCCAAATTTCTGCCCTGACCTCCCCAACTAAATTTCCCCTCTTTATGACACTGTGGGCATTCCAGAGCCTACAAACCTATAATAGCTGGGCCTTTGAGCCTAACTCCAAATAGCTTGAAAGGAGACTGTAATTACGTGAAAGGTGTGTCTGATAAATGCCATAAATATAAAAGTAAATGTTATAGTAAATTTCTTACATTTTCTGGCACCAAGAACTGTCACATTAATAGTTCTTCTGGATAACTGCATCAATATTCTGCTGTCGTCACTGTAAACTTACATGACTGTGTCATTTTTGTATACTCTATCACATGGCCTACATTTATTTAAAGATTTTGGTTAGCCACTCTGAGTGCTTTTTCTCTTCTGTAAAGACTTCAGTTTTATGACCATTGTCCTCTAATACATTGCACTTCCCAAACACCCCCTTCCCATCACACACCCCATAGCCCCATATGGACACGGCAAGTCACTCGGGCTGTAAAAAGGTCTCGTGACGCTCCCGTCGGCTACGGGCCGCTTTGGCAAACACAACGTCAGGCGCGTGCGGCCTCCAGGTGAGCTGAGCAGGAAGGCGAGTCGTTAGTTAAAGTAAAACTACCTGCGCAGGTGAGCGCACACCGGGCCATTATGCGCAAGGAGCGGCACGCTTCGGGAAGATGTCCGTGAGTTACCTGTTGGAGAGGGACAGCAGCATGTACGGGACCCCCGTGAGACACATGAACCTCAGCTTCTCCCACCAGAACGTCTACCCGTCACCGCCGTACTCGGATTACGCCGGTTACCACCACCACGTCCCCGCGGTGGCAACGGGGAGCGAACACCATCACGCGGCGCAGAGTGGCAGCGCGTGGAACCCCGTGTACGCGCCGCCGCCGCCGCCGCACGACGAATGGCCCCTTTACGCGCACGGCTCCAGCCACGCGCTCTCGGGCCTCGCGCCAGTCAACGCGGCCAACGTCAACTTCCTGCCGTCGCATGAGCAGAGGCACGCGTCCGCCGCCTCCGCACCGACAGCGGCTCAACTCTCACCGCTCTCCGAACGGGACCAGTCCGAGTGGATGAGGCGCAACGTACCGACTGCTAGCACAGGTAATAATAATAATAATAATAATAATAATAATAATAATAATAATAATAATAATAATAATAATGGCGTACATTAAATACAGTATACAACACCAGACCACCAAATTCTATAAGACTTGTCAATGATAATTTAACACAATTTTAGGGGAAATGTTAAATGAAATAAAAACCCTAAACACAAATTAATAATAGGAGGTGTATTATAAAAGGTAGTAATGTTCAAAATTAAACTATTATAAAACAAGATAAAAAGAATCTTAATTGATAAAATAAGTTAAAAAACTTCACAAAGTCTCCAAATATCCAGATGACCACTATTTACAAACATTTTAAGTGTATTCACAAGTTATTTATTTAGCAATTTGTAATATACATTTGTAATATACAGACAATTCTTTAAATAACAATAATACAATTTTTGGATGGAGCAGCACAGTCTAAAAACATCTACCCAGAAAGAATCTTCCACATATCCAAAGGATCATGGAAACTTCTGTTTTCAACAACGTAGTTATGCACCATTCTCACTGAACTCATTATACATAAACATGATCAGTCACATAATCTGTAATAACTGAAGAGGCTGGCTGGCGTGTAATATGGCCATTATAAGTGGAATCCTGCCGCCTTATCTGTGTTGCATGAAGGCTAATAGCTTACGAGGTGATAAGAAAGTGGTTCTCGTATCTTATGTGCATATATGTGTCAATATGACACCAGAAGACCTCCTGTGTTAAATCCTAAGCTCATTGTTGATTTCTTTAAAAAGGAATAAAATCATGTTGAAAGTTGCAAAGGATATTAACATATTACCAATATGTCAAAGTAACATTAAGCTATTCTGTTGGTGAAAGTTGTTTTAAAACAGAGAAGAACATTGTGTTCTTGTGGTGCCAAAAGTAGCATGTAGGTTCGCAGACCAACATGAACACATAGATCACAGTGTCCATGTGAAATCTAGCTGCTGATACAGTTTTTACTCCTACAATCATTCCATCTAATTGGTTTATGTATTTATTCATTTATTAGAGGCTACTGGAGTGTGTCAATGCGAGTTTAAGAGTGCATATTGCCTGCTTTATAACAGCCCTTATGGGGTTATCTGTGGAGTGGGCTTGAGTGCTCATATAGCCAGTGTTAGCAATTAACCTCACAACTGAGACTTTACTACTGTATTTTATCATTTTATTGACAGCTCTAATTTTTCTCTATCCATGAGCTACGGTCTGTGTTAATGAGCCATTAAACTACTGTTAATATAAGAGCAAGGGCATTTATGTAAACAAGTATATGACTCTTGGGAAAATTCTCACTTAACTTTACCTCTATGCAATACACTGTTTCTATCTCTATACAATCTATACAGTCTTTTCACCTGGACATTTGCGCTGGACACCTGACTTACAGTGAGAGCCTTGTCATGTCATACGAGCAGACAGAATACGAGAGATCTGCCGTAAAGTACATTGATTATTATTGACATTTCTTTACGTGATGCCATGAAACAAGCTGATGGAAGTGAGATATTCTGACACAAGGAGGGCTGTTAAGCCTCAGTCCATTCTAGCCTGTCAGCTATGCGCTCTCCAAACATTACGCTACATCATTTTACTACCTATCTCACCTAGCCCTGTACCTCATTTAACTTTGTATCTCATGTGTTTGTATCCTATTGGTCAGAGAAGTCTGTGTGTGCTGGACTAAAGTACTGATCCTCAGGAGTTAGTGGAATTAAGACCAGCAGTATTCTGGGTTTCTAATGTAATATGAACCTGTTTTTCAATAGTAAGAGGTTATAAGTTAGAATAATAATTGAATAAAAATAAAATCTGATGAATATTTTATGCCAAAAGTAAGGGCTGTCCACCGTGTTTTACAGCTGAATCTACTATACAATACAGGCATGGTTATATTTAAGCATTTTATCACATTAAAAATACAGTACTGCTGAAAGATCTGTGTGTACGTTAGTTTCTTTTAAAGGGTGAAAGAGGGACTGGTAATGCTTTTTAAAACTGCTTTGAAACTTTAACTGTATCGTTAAATATAACCAGTGTATATTTAGCAGTAAAACAATACCTTTATTTAACCTTCAAAAGTATGAAATTTGCTATAATATAATGACAATAACACATTTTCCTGTGTGTATTATTGTCATAATATTCCAGTAACTTTGAACACCCATTGTGTTTGGTCATGTTTAGCTATAGAGAAGGGCAATGTGTCTTCTCCATGCATGAGGAAAAAGATGAACACATACACAGTGGGTGTCCAAAGGTGGTATAGTGTTGCCCAATATTAGTGTATTATCCATCACTGTGTGAAAGCACAAGGCGTCTTTTCATGGCAGCAGCCTGACGCCTGGTGAAAGATTTTCTGAAAAGCTAACATCAGAAGCCAGCCTGTCTGATGACATGCACGCCACACCCTGCTGTGTCCACTCCAGGAGGAACCCACGAAAACTGATAAGAGCCACAGGGGTGCATATGTGTGCGTGTGTTCAAGAGGGAGATAGTGCCTGTGTGAGAACATGCAAACGTGTCTGTGAGAATGTCTAAGTGATCAAAAAACAGTGGTAACTAGGGCTAAGTTCATGTTGAGTAATAGTGTTAATGCATTTCTGATCAAACATTTTTATAATTCAATATATAATTGCTTTGAAAAAATGTAATTGTTTCTCATCACATTTGCTACATTAAGCATATACAGTATTTGTGAGGTTAGTGCCTTCACTATGCAAAAAATGAATTTGATTAAAATACAATGATTAACAACCACAGTGAACATTGTCCAGTCGTGTGTGGGTGTATGCTGTATTTCCTTATGTGTGGTTGAACTGAAATCCTGGTAATTACCTTTTTCTACAATCAGCGTATCAACACAAAGTCTCTGCATACATGTAAGATCAATAGCATAGGTGACTAAACCAACTTAAACTGTGGGTGCAGTTTTGAAAAACCAAGTCAAACATGTCAGATTGATAAGAATTACACCAAAATCTGATTTTAGTATCATTAAGATATGTGTAATTGCTGTACCTGGCATCATGGGGTTTGATGATAAATCAACTTATGAACCTTTGTTAATTTAGGTCCAGAGGCTTAAAAACTTTCAATACACTTAAACAATCCATATTCCAAAGTCACATTTCATTTGTTAAACCATGAACAATGCATCAGCAATTCAAAGTAAGTTTGAGAAAAAATATAAATTAACTGCATTTCCAAAAGTGTTAGGAAATGTAATGCACTAAAACTAATAATAATAAATGAATAATTGCTAGCAGTTTTGGAAAATCCTCTGCACATCTGTGCACTTAGATTTTATTTTGTGAAAAAAGTTGAAAGTGAATGATTAATTATAATTGTGAACACACCACAGCACAACACACAGTGCACCACAACAAAATGTGACCTCTGAATTTAACCCATCTGTGAAGCAGCAGTGGGCAGCTAACAAGCGCCCGGGGAACAGTACCTTGTTCATAATTACCTCAGTGGCAACTTTACCAGCCCTGAATTCAAACCTGCGACCTTCTGATCATGGGGTGAACACCCTACCATTACACCACCAACTGCCCCAAAGCTTCAAATAGTGGAAAAGGCATCAGGTGAAACTGATGGAGTTTTTGGCTATGACTCATAGGGAACTAATACTTTTTATGGTGAGACAGTGGACAAAAGGGCTGGAAGTGATATTCTATATAATGGTTTTTTCAATTTTTTAGGTCATTACCTTTGACCTATATATATACAAAGATATGACCATATAATATTAACCTGCCAATCAACAGATATGATACTGCTAATAAGCACATGCTCTCTAGATCTGAACTATTACTTGCTAGAGATCAACATCTGGGAAATACTGATAGAACTCTTCCTTGACCCCTGCAGGAGGGAAGACCAGAACCAAAGACAAGTACAGGGTGGTGTACAGTGACCACCAGCGTCTGGAGCTGGAGAAGGAGTTTCACTTTAGCCGCTATATCACTATTAGGAGGAAAGCTGAGCTAGCCGTGACCCTAAATCTCTCAGAACGGCAGGTGGGTGAAAAAGAGATGAGAACTGAATATGGATGGGGTTTGAACTGATTGTGACTTTTAATTCAGTTATGAGGTGTCACACCTAAATCCCAAGACAGCGCATATTAAATATTAGACATTTTTAGATTATTCAAGTACAATAAATGTATTAAAACATATAGTTAACTAAATTCTAAGGTTTATTCTTTTTCAGAATAAAACTGAACCTAGATTGCAAAGAGCTTTAATTGACAGAACATTGTAATCCAATACAAGGCTTAACCCTCAGTTTCACAAAACTGCAGTAAAAATTTCCAACCTTAATCTTAGTCTAGGCTCCAAAAATAGAATATAAAACAAATCACTCAATCATCATCTAGTTAATGAAAGAACAGGATGTAGAAATTGCAGCTACAAATGTTTTTACTTTTTACATGTTTAAATCCTTTCATGCGTTCAACAGGTAAAGATATGGTTCCAGAACAGGCGTGCCAAAGAGAGGAAGATGACCAGGAGGAAGATCCAGCAATCCCAGCAGGCCTCCACCACCACGGCCACCCCACCCACAGCTGACATCCACGGGAACATTGCTATGGCCGCTAACACTAGCAGCAGCTTGTTGACGGACACGTCATCTAACCCTATCAAAGAAGAATATTAAAACTGCTGATAGCAGAGATGGAAGCCTTGAACGTTAACCAAAACTAAATGAAGCGTTTACACTGCAAGCTCGTGGATGCCAAATAAACCTTTCCTATCAGAATGAGCACACAAAGCATCACCACAACACAAGTCCTAGCAAATGAAGCACAGTATTTCGATTGTTTTGTCAGTAATCCACATCATGATTTACGAGGAGCATAAGAGTCCAGGGTGTGCTGTTGTGCTGTTTCGACTGATCATGCGCCTTTATAGATGACAATGCTTAGTGTGTGTGATATTATAAATGTTTAAATGTATGCAATTTTTTGTACCATGTTCTAAACCAATTTTACTTTACCATGCAGAACAAGCAAATAAAAAATAAGACACTTCTAAGCAACACACTGTTTTTAATAATGCAAATTGCTCTCAAAAGTTAAATCACTCTTAGCCCTCTTCTTGGAGTATCACAATACAGCATATGCTAGTGTAATTTAGCACATTCACACCGTCATGTAAACCTCAAGATATATTTTGTCTTTAAAAAAACAGTACCTGTGAAGTGCTACCCTGGGGCCAGTATTATGAGGAAAACATTCTTTAACTATTTAGATGTTAGAACCTTAATGAGTGGTGATCAGGGCCTGTAGAGGTTCAGTGCTGGTGTTGGGAGGACACCAGAGGAGATGGTAGTAAAAGACTGCACTATCGTCATGTGAACAGGGTGTTGAACTCCCAGTAAGGATCGTGAGGTTATGGCCCAGCACTCCCACATGAGTTACTTTGACCCGATGCTCGTTAAGAGCTGGGTGTGTCACGGTCAAAGTTGCTCCATCTGCCGCATGGCCCGATGATTCAGCTCAATTAAAGATACAAGATACGTGATATTTTTTACCTGTTCACTCTTCATGCCACGTCAGTGGAATCAACCTTTGCTTTGGTAATGAATGATTGATTTCACAATGACAGTTGTAGCCAGCATAAGGTCATGGTGTCTAAAATGGTTGTTTGGAAACACTAGTGGAAATACTGGAGGAGGAAGAACCCAGCAGCTTGTTGGTTTTTATTATTAGTGGCTGCCTTTTACTGTATTTATGTATTTAAATGTTGTGAATTTTATGTAGCATTAAGCATATTTTATTAATGTTATTACATAACGTATGGCCTCTATAAAAAGTTTAAAGTTAATGTAAGGTTTGATTTTTCCTTTATGAGAATGAATAGAGTAACTATAAATCCACTTCCACAATCAGTTTACTCATCTATGTTGTTATGTTTATACAGACACAGTATAAGATAAAAACATAAATGCTCTAGCCAAGTATATCATTACATGATGCCAAATAAATACTAATAAATCTTAATGTCACAGCAGTAAATGGCAAAAAGCCTAAAAAGACAAAAGCTTTGAAACTGAATGGAAAACGCACGATCCTCACAAGATGTATGTGACTCATATATAAATTGTCACCTGTATATCATGTGCTTGAATGTATACAGTATATCATTTCAGCCTGGAAAACATCTACTTTATCATGAATAAAATATATCCACAACTTTACCCTGGGAATAATCTACTTTGTCGTGAATAAAACCTACTCTACCCTGTACCTAAGTTGCTTTAATACTGTATGTATTGTATAGTAGATACGTTGTGGCTAATTTCTTTATCCCACAGCCTACAGATGCATAAACGTTGTTTACAGTAAGAATGTGAAAGCAGAAAGATCTAGTTTGAGGTTTGGGAAGCCAGCAAACATTAACCATGAGGAAGCTGTAAAGGACAGCTATGGATGAGGTGATTATGGGCCATAAAGATAATGTAGCACTGAATTCTGATACTTTTGACCTTAGATGTAATCTTGATTTCTGTCGGGCACTTTAAAGAATTAAGGATAATTAAAACACATTTTTTAAGATATACTGAGCATATTTTAATTAAGTGTGACTTTTAAAATGTTGTTTCTATGAGTTGACTATAAATATAAATTTGCTGGACGAAAATGTCGACGTTCAGGAAATAAATTGAACAGATTCAATTCGTTCTTCTCTATACCTTAAGGGTTTTATGATGACTTTAGATGATTTAGATGTCTTACTGAAACACAGTAGTTGTTTGTAGCCAGAACTTACATGTTTTAAAAGGGGCACAGTAAAAAAAGGAATGTAACTCCTTCCTATTTGCCTGAATTTTAGTCTGCACACCTTCACTACTCTGAAATCAAGCAAATTGAATGAACGCTGAGGTTGTCAGTCAACACTCTTGAGTTATAATGCAGTTTTGCGCTGGGGATTTTATAGCGCAAGCTTCCGTGTTTCTGCACAACTGGCCCGAGATCACCCTTCCTCTGCCATCAGCAGTAGTACGTTATCAGTAATAAGCTCTTCAGAGGAATTTTCCTCCTGTTATTTTTGATTGTTATTATTTTTCTCTGAAAACAGGAAGTTGTGCCATTGATCCGTAAACCGCATCACTGGAGTAGTTAGCAGGAAGCAACTAAACCATTGTACAGATAGACTGGCTTACAAAGTCATATCACTGTTCTAATAAGCAACGTTTAAATAATGACCCATTAGACTTGGGCTGCAGGTACCAACTTCCCTTTGAGGACTTCACTGATGTTTCCATAGCAAATAACACAAAAGACTATGAGGCCTACCATAAACCCCAAGTTGCTCCATGAAGACTGTCTCTATAATTAGGTTTCTCTGGATAACAGCGCCTGCTTTAAGTTGAGGTACTGTAAACGCTAAACAGGCTTTAAGTCTCACTGCCAGGGAGCCAAATTCAAATACTGATACCACAAACATCAGTGACAAGAAAGTAGAGTCACCATTGTACCCAGGCCTTACAGGTTGGTAAAATCAGCCAGCTGAGATTGCTCACATACACAGGGGCACTCTGCATGGAGTATTCAGCTGCCATTTTGTAATAAAAACTATTGTAATGTCTAACAATTGAATAATTTAAGCTCTAATCTTGCACATCTGGTGGCAATATTCAAATGTTCCTAAAGAGCCTGAGTAGCTGATCACTGTTATCATTTTGTTGTGGCTTGAAAGTGAAAGTGACTGAGTGATTATTTTGCCACTGTGAACACACCACAGCAAATCAATGCACCACAACGAAATGTGACCTCTGCATTTGACCCATCCGTGATGGAGCAGTGGGTAGCTGACATGGGCAGCGCCCAGGGAGCAGTGCTTGGGGATGGTACTTTGCTCATAAGTACCTCAGCAGTACGTTTAGCAGTCCTGGGATTCAAACCGGTGACCTTCTGATCATGGGGCAAGTGACCCTTAGAAGTGACCTTATCACAGCCTTAATAGAACCTTGAGGCCATTTCAAGACTTTAATAACTGACCTTAGACAACAATATTTTTTAATCTCTTTATAATCAAATTGGATAAGGTTTTTTTAAAGTACTTTGCTCTCAATATAATGCCCTACATTTAAAAATATAATAATTTAACAAGTTCAGTTAAACAAATTCACCAACTTTTTCACTAGTTTTTTAACATGTTCTTAAGGAAGATACTTAAATATTATACTTTACAACTGTAGAATCAAAGAAAACCCAATAAACTACTGTTTTGTTTTGTGCTGATTAACATGACATTTAGGCAACAGAGGTCTTCTGTGGCTATTATTCTGTTATTATATAGGGAAAAATCTCTGTTGGTCTTAAGGAAGCTTCAAATTAAGAGGCGCAAACGTTCTCCTAAACGTTTCTAGCACTGGGTGAACCCTTTAAAAATGTTCTTTTCCTTCCCAGAGTTTCAAACAAGCTCAGCCAATCTGTAAGGGGTTTGCTTACAGGAACTGGATCAGAAGTTAACCATTAACAGTTTTTTTTTTTTTTTACCATTTATATAAAAATGTATTTATTCACATGTCAATTTGTCAAAGCACCAAAAAACTCAAACTAAATAACTACAAAAGACCCTAGCTCAATGACTAAAAATATTGCAGACCACAATCTGCCTTGTTACACAGATTACAGTTCTGCCCTCTTTTCTGAGTCCTACTTGGGAATTAATCACTTTTCAAGAAACAAGTTCAAAGTCCTTCAGGAACAGTCCAGAGCTGAATTTGCAAGCAGCCCTCACAACCCACAGAACAACACTGGGCAGGAGAGGTCAGAGGGAAAACATGGGTATCTAGGCCTGGAAAGGTCCACTAGAGGGAGCCCTCAGCCACCCTCTTGAACAGCGCTTGCCTCTGCTTTGCTGTCATGTTCTCGCAGCTCTCAAGGAGGTTGGCCACTATCAGAGTCTGCTGAACCGTCTTGGCCTTCACCCAAACCCTGCCATTCATTCCCACCACCATCTCAAATGGGAAGATCTTCTCCAGGTCCTTCACTATCTCACTCTGAGGGGCAAGTAACCTGGGAGCAAAGCAGAGAAAGAAAGCGAGAAAGAAACCTGAAGACTTGTTACTCTGCATTAACTATTCTTATTATTATATGTGGGACATGGTTTGTAAAATGCATCGCTTTAAACATTGCTTTTAAGATGATGCTGCTGTTGATTAGTGATGTAACATACCATCACAGACCTGCAATCAGCTCAAACATGCTTTCGGTTTGGTGTTGCAGATTATTTGCAAAGTGTAACTACAACAGAGTGGATTACAGTTTTACTGCCACTGTTACTTTTAAAGGTAATCCTTAAATCTTGATAAGTTAAATCTTAATGAGTTGTAGTAAAAAGATACGGGCAAAACAGTTGTGTGTTCATGTGAACAGGGCATGGCAAAATTAATTAACAGTGACAGTCATGACTACAGACAATGCAAACATCTTTCTTAAAACAAATTTCAAGGTAGAAGCTCTGGACTTAAATTTCTGAATATATTATTTTTAGAGTTTAAAATGGGATATCTGGAATATTGTTTTTATCCTCGACCGTGCACAAACATTTTCTCCTTTCCTAATTTGGAATTATTAATTTATTTGTCTCCATTTTTTGCTAATCTGAAAAATCATCAGATCCCTGACTCAAAAAAATGATACAAATTTCATTGCACCCCTACTACTGAGGTTCTTTTCTATTGTACTAAATGTTATCTACAGATTAAGGATACAATGTTTGTTTACACCATGGGATTTCGTTTTGCAGTACATTTTTTGTACTAGAACACAGCATTACAGGCACAGTAATGGCAGTAGTGGCTGTCATGTTTATGGAATGATGTTGAACCTCTGCATACCTGCGCACTAAGCCCAGTGAAACCTTGAAGAGAAGTCCGTCTGTTCCAAACACCCCCATGCCGTTGGCCCGTCCACAGCTGTCTATGCACACCAGCTCAGGCTCCATGTCTTTGTTTGCGATGATAAACTGTGAAAACACCAGGTCCCCCACCTAGAGGCAAATAAAGACACACAAACCAAATAAATGCTCCAAATCAGAAAAATATACAAATCCTTCTTCTTGTGAAAACCAGAATGAAGTATTTACAAAATAAAAAATTATGCACTCTTGCATTTGATGGTACTGCAGAGTACACTTTGCATAGGATAATCCTTTTTCATATTCTTTATACATCATGTCTGGTCCAACAAATCCATGTTACTGTCCAGTACCTGCACATTAGGTCTGTTTCTCTTGGTAGCACCTTCGAATGTCAGGTAGGATAAAGACGCTTGTTCACTGCCTCCTACGTCCACTTTAAAGATGTCTCCGGACTTGGCTGTTACTATGCCAATCACAGTCTCCCCCTTGGCCGGAACATACTGGAGAAAAACAGTTTATCAGACAAACACCATCTATTTAAAGAAATTACTCTTCCTAAGAGAAACAGTGTTACATAATAGGGATGATCTTGAAGCTAGGAGGGATGGGATGATCTTGAAGCTAGGAAGGATGCATGGATCTGATTATAATCAGTCCAAAACTGCCTTAACTAGCTGGATTACTTGTTTATTATTTTGGAAAATTGTGATTACATTATTTAAGTTTGAGTTCATCATCTGTGACTTTTTTTCTTAATTTGATCCAACACTATATTTTTATACTAAAATTTGTTACTGTATTTGAAGGTTATTTTATTGTTTATTATTCAATATCATTTAGCTGTTTTCAGTAGAATATTCATTGGCTATATCTATACACCTTCACGGTCACTTGGGATTGCCATATCTCCGCTACTTTACACAAAGCTTATTAATTAAAATAGGCATGAGTTGCTACCCAAAGTAACTGTATTGGTGTAGAGACTGAAAGTTTATAGTTTATAGTTTGAACCACAGTGGACTGCTGGCTTGTTGAGCCTCTCAACCTAGCAGCGCCACCCACATATAAACTCTTCAGCAAAACTGCCATGTATTATACATTCACGTCAGACAATACACACTACAATGTGACACTAGTGACATAGCTGGCCAACTATCCATGTTAATTAGGTAGATGTTGTCTACAGACAATGCATGATATCTTCATAAAAAGACTAGTGTAAATAGTGTAAGTAGGGGGCAGTTGGTGGCATAACAGTTAGGGCGTTTGCCCTGTGACCTGAAGGTCGCCGGTTCGAATGCCAGACCAGTAAAGTTACCACAGAGATACTCATGAGAAAGGTACTGTTTCCAAGCACTGCTCCCCGGGAGCTGCCCTTCTTAGCTGCCCACTGCTCCTTCACGGATGGGTCAAATGCAGAGGTCACATTTCGTTGTGGTGCACTGTGTACTGTGCTGTGTTCACAATGACAAATAATCACTCATTCTCACTTCCAAGAAAGTGTTTCATTACATTTCTCAAGAAAGTGAGTGAGTGAGTGATTGTCAGCACAGCATAGCACTCCACAAGGAAATGTGACCTCTGCATTTAACCCACCCGTGAAGAAGCAGTGAGCAGCTAACATTTGCTTATGAGTACCTCACTGGTACCTTTACCGGTCCAAGATTCGAACCAGCAACTCCCTAACTGATGGCTATGACTCAAACCACATTCTAGTGCACTAAACAGAACCCATATATGTGACAATCTGGCTTTTTAGAGACTCATTACTCAGTACTATTCATCTACCTGTTGAAGTAACCAGCGGAACTATGTAAAAGGTTGCAATCTGCATCGAATTCTAAATGGTGAGAACAAAACTCTGGACACTGACTTGATGAACTTGATGTCACTCCCCTCTTTTAAACGGTTAAAATGTGTCTGCAAATACATCTTTCTTTCTTTTTGTCATTCAGCAATTAAAATGATCTAGACATCCTTATATATGGCAAATAAACCATGCTGGCCAAGTTTTTTTTTTTTTTTCCATTGACTACCTCCCAATAATTAGCCTGCATTTCTGTAGCATCCAGGTTTATGTTAAACGTTTTGCTTCCACACTTTGTAATTAAGTACAGAATTCAATAATACCTGGCTGATCTGGTTAATTAAACAGGTAGAATGGAGACATGACTGGATAAAGACTTTCGGCTGCCACAAGTCTCCTGTCCGACTAATACAGACTAAAACACTGACTACTAAGGAAACTTGAAGGCAAGGTGAGACACACCCGCACCACCCCAGCCCGGTGTGTTTAGTGAATGCGGCTTTCATACCCGTTTTTGCTGTGCGTCTATCCAGTACAAGTTGGGCGGTTTATGGCGCAGAACGCCGCTTTTACACACCAGGATCTCGTCTCCGTTCCGACGCAGCCCCGGTCCGCAGATAACCTTCTCTTCCCGAGCAGTGCTTTCCTCCATAAAGGACGCGTCAAACGAGAAAGAGTCTCCGGGCAAAACCACCTCGCCTATTTTATCAGTAAAACAGGAATGTATCCCAGTCATGATTTATAAAACACACGAGCTTCAACAACTCTCCACTAACACGTGAAAGGCGGGCAACGTAAAAACAACCATGGCGACACTTCCGCTACTGGCTATTCAAATTAAAAGTCGTTATAGATTCTAAAGTGAAAAAAGTTTACATTATTTATTAAGTATTAATAAGTATTCATCATTAATACTCAATTAAAAGCAATATTAATGTTCATAATGGAATTTTTAAAATCTTTTTTTTTTCATTTTTGCTGAAGGTACAATAATGTGCCCATTATTTTGTCTGTTATTCCATGAATATTACTATAATTAGATGAAATAAAGCAACAAAAAAAAGAAATTTTTTACTTAACTCAGAGAAAAAAAGACAAGCCACATATAAAATATTTAAGACATATCACGAGAGAAAAAATATCAAATAAACGCTAAAATCCGCAACGTAAATAAATCCTCTTGTGAAAACCAAATGGTCCAAAAATAGGATGACATTTTTAACGCTTAAGTATATCTTAACATATATTCCATTATAAAAGTTACATAATAAATATGGATGGAATTAACATCAATACATACTAAGTCAGCTCTAATTTTGAAGTTCACCGTTTGCTGTTCTTCGCTCACTGTTTCTGAAATATCAGTGCTGAATAGGGAAGTAGTTCTCACTTCTAGTGAAAATATGAAAGTATAATTCACTAATATATTAGAAAATACGAGTCTTGGTTTATATTTGTTTTGACCGAGGAGGAAGTTCTGTTTCCGGTTACTAGAGGACTTTTGTACATCTCTCTCTGTAGTCCGAGAGATAATCTCCCTGTTAGAAGTGTTGTGCTTGTTTAGCTTGTTTCCGGTTAGTTCGGGTGTTAATGTAAATGGCTGCAGTTTGAGTGAATGTCATTGTGTTGATGAAAGGGGGAAAGAGGGAGACGGTAATTGACTAATGGATTCTGAAGTGTCTGTGATGCTTCACTGTGCCCCATCTCATGGTCTTGGAGAACATCAGGTGCAGGTTGAGATTTCAAGCAGGTAGAGATTCTACAATTCTTACTATCAGCAGCATTTTGGGATTTTATACTGAATATGCCCAAAACATTATGGAATTTATGGCTTGGTCACATAAACTCTAGTAATGCACATAATTTTAATTTTGGCTTTAACATGAAGGGTCATATACAGTGTATACTGTATAACAATATCTGAGCATAGCTGAGTAAATTATGTTATATCTGGCAGACTAGTTATCTAGTGAGTTTTTGTTTTGTAGCAAAGAAAAAAACTTAATTCGTCTTTCATGCCAATGCAGGTATACAAGCACATCACAATACTGATGCTGAAATAATATATTGTGTAGCTTCATTTATTATGTCTTTTTTATTTTAAGTCTTTTGTCTTATGTTTTTCACATTTTGAATAGAAAGTACTTAATTGATACAGTTGTTTATGATTATTCCTTTCAGCTTCAATCGAATAATTGTTTCTGAGATTGATGAGCACATTGAGGCTGTTTGGAACAGCAGAGTGACCAAGGAACCGTGGCTGTTTAATGGGGCAAAATTCAGACTTCACGCTGCCAAACTCTGCCCAGCATTCCAGCACACTCCTGCAAACTGCTGCAACACAAAGTGCGATGGAGTTACGCAAACCCTCACCTGTGAACCAGCAGAGATTAGCAAACAGTCAGGATGCTCTACTACTCATAAACATCTGAAACCTAAATGTGGAGAGGGAGATGAAGCCTCAGTCGCAGAAAAACACACATCATTGATGGAGCGGTGCTGTGGAAAACTTGGATGTGGTGGAGAGGCTACAGAAGAAACCCAGAAAGATGTGAGCACCCTTTCACTGAAAAATAGCTCAGAAAAAAATTGTGTGGTCCTAAGTTTACAGCTGGGCTTGACCTGTTACAAAGACTTTTTAGGAACAAACTGGTCTCAGTTGGCCACAGAGCTGCAGAGACGTGGAGAGGAGCAGCTTGGGGAGCCTCAAGCCCTGCTGGCCCAGCCACTCGGTGTAGGTGCCATAATGGTGACTGCTGATGCGCAGGTGGTACTGCTGAGACGAAGTCAGAAGGTTGCCGAAGCGGCGGGTCTCCTAGACATACCTGGTGGTCATCCTGAACCTAAGGTAAAGAGATGTATTGAAGAAATATTGACCCCTCTCAAAACTGAATAAAAACCTTCCTCAAATGTAGTTCTGTCCCAAACAATGATTCTTTAAATTGATTAATCTATATATTATTTTTTTGATTATTTGACTAATCCTACAACTAATCTTTCAATTAATCTAACGCAAATAATGATATATAACAATTCACCCCTCTCAGACACAAAAAAGAAATTCTCATTAACATTTCAATACTTATTTAAATATTTTTTACACATTGCAAAAAAAGATATAATAAATGAAGCTACACAATATATTATTTCAGCATTATTCCTTAACAAAACACTTTCCAAACTCAAAAAGAACACCTTAATCAATTAAAATAAAGCACATGAATAACTGCAAATTTGTATAGATATTATAGGCATTAACGTACTAGACCCTATTGGTCATGCACCTATTCAGAGATATTGGCCCTCAAATTCAGTAGAACTTCTATGTTAGACTTGAAGTTAATCACTGCAATATTTTTACTTAATCACTTCAGTAGACATATTTGACTTTTAAAAATCATAAACATAATCAACATTGCTTTATTTAACAAAAACTTTTGTTATTGAACAAATTGTCAGCACAGTATGCTGACAAATACTCCTCGTTACAGTATTACTAAAATCATTATTAGAAAACAACACAGTCGTTTTTTTTCCTTCATTCTTTCTAACGACTTCTCAGTGGTTAGTTTATGTGCATTTATCTAAGTGTTTTACAGTATCACATAAAATAATAAAATGCTGTGTATCTGGCTGGCAGGCAAGCTGTGCTTGTCATATATTTCAAAGACTACTAACGCACATTGGGCTGGTTTCTTGCTCATGGATTAAGCCTAGTCTTGGACTAAATTGTAATACCAATGGAGATTTACCATTCAAACTCAATATTAGTCTAGGACTAGTCTTAATCCACGACTGGGAAATTGGCCCATTAAGTATCATGTGATTGTGTACGTGTGCTTTTATATATTTTTTAACAATGTATTAAAATGTCATTTAAAGTTTACATTTGTACACACATGGTCGGCTCCAACAGATGCCAGTGCATCTGTCAAAATCTGATGTTTTATGTCATCTTTATGCAGAAATATAGAAAGTTCTAAGGGGTTCATAAACTTTCAAGCAGCAGTGTAATTTTAATGAAGGGTGCTCATATTTCTGGACTTGATTGTTTAGTACAGGAACACTTGTCCCTGTGATTTCATTTGATGTTTATAGGTAAATGAAATGAAATGTAAGTGCATTTTATTTTTGCCCTCAGGCTGTGTGCCCAGGTGTGAGAGAGGAGAAAATCAGCATTGACCTCCTGCGGGGCTGCGAGAAAGCCGTGGTGGCGGAGATCTTCTCTTCTGTGTGTACGGAGATCAGAGATGAGGTGTGTGCTCGCTGATAAGGGAACATATTGCAAGTAGGGATGCACAATATGGGAATTATAGACTGATGCCGATATCCCATGTTTTTCATGCGTATATCCACCGATGCCGATAAATGAGGAAGGTAAAGCCGAGATTTTTGCTCATCAAGGTTCCACTGCTTGCACAGAATTTTGGCACAAAAACAACGCCATAGCTTTGACATTTCTAACACAGTGCCTAGTTGAGCGAGCATGAAAGCAGTCAAGCGATGTCTGAGCACTTTGAGTGCACGTGTAAGCAGAGTTGAGGGTGTAAAGTCAAGAGATTTTGCTCGTGAATGTTCCACTGCATGCTCAGAATTTTGCCACAGAAATAACACTATACATTTGAAGACAGAAGGCACAGGCCATATAAAATCCCACCTCACACTTTGGACATGCCTGGCACAAGTTCTGCCTTTCCCCCATAAAATAAGTGCGTCTTTAAATGCCGGCTTGAAATATCGGGCAAATCTAAGCATCGGTCCGAGCAATTATCTGCAGATTCTGATATCATCGAGCATCCCTAATTGCAACGTTTTGTGAATGAGAAATGGGCGAGTTTTCCTTTTGTATCAAGCAGCAAATGCACACGTTGAATTGTTGATGCCAAAATGATGCATTGTGCAACACTAGCATAGATCAAAACTGTTAATTATAATGTGTGAAATTTGTATCAAACCATTATACAGTACTATGCTAATAATGAAGTCTAATCACAGCTTTAACTTTAAGCTATACTACAGATGTTTCAATATTGGTCTGATATACAATGGCCTTTTACCAGTGTATTCCTCATGTTTACTAAACATATTCTCTTTAGTTTTCCACTTAGTTTTGCCTCAAGTCTGTAGAGTGCATCTCTTTTTTGCAGGTGAACGTTCCTCTGCATTTCCTCAGTCCTCCTGTTCTGATGGGAATCGCGCTAAATCACACAAGCGCTGGCCGGCCCAGTGCTGAGTTTTATATCAGGTACTGACCTCGTATAAAACCAAGGCTGATCAGGAGCACATTATTATGAATATAAATCTGCTTAGTAAACGTTCAGCAGGATGTTCCAAGCTTGTTTTTGTGTCTCACAAGGTGTTCTCTGATGACTGAGGAAGTGAAGGAGTTTTATAGGCGCGGAGGCCCAGAGGCTCATGAGTCGACTGATATAGTATTCCTGAGTACGGCAGTAAGTTCATTTTTAAATGTAAAACACTACTTCCAGAACTTTAAATAATGCAAAAAAATAAACATGGAAATGTATTAACCTTGTCAATTTTAGGAGATGCTGCAGTTGGACATGAGCACCCCCTTGTGGTCCGAGCTCTGCCCTTCAGCCAAAGGAGCTGTGCTCCTGTACCAACTAGTGAGGCCCGATCATGTGTAACATGTACATAAAGCAGAGACCATTCAAAAGTAGAATGTACTGTAAATTACTTCATGTGCCTTAGGACAGCATGACAGGAGTCAGAGACTCAGCAATGTAGCATAAAAGGAGCTAGAAAAAAAAGTTATTATAAAATGGGACAAATACTGAAGGTCTTTATTACTTTTTACATAAACTTTATATTTTATAATAATGTCTTTCAAATGTATCATCTTAAAGGAAATCAATAAAGTTAATCTGAAACCGCTTTTTTAAGCCCTTTAATAAAATAGTGCAAATAACACGGTTCAGACTGGGTGAAAAATATCTGCAGCGTTTCAACTTGAATGTGGGTTTGAATACTGTTTTCATAGAGAAGGAATGTGGTAATGATGAAATAAATACTGGAAGATTAAACAAAGTGTAGTATAGCCAAGTATATAAAATAGTTCCACCTTTTCCCAAACTTTAGCTATATTATTGAAAACGAATAAGAATTAGAGATCACAATATTCTCATAGATTGTACAAACTAATCATGTGCAGTCAAAATAAAATCGAAATCACCCAGCTTTATTAGGATCATTAAAAGGCTCTTCGGTCATTTACCAAAAGCCTTGATTGCCAAAATAATGCTCATGATTGCTGTAGTAGCTCTGATTTTGGTCAGGCGGGCTCCACTGCAGAAGAAAGGAAACAGAGAAACATACATCAGTACAGAATTTATCACAGACAAAAATATCTGTATTTCTGACTCTTTTGTTCTCTCGCTCTGTTTCCCATCTCTACATCTATCAATACTTTCTCTTTCTGCCTCTCACAACCTCCATCTCACTGTTCCTTGCTCTTCATCTCTTCCTCCCCTCTTTTTTCCTGCTTTTCTCTTCACTAAATTACTCTTAATCTCTCTCACTTCATCCCTCTCTAAGCCATTCTTTCAGTCTCTCTCACCACCTTTCCTCATCTTTCTCCCACTCTCATACCCCTTTCTCCTTCCCCAAATCAATCTTTTAATCTCTCACTTCATCTACCCTTTCTCTCTCCTCTACCTCCTCCCCCAAGTCTCCCTCTGTTTTCCATCCTCCACCTCTTTCACCCTGCTCCTCTCTCACCTGTGTAGTACAAGTCTGGTAGTATTCTCTGTATATCTGTGGATCACTGTTGCAGCCATAAGACTGTGTAAAGGCAAAGCAACTCCTTTCCTAAACACCAACATAAATAAATAAATAAGTATTTAAGAAAAATGGACAATATAATCTATACGTATTATAGCTCATGCAAATTATGAGTAACTGAAATATTGTAGAGAATAAACATACAGCTTCCCTCTGCCATCCCCACTGTGCTTGCTGAGCATGCGGATAGCGGTTGTGCAGGTTGTGGCTTCGTCCTAGAAAGACAAAAGTTAATTATTAATACAGAACTTCACTAATATTTCAGACAATCTATTCCAGATTTGATGGGTTCTTTTACATTATGCACTGTCCCACACTTTCCTCTTACCATACGCTGGGCCACGAGGCCTTAAAGGAAAGCGGGCCTTTTTGTTTGGGTGTTTTTTGCGTTTGGGTGGAGTTGGAAGCAGACATCTAGCCTCTTCTTTATAACTTGTGAGCAGCTGCTGCGCCTCCTCACGACCAAGCTCCACAAACTGCACCTCTTCCAGGAGATCTCCCTGATCTGGGAGAGTGAAGCTCGCTGCAGGTCCATAAGGGGAGATCATAAACATGAACATGAACACAGACAACTTGACTTCATGAGAAATACAGCTAAGATAATGAACCTCTTTATTGTCTTAAAGCTTGGTTCATGGTGATGCCAAATCTCTGCCCTGTTTTCCTGCAGGGCTCTTCACTGGTGTTTAAAGCAACCCAGTTGACAGATTTTTTAATCTTCCTGACAAAGCTTGAATATGTTATATTTCTAGACCTCTACTGTAGCAGTTAATGCAAAATAAATGGTGATCTATAGATGGTTGCTGCCTCTTTGTCAAGAACCAGTCTGTAGACTAAAATAGCTAACTATACTGAAAAGCAATTATTTATAGGATGTTTCATGTCTCATATTTTTGGTACATCAAAACATTTTGTGATTCCACGAGGACCTATAGGTCAAAACTGTTGAACCTAGTGTCCTGTAGGTGTGTGACGTATGAAAGGCCATGCCCATTTCGTCCAAATTGATGATTGTTCAAATGACCAAACTTCCCATATTTGACTACAGGGACACAATCTACAGAATGGCTATTAAAGGAACACTTCAGAAACTTGACACAACCTACCGTTCTGTTATTTGTTTAATTACAAATGTCCACTTTAATAACTCCGCTGGTCTCTGTACTCTTTAGTCAACTGGCTCTCCTTAAAAACTCGCCATAACATTATTTATAAAACCCATCTTGGCTACTCACCCTGGTACTTAAACTCAGTTAAGTACCACTTAACCTCAATATAATACATGGTTCCTCAAAATAGATCAGAATACAGCTAAATCTGTCACCTCCTCTGGTCTGTCGTCATTTTAAACTGCTTCAAAAGCCTTCTTAAAGATGCTTTTAATGACTCCTGGATTTTTTTTACTGTTTGTTAACTTACTGTGATTTATGTTTGTCTTCATTGTCTATCTGTTTCTCTCAGGCTGTTATTGAAAATTATTTGTTCTTAATGCCTTTCCTGGTAAAATAAAGATTATAAAATAAAATAAAGTTTCTACAAAGTGCATTAAATGCTTACTAACAAGGAAATGGAGTTTCATTATTTAACTCATTTTAACAATACTTTATTGCTGAATGGGGTGCTGGTCTAGTAATGGCCTACAAATCAAGAGGTAGCAGGTTCAAATCCAGATCTATCCTACTGCTAGCCAGGGGTGTAACACCAAATTCTGGACCCTATACACAAGCAGTCTTAATGCCCCCTTTAAATAAAATAAACTTATTCCGAACTTCTCAAGGGCCCTCCCACCACTTGGGGCCCCGTGAAGTCAGTCCCACTGTTTACTCCACTACGATGCCTCTAGCACTAGAACTATACTGAGCAAAGCTTTCAAAGCGACTGTCCCTTTAATTACAAAACATAAGTTGTCCTTGCTAAGACTGCCTGTTAAATGCCATAAATATAATGTGAATCTGACTGCTTAAATATTGTAAAATTTGATCAGTCTTCAATCTTCATTCATCACTCTTTTAGAAATCACCTGTTCCCCTCAAACAGAGAAATGACTAATCCCGCTTTCTTTATTCCTGTACGTCTGTGCACTATACGGACGGCTTGCGAGCTTGTAGACTGAGACAGACATGTGCTTTTTGCAATAACCTTTGCTCTTGAGCAGAGACGTTTCCGGCAGGGCCTCCCCCTCCTGTTGCTGCCGCTGTTTAAGCCGCCTCCTCCACTCCTCCTCCGGTGGGACCACCACCACCGCCCTCCTCCGGTAACCACGGAAACACAGCATCTTGTGCCTCCGTGCGGATGGGTAAATGTTGGCCTGGGTAACGGAAGACGGGGTGAGAGTCGTGATTACATACGTGCCGTTCTGAGGCAGCCGAGGACCTGCCTCTGTGGCAGCGTGCAAATTAAACCCACGGTCACGCCTTCGGCAACTTTTAAAGCGACACCCCAGTGCTGCAAATCTGCTCGGCTGACATTTACATCGAAAATTAGCCCACATCAGAGCCACCTTAAATTAAGGCAACGAGAGGCAATGCAAATGCCTTGAGACAGGCAGAGGAAAAGCTTGTTTTATAAAGACAGACATAATCTGAGCTTAAGAGCTGACGTCTTATCTGCAGCGTGCATAAAAGGCTTGGGGCTACAGTGGAGTAAACAGTGCTGGAATTTAGCCAACAGAAGACATTTTATCTGGAGCACATAGAGAACAGGCTACTGTCATGTACTTAAATAGAACGACAAATTTCACTGTCATTTTTACACCATGGTGGCTGTGTGCAATCCTGCTTTAGTTTTCGGATCAGAGGGCTCAAGACAAGAAGAGGACGACCAAACAACAAGTATGAGGAGGTTTGTTTTTCTCACCTCAAATTGGTATACACAACCACTTAAATAAGAAACAACACCCGTAAAGCCCACATCTCTCCCTCTCCTCTATATACCTCCACTCCTTTCTCTCTCTCTCCCCGTCTTTATTCCTTCCTCCTCTCTTACCTCCCTGCTTCTGCTATATACCCACATACTCCCTCACACCCCTCTCATCACCTGGTCTAGGATGAAGTTCCGGTGCTGATTTGCTGCTGTTCTGATTAAATAAGTGAGACATTGTGTGGCCTGCTGGAGCTGCAACTCCTTCTGTTCCACATCTGACAGCTGCAGAGAAAATGGGAAGTTAAAAAAAACAAAAAACAAAAAAACCAACCACCACCAAATGAAAGGGGATAAAAGGAAAGAAAATCTCATTTCTGTATGTGCTACTCCACCATTAATAAACAATGTGATTATTGATGTAACGTACAAAATTAATGTCTTCATCTTTCACAAAAGGCTTAGCATGTGTAATATTAATCAAATGTGTTACTGCATTGCTCTCACTTTCATGCAGCGCAGGATAGAGTGTGTGCTCAGCACGCTGTAGCGCTTCTCTGGGTTCTGTGACACAAGGCTCTGAACCCAGTGACTCTTTCCAGAGCCTGGCAAGCCAACCATCATCAGCACCTGAAGGTAGAAGGGGAGGAATGATGAGCATTAAACCTTAAGTTAGAGGGAGTGAGTCATCTGTGAGCATATTTAAGTGCTTTGGCCTTAAACTGGACTTTTAGTGTCCTTTTGCTTCTGTTGCATTTAATATCTGGATGATACTGAGATACAACTGAAGTTTATCACATTACACATGGAAAATATAATTGGACAGAAATGGTTTTTAGGATAAATCAGAGAATTTTAGGGCTGCAGTGTTTCATTTTGTGGATTACCGGTATAGATCACAGCAAGAATAAAAATAAAAACAGTCTTGAAGTAATACACAAAATGAATCGATATCAATGTGATGATTCCCTGAGCTATTCAGATCAAAGATTAACCCTAAGCCTAGGTATAATTACATGCAGCATTCACTAGTTCTGCCAAACTGACAGCCAACACTTGTACATGTTCTGCATTTTGATCTAAATGTATTTTGAATGATGTGAACTAGGGCTAGGCGATAGGACCTCAAAATTAACATCACGATTAACTGAACATTTTACCTCAATTAGAATTAATGAACATTTTTTCCACTCAATTTACTGACAAGACTTGTATTGTAAATATACTCAATTATTAAAGCTGATATTTTTTCTAATGCAAGAGTGCATATCTTATTTGTGATTATAAAATAATTTAAGATAAATCTAACATTAAGCGTTTTGGATAATGAATGAATGACTGAATGACACACAGATCTCAAGTCAGAACACACATGGTAATACGTTTTTATGGGATTAAAAAAATAACAGAGGCAAGTTTATACCGATTAAAGGTTCTCAATTTTAGTTTTGAATCATTTTCAATTAATTGCTCAGCCCTCGTCTGATCACAATCTGATTAAATCTTGCATTTATAGTAGTTACAAGTGTCATCTGACTGTGATCCTATCAAAGATAAGGCATGTTTTCAAGTGGAAAATGAAAATTTAACAACAAACCTCACAGTCCTTCCTATGCAATGGGGCCAGCGGGGCCTGTATCCACTGTGCAGGTGGCAGTGCAGGCAGAGGCCAATACCCATCAGGTCCAGGATACCACGTCTTCCCTTGCCGGTCCAGGTTCAAATGAACAGAGCAGTTTTTACACAGAACATGTGGGAAAAGAGCTCGACCTGCCAAGGTGGAGGAACTGATGCGAAATGCCACCCCTTGGGACTGTCCATTTTTATAAAATGAGAGCTCAGTCTCTCCACGTTCATTAATGAACTGGAAGAAGGAAGACAATGCCAAAGTCAACACACTTACTTACACATATTCTTAGTGGACAATCTACAGTTCTGCAGGTTTAACTTTTACTAGGCAATTCAATTTATTCAGAATGCAACAGAAGCTTACCACATAGCAGCCAATAATATCACCCTCTGAAAATCGCTCCCCGAACTCTTCTTTCTTCCCCTCTGTCATCGCCTTGCCCCTGCTGTCAAAACCAAAGGACAGCATCTCCTCTCCTGAGGGGAAAAGGGGAGAACACTGATTATATAACTGTCTGAATAGTTGGAATAATTTTAATAACTCTTGGTGTGATCTGCGATGTGACTGCTACATCTTCCTTCTTCTCAGTTCTGTTATTACATGCTGCTAATACATACCTCGTTGTTACAATAACTTATACTGTAAACGTCCACGTTATTACATGCTGCTAATACATACCTCATATTGTTACGATAACTTATATTGTAAATGTCCATGTTATTATATGCTGCTAATACATACCTCATATTGTTACGATAACATACTGTCTGACTGCTATGTAAACCTCAATTGTGATAATCACTTATACTGGTTGCCACATTTCATTGTCCATATCACATGCTCTACTCTGCTACGTACAATGCTGCAGTTGCACTTGGCATTTTAAAAAATCATCTCATTGCACCTGTCTGTCCTAGCACAATTTTACAATCTCAGGTTAAAAACTCTGCACATGTAACTTTATGTTCCTTATTGTATAATATAATATATAGTTTTATTTTTGTCCTGTTACCCCCAACCTCCATATTTAAGTTGTATTTATGTTTGTAAGTTTGTATTGCGTCTCTGTTTTCTTTTCTTCCTTGTGCATTGCACAGTTAAAAGAGCGGATCAGGATACATTTCACTGCATGTTGTACTTGTATAACCTGCACGTGACAAATGAAGAATCTTGAATCTACATTTGACCATGAAAATCCATAAAAAATGCTTCAGAATGAATACTGGCTCTTTAGTTTTTACCTAGCTGAAGGCTGGAGCCGTCAACAGACCAGCCCACTCTGAGGACATGCGGTTGAGGGTCAAAACTCAGGTCCACTGTAGATGATGACAACTGCTTCACAAACTAGAGAATGAATGACATTAACAATAATGGCAGAGTAAGTCTTAAACAATGCAGCAGTTTTTCACCATTATAAATACAGGAAAATAACTACACAGCAAAAATACCAGTGTTGAATTCCCACTGTTGTATAATCCAGAGTTGTTTTCAGAGATTTTTTCATTAACACAGCACTAATGGTGGGACAAAACTTCTCCAAATGGATTTTAATTAACACTGGTCAGTGAATACAGTATAAACTCTGGAAATGTGTCTTAACACTTACAGAGTTGATTTATCATTGGCAATTTAGTGGTTTGCAGCTTTGAATACAAAGCAAATACTTTCTATTTAATTAACTGCCACTCGGATGCAGCATTAATTATTAAAGAGAAATATAAGATGAAGTAAGTAATTACTTTTTCTTCCAGAGGCATATATTTGGAATAACAAAGCAAATAGAGGTTCTATAATAGAGGCAGGGGCCCAAACTCCTACCTTGACTTCAAATCCCACATTGCCCTGAGTGACCCCATGGCTTAGCCTGCACCCTGACCATAAGAGAGGGAACTTCTCCCACAGTAATGGCTGACCACTGCTGCCATCTGCCCCCACTTCAAAATGCAGGTCACCGTTGTCTGCAGGAAATAAACACCACACAGACCATTTGCAGCAATCTCTTTTGTCCAGGTAGCACAACAGCCTCGTTTTCACACTAACACACACAAACACGACTAAACATGATGTAGCATCTTTAAACGTAGACATGTGATGAGGAAAGTATTAACTGAATTAACCAATAAGTCGTGAGAGGTTATCAATGTTGGATCCATTACTTTTCTGGTTAATTGTCCATTGCTTGTTCTGAGTGACATAATGAATCACATGATAAAACTTCAAAAACAAAACTTACAATGATCCAGTCTAATCATATCCTCCTTGTCATCAACACTGTCATCTTCACTCACTGAACAAGGTTCTGGAGTTTTGGCTCTGAGAGCAAACAGCACATAAGAAATGTTTAGGATGTAATCCATATCCACTGAATTATTCTTAGTGTAAAAAAAAAAAAACCATTGCAAATGTAAACTACTTAAGAAACAGCAAATAGATATCTTAAAATATCAAACATAACATTTTTATAACAAATGATATTGTATAATAATACCTGTTGTATTGAATTTCCTCTTTAAACTCATAATAATCTCTGCCCCTCTGTTCAAGAGGCCTTTGGATGCTGCGGCCTTCACCCTGCTCATCCTTCCCTTCATCTGGAATGTTTGACACAATACAAGATGCTGCAAAAGGACAGAAAACCAACATTTAGCAAATGACACCACTATACAATATTTTCATATTTGCATTAACAAACTCTCCCCGGGACAGCCTTGGATTAATGGTCTTGTCATGGGACTCCGCCACCAACACTGTGGTATGCTTTTCCAAATGCATCCTCAACGCAAGACTTACTCTGTTTATTGTCAATATGGTGAGACCCACAATCGGGCCGTATTTCTTCCAAGTCGGAGACTGGTTGGGAAAATGCTGGGACGACACTCTCTTCATGATCAGGAGGACTGGCACCAAATCTAGGGCATGAGTCATTCTCACTCTCCGTACGTGGCATGGCAGCATTTGTTTGACATGGCTCCTGTAAGTGTTTCTCAGGACTCCGGGTCTTTGAATCGGGTTCTCGCCTGCATGAGCAAGAGCACTGTGGAGGGAAGTCAGTCTCTGTTTGAGTGCTTTGATCCACAAAAGAACGAACAGAGTCTCTGTATTTCAACTTTTGTGAATTGTGTTTCTCCAGTTCTCCATCACGGGCTCCTACGGAACACACATCCGCGTTGGTGACCGTCTTACAGTCGTGGAGGTTACCCTGTAAAGTTTTCTCTTCTAAAACTGTTTCTTCACCAGTTTGTGCAGGCTCCACTCCGGCTTCGATCGCCGAAATCAGACGCGCCACCAGTTGGGCCTTCAGACCTCTCGAGTCCAGCCCCATATCTTGCAGCCTAACCCTCAGATCGGCCACTTTTAGCCTTTTAACTTCCTCCGGCAGCATTTTAGAAACAAATTAAATAAAATTCAAAAAATATATAAGCAGATAAAAAAAATCGGTGACAACAGGCACCGTATGTTGTGGAGTAAAGTTGTCTGTCGACGACGAGAACAACAAAAACAACAACACGGAGCGGCGGCTGGAGAAAAATTCAAGAACGCGTTATGTTTTCCTATTGGTCATCTGCACAACGCGCTCCGCCTTCTTTAGGCTTTAACATCATGACGCAGATCTCGCTCGTCATCATCGAAAAAGGGAAGGCATCTTAAAAAGTTTTTTTTTTTCATTCGTTCACTATCTGAACCCCTTCGCTTAATCCCAACTCGGGTCGCGGGGGGACCGGAGCCTATTCCGGGAATTTACGGGCGCAAGGCGGGGAACAACCCTGGGCGGGCCTGCACACCTCAGGGCAAAAAGAAGCTTATTTAATAAAATGTTTATTAGAAAGTGATGGGGTTCGCATGGCAACTTTAATTATATATGGCTATATAAATATGACGGTGGTTGGCGCAGTAGTCCAAGAAACTGAACCTCTGCGTTGATTATTAAAAACACCGTTGGGTCCTTGTGCAAGGTTTGCTAAAATCCGTTCAAACGGACGGGCAATAACATACAAAACGTTAACCAATAAACAATGTATATGTATATAAAACAAATGACAAATTAAGTAGAACTATCATAAAGTAAAACAGATAGAGGTAGATAAATGTATTTTTTGAATGGGGTTGCGACATTTTTATCATCTTATTTCTAATCGCTTAGTTTCTAACAATTCTTAGCTTCTAACCCACTCAAAACCACTACCTTCCAATGGGTAAAAAAATATACACACTTTATTTGCCATTTTACTGTCGCACTAAAAGTCAACGTGCTTTATTACCTATAAAAAAGTGTTAAAGTGCGTGAGAGAGTAAAGAAAAGGAAAAAAGACACGAACAACGCACAAGGCTCATTGGCTCGTGCTCGGGGTGAAAGTTGATCCGAGATTTCCAACATGGCGGCCCCCTTAGATGACATGTTTTCCCGGTGCGTGGATCCCGGTAAAGTTGTCAGCTCGGTGGAGGTCCGCTTCATCGATAACGTCAAGGTAGCGTCCGTCATACTAATGCTTTACGATTAGACTTTTCTTAGACGGCAAAGCTGCGTTCCTCTGTGGATTCGTGTTGGAGTAGCGGCGCGGCTCCTGTGTGAGAAGCGTCATCCTCCACATCTCCAGCAGACAGTCTTAACACTGCGGAATCCGGGGTGTTTTGCTTTCTTGTATAGCATGCATCTTCAGTGGATAAAGTGAAAGAATAAACCGTTTAATATCAATTAACATCATGCATTTCTGTCCGAGCCTCTCAGTTCATCATTGATTCGCAGGCCTCTGATGCCAACCGGCTTTAAAGCGTTTTTTGTTTATTTTATTTTATTTTATTTAGGGTAAAGGATTATTTGCCAAGAAACCTTTCAAAAAGGGCGATACCATCTTTACTGAACATCCTCTGGTCTCGGCTCAGTTCTTGTGGAACGCTTTATACAAGTACAAAGGTGAGGCGCGTCATGCTGAGTCTGATCTGTGCTATCAGTAGATAGACAAGACTGCACTTCTCATGCGTTTTCTACTCATTTCTTTAAGATAATTCATCAAGTCATTCATTATTTACTCTATTAACTACTGTTCAGTTTCTGACCAGAGAAGCCAGTGGTATTATTTAGGAGGAGGCTCATTCTCAACATGGTAGTGTGTTCTGCTGGTAGAAATGCATACACAACACCACTGTAAGGGCTTTTATATGTCAAGAATCACTGCGATGTTGAAAGTGGCCAACAAGATCAGCAATTCAGTTTGAATGGCTAACACATACTGTATCGAAATAAGTGGATCTGTAGATAAATTTTCTGGTAGATATATTATTTTCATTGCTATGTTGGAATGTCTTACAGAAAAAGTTGATACTATTCCCAGCTTGGTTAGAATTGTTTCCTCTCCTCTCGCCAGCATGTGAATACTGCATGCGTGCTCTGGAGACAGCAGAGGAAAATGCACGGAGACTCAGTGGCCTGCCAGGTCTCAGCCTTCCTCACCCTGAGCTGTGTAAGGTGCGGAAAGAGCTGCACCAGGTCTGCCCCCACTGCCAGGTATGGTGGAGATCACTGTTTTGCCCAGCACTACTTTCCAGAATTTGTCTAGAGCAACTTAGCTACAGCGACAGTCTTCCTGCTTCAGGGCCTTGCTCAGGTTCTCAATTTTGGTATTGCAGGATGTAAAATAGAGCCAGACTCGAAAACACAAAATGTTGGTGTATAGACAAGAGTCTTTTCCCCTACTCATACGCAGTGCAAGTTAGATTATTTTGTTCGTTTTATTTCCAGAGCCCTATTAAATGTTACTACAGGTAGTCCCACGATGGAGATGTGTTCTTATGACCCCATCGTAATTTGAAAATATCGTAAATTGAGACAAGGCTACAGGCGGGAAGGAATATTTGGGTGTTTGGAAGACATGCTTTTTGTCACTAAAATTGGGCTTTGAAACACCAAAAACAAAGAAAAAATATGCGCCTTAACATGGAGACCATGAACTCTGTTGATCGATGGCGAGAGTGGGGCATCTCACAAGTTGGGGGATGCATGCATCCTAGCAGCATCTCAATGTATCGTACCATGTATGCTGCTATATTTATATGTATATACACTTAGCAAAATAAGTAATTAATTACTTTTTGATTAGTAGGCCTTTATTATGCATAGTCATTGTTTTTGCAGAGACTAATGTCTGGAGCAGGGCAGTGCAGTTCCGCCACTCAGATGTAGATGAATAAGCTCTTGTCCTTTAGGGGCTTTTGACACAGTACGGGATTATTGCTTGGACATTTATTTTCACAGAATGCTGAACAAATAGATAAGGTGGCGCCTGCCTCAGAGGTCCTCACCTTTTGAGGCCATGACTCAGGATTTGCTTCCAAGTTGAGTAATCAGTGTAATTTGTCTTCCTTGACAAAATGAAATTGGGATTATTTGAAAGATTAACAGAAGGTTTTAAATAGTTCCAAATAAAATGACTTCATGTGGATGTCCATGATTCAGACAAATCTAGCGATGATGTTGTTATTAGTATTTAGGTATTAATAAAATAAATTTAACATGTAATATGAATAATGTTTAAAATATACAGTAACTGTGATCTCAGTTAAATATTAATATTATTTATCTAACAGATGAAACATCATTGTCATTTTTGCCGTTCAAGCACTGTTTTAATAAAAAGCATACAGTTTTGTTCTTGCTTGCTTCAGGAGTGTGTTTTGGCCCTTGCAGGTGCTGTACTGCAGTGCTGAGTGCCGAAAATCTGCATGGGACCAGTACCATCAGGTCCTCTGTCTGGGTCCTTCTCGTGATGACCCCGATCATCCCATCAACAAGCTGCAAGATGCATGGAGGTGACAGACTGAAGTTTTCTTGTTGTTACAGTCCAGCAGGTTCTTAGAGTAGCATCTGGTCCTGGAACAGCAGGCTGTTGGTCAGCTTCTTCATCCACCAAGCAGTTAGAATGTTGTAATTAGCCACTGACATCTCTGTATTGAAATGAAATGCCATTTTAAAGGTTTATATATTTAGAGTGATGTCCTTTGCAATTATTTGTGTACTGTGAAATGATTGTGTTGAAGCTGGGCTTCATCACCATCATCCCAAAAGATATTATTAATGTGACAGGATTTTATGCCTGTATCTGTGATCTCAGCATCTAATGTAAGCACGAAGAATGTAACATGACCTGGCTGTATATATGTGTATATGAAGGGTGTTATGGTTTAATTAATTTATTTAATTATAGCTTGCACACACCCTGTTTTGAAGTGTATATACTTATTAAATCTTTATATTTATGTTTCTTTTCAGTACTGTATTGCTGCTCAGTAATGTATAAAAGGTTTTGCAATAAGGGTTATTTTATTTGATGTAATCTCTATTCCTGATCCCTGATTTCTAAAGTACATTTAGTTTCTTTTTAGCTTTAGTTTTTTGCTTATTGAACAGTTTTACCTTTGTTTTGGTGTTTAGAATTGCACACTACCCGCCAGAAACCTCCAGCATCATGTTGATGGCAAAGATGGTAGCTGTTGTTAAGCAGGTACTCCCCTTCACAGCTTTCTAATAATAATTGAGAGCCAGGTCAGATCCTAATGTCAGCTCTGTAGAGCCCCACCTTAATTCTATAGGCTTTTAACTTTTCCATTATCTCTGCGTCAGACAGAGATAACAGCAACTCTTGCTAGCACCATTAACAGTGACAATTAGAAATAGAACCTGTTAAATGTGGAAAAGTGGATCAAGCATGCAGTGTGAATAGTGTGTGTTTTTATTGCTTACAACAACACGAGTCCTAGCACGCACATGCAGGTGCCAGATTGGTTGTTAAGTGTCACTTTTTTCCCCTCTTTCCTCCAGGCTCAAGACAAGGGGCGCTGGCAGCGCCTTTTCTCCCACTTTTGCAGCCGAGCAGCAAACGAGCAGGAGGAGATCGCACATAAGCTGCTAGGAGAGAAGTTCCAGGTGGGTAGAGACAGATGTTTCTCTACAGTAGCATTTCTCACCTACCTTTTTACTCCTCTTCACTCCATCCCTCCTTCCCTCTGCAGGGACAGCTGGCGTTGCTGCGAAACCTTTTTAGTACAGCACTCTTCGATGATCGACTCAGTCAAGTCAGTGTATAACTAAAAACACGGTTTAAAGCTTCAGATCAGTTTTGAAGTTGTTTCTATTTTTTTGATCATAATATAATGTTGCATGCTTTTGTAAGAAAAACTACTGTAATATTATCTACCAATAGATTATAAAAGGAATCATAGTTTTGTCATTGTTGGTATTAGCATAAAACTAATATATCTTTAATTCACAATACTACTCTGCTTAAGGCTGAGTAATTAATATGCAGTGACTTAAAAGTCAGTTTCTGATTTGTAGTGGTTTACCCCGGAGGGATTTCGCTCTCTTTTTGCTCTTGTTGGGACCAACGGGCAAGGCATCGGCACCAGGCAAGAGCTACTTGATTACCTTTTAACTGACCAATGTTTCCCTGCAGGAGTTCGTGTTATTAACTTCAATTACTGGTTGTTTTGGCAGTTCTCTCAGCCAGTGGGTTCATGCTTGTGATGCACTGGAGCTCCCCCACCAGCAGAGGGAGCAACTCGATGCTTTTATCGACCAGTTATACAAGGACATTGATAAAGGTCACTGTTCCTTTTAGTGCACTGGAGAGGACACACACACAATAATTTGCTGAAAATGTGAAAATATTCAGCATTCATCAAAAAAATCACTTGTGCGCTGACTTGCCTGTGAATACACACATGCACATTCACACAAGTTTACTGAAATGTGAAATGGGTTTGGGGGGGTGGAAGATTTCTGTATGTCATTCTTCCTTGTTTCACAGAAACGGGTGACTTCCTCAACTGTGAAGGGTCCGGCCTCTACCTTCTCCAAAGTTCATGTAAGAAGAATAATTTTCTTTCATTTGATTGTTGGTTTTGTCTCGTCCTCTTCTCCAAATATCATTTTTCACTCTGGAAATATCAGAAGGTCGCAGCCCATTGTTGTCTTCTTCATCAAGGTAACCACAGCTGTGTGCCCAATGCGGAGGCTTCTTTCCCCGACAACAACTTCCTGCTTCACCTCAGTGCCCTGAGCGACATCAATCCTGGCGAGGTCAGAGGGGTTTTGGCCTGACTTGGGACACTTATGTATATAGCCAACCAACAATAAAAATGAAAGAAAATAAGTTGCATGTACTAATCAATTAAACAACAATAAATTAAAAACTGATATGGGCATTATCAGTCAAGGCAAAACAAACATTTGCTACCTCGGCACACGTCTTGTATCATTCTGCATTGAGAGCATTATTTCATAATGTCCGTGATCCTAATTCATGAGCGTGGCGCTGGATTTCTGTTATTTTTCTCAACTCTGTGTTAAGCAGGATCTAAGTGATGCCACACTTGTTCATTTGAATATGCCATGTCAGGTTTGAAGAGGTGGGCAGCATGGTGGCGCAGTATTTAGCGCTGCTGCCTCACAGTGACAAGGTCCTGGGTTCGATCCCAGGGGGTCGGTCGTAGAGCCGTTTTGTGTGGAGTTTGCATTCTCTCCCGCTGTTTGCATGGGTTTTCTCTGGGTGCTCCGGTTTCTTCCCACAGTCCAAAAG
Source organism: Distichodus sexfasciatus (assembly GCA_032718565.1). Taxonomy (NCBI): domain Eukaryota; kingdom Metazoa; phylum Chordata; class Actinopteri; order Characiformes; family Distichodontidae; genus Distichodus; species Distichodus sexfasciatus. The sequence goes on from JAVGVS010000006.1 coordinate 2,706,071, forward strand.
CATGCAATGTAGGTCAATTGGCGACTCTAAATTGGCCCCGTAAAGTGTGAGTGTGGGTGTCTGCAGTGTGTTGGTGCCTACCCTGCCTTGCGCTTGTATATCCCCAGGATAGGCTCTGGTCCCCACAACCCCGACAGGGAATAAGCGGTTCAGATAATGAATGAATAATGAAAGGCTTGGCGGAAAATTAATGAGGAAGCAATATCAAACATCTTCTGTGGTGCACAGTAATTTGTGGGGCTACTTAAGAATTTAGGGGAACTTTGCCAACCCCTAAAATATGTCTACTGAAGCCTGATTAGAGCTTTCCATGGGCTGCCTTAACACATTCCTATTTGCCTTTGGCTTCTACCTAATTCAAGATGAATTTTAGGCTGCAACTTTGGTAGTTTCATAATAAACCAGAACGTTGGTCAGTGTCATTAAGTGAAAGTGTGTGAATGAAAGTAATTGCCATTGTGAACACACCACAGCACACAGTGCACCACAACGAAATGTGACCTCTGCATTTGACCCATCTGTGAAGGAGCAGTGGGCAGCTAACACGGGTAGTGCCCAGGAACCAGTGTTGGGGACAGTACCTTGCTCATGAGTACCGGAAGCCCCTTTTCCACTGCTCTGGTTCCCGTGCCGGTTCCCAATTTTGGAACCGGTGCCGCGCTTTTCCACAGAACAGAAATTGGTGCCGGTGCCCTAAAACCGGCTCCGAACCGGCCCCTAAACTTTGCTGGTCTAGAACCGAGAACCTGTGACGTCACGAGAGGTGGGCGGAGTGATAGGTAGCGTTAGAAGAGAAAATGGCAGAGAGCCAAAGTCCGGTAACGTGGAGCGCGGAAGAAATTAAAGCTCTTTTAGCAATATGGACGTCCAGATTCAACAGAAATTAGAAGGTGCACAAAAAATAGAAGGCATATGAAGAAATAAAGGAAAAACTAAAAGTTGCAGGCTTCGTACGAACGACCGTTCGTTTAGTGGGCGTGACCTGTGACGTCTTATCATGCAGCTCCCGCTGAGTGTATCGTGCAGCTCCCTGGTCAGTGTAAATGCGGGCTGGTTCCCGGCTGGTTCTCAGTTCAGCACCGGCCGAGCACCAGAACCGGCACCTGGTACCAGCACCAGTGTAGTGGAAAAGAGGTATCAGTGGTACCTTTACCCTTCAGGAATTTGAACCAGCGACCTTCCAATCATGTTGCCTCAGTCGTTTTGCATTTAACCAATGCCCGTGTAACTAATACAGCAGATGTCTGTCCTTGTTTGTTTCGTGTGCGTTGTTTAGGGAATAGTAAGGGAATATGTAACTGCTGCTACTCCCATATGGACTGTCCATTAGAGTAATAGGGGAGGCCGTATTGGCAGTTTGACAGCGAGAGTGAAAAGGTTCCATCTCATGCCTCTTGAAGGCTGTTAGTCCGATTTGTTGATAACCTATTTTTCTACCCACAAGTGAAATTCCAGAGGCTCTGTTCCAGTGGTCAACAACCTCTTGTGCAGTGAAAAAGCCCTTTTATAAAGCAGCCTCGTTCCACACAGAAACAGAGAGCGAATGTTACCTTGAGCGCTTGAGCACTGTTCAACACATACATTCCTTCAGAAAAGAAGTTTTACTCATAAGAAATAAAATGCCTCATTAGAAGCAAGGGGTCTTCGCGAAAGAGTGCATGCATGAGGATTTGATCCTAGTTTAGATCAATGCTATGTGGACGAATGAACGTCCTGAAGGAAAATTACTTTTACTTTTTAAGAATGAAACAGTAACCGAACGCTTATTAAGATGTTTTTTCGCTGTGAACTGATTTTGTCTGACAGGCTGATATAACTTCATCTCATTAAATGCTTTTTTCTCGACTGTCTGTAGGAGATCTGCATCAGCTACCTGGACTGTTGCCAGAGAGACAGGAGCCGTCATAGTCGGCACAAGATCCTGAGGTAAGCGAATGTAATGGCTTTGTTATAAGGCTGCCACATGCAGTCGACAGTTTGTAAAACATTTTGATTAACATTTAAAATGCTTCAAACAACCATAGCTAATATTATTTCAGTATCTTTACGTAAGTGCTGCATGATTGACTTGGACCCTTATGGCGCTGCGAGAGATGCATCGATCCTACTGTTTATGTGGATCGGATATTGGTCCGATAGTGACTCAAGAAGCTGGATTGGGTGTCGGTGGCATTGAGACAATCTGTGGAGCCGATCGGTTCGATTAAATTTTAGGGTTTGTAGGTAGCCCAAGTATCGGCATCAGTTTCGGAAAAAGTTGGATTAGTGCATCCCTAGCCTCCGCTCATTGATGGGAAACAGCCAACCCCACAGTCTACAGCAGAGTCAGGCTCAGTGGTAAAAGAAGTTCAGTGTAAAAGTTTCAGAAGACCCAAACATGAGATTACTTAAGATAGTAAGAAAACAAAAATGTTTAATTCACTATGCGAAGTTAAAATTTCTGTAGCAGCTCTGTAGAAGCACAAGAATCTGTAGAAGTTGGGAATCGAAAACCGGTTCCGACTCAAATTGATCAATTCCACCAGAATTGTACATCTCCAGTGTTATCGATTCTTCTTGAAGATTCCCCAGCACAATGTTTTCCGGTTTTCACTACGTTTTGCATCGCAGTACATTACGTCACACTCTCTGCGACTTGATCTTCAACTATGAGGAATCATGACGCATAAATGATATTTCTTTCGATGTAAAAACACGTGCTGCGTTTGTTAGCGCGCACAACTCTCACAGGGAAGTCCAACATTCACTAAAATGTTCCAGTCCAGTTATGTCTCCCCATTTATTACAGAGAAAACTTATATTTTAGCTGATAAATAACAAAAACAACCAGCGTTCTACTCACAGTACAGCCGTTTACTTTAATTATTCCTGTCACGTGTCCACAGCGCTAGTGTGCTGCTACTCTGCTAAATGCTGTAAATGTAAATGTAAATGTAATTTACATTTGTAAATGTAATTTACAAATGTAAATGTAAATGTAAATACTCTCATATGGAACACCCTCATGACAAAATGTACTTCTGAGTCAAAAATTAGTTATAGTCCAAATGCTCAAAAATTGCCAAAACTTCAGGATTTCTTCATTTTCCATTCATCTAAAATTATTTTCCCCATTTTATAATGTTAGAGAGTAAAAGATAAATATAGAAAAATGCATGATTTATCAAATAATTTGATTCTATATCCAGATGGATTCCAAATGAATAAAGAAGTGTTTTTTCTTGGCACTAACCTTTATAGTACCAAGTCATAGAATGTCTGTGCATAATAAATACTCTGAATATGTATATGAATGTGTTCATGTTCACAGTCTTGTACAGACATCATTCTGGGATAAATAAAATGGTTTATTTCGGTGCGGAAGAACTTGTAGAACTACTTTTTTCTCACTCAAAAAACTACTCAATTGATAAGAGTAACATTAAAGTAACATTATTAGGTAGGCATTTTTAATATGTTTTGTCAATGTAGCTACTAAATACTCAAGTACTCACACTAAATACGTATTAAAGCCAGAAGCCGTTGTCCTGTTACCTTAAATTTCCTTGTAATAAATAAGATTGTGATCTTACCTAACTATTTTATTTCTCTATTTATTTCAAGAACCTTTCTTAGTTAATGCTGTAAATACAGTAGGTAACATTTGAACAATAATTGTGAGTAGATTCAATTAAAGTTTACACTCCAGAAAAATGCTTAAATATTAATATCTCTAGCAAAATTAATTGTTTTATTGAACTGACTAATCAATAACATAGTCAGTTGATTGCCCAAGTTGATGGTCTCGGGTCAGTAGGGGCAGTGGGCATGTGCCGGGCCTCTTCACCATCGATTACCTGCTTGTCGATTGTGGGCCAGTACAGTGTGAGTTTGTGAGTGTGTGGTCCAGATGGAGCAGGTTTGTTTTTTAAATTCCACTTGATCTCAGGGTAGATTTGCTTTATCCTTCTGAGAACCTTTGTTTTGCTTTGAGTTTGGCATTCCTCCCACTGACAGTTTATCACTGATCCTTTATGAGAGGGATTGAGAGCTCGAGAACAATGTGGAGTTGTTCATAAATTTTGAAAACAAATGCTATATCGTGATCTAGTTTCTTGTTAAATTTTATGTAACAGGTTTATATAAGATAGGAAAATTGTATTTTTGCACTATGGGTTTGCCTCACTTTATTGGAAATGTTCATGGAATAACAATTTAATATTCTGCAAGTGTTAAATTCTGTCAGAACTCATTTTCCCCTGCTTAGCTTGTAGAGTTGAGGTGCTGATGAATTGTGAGGCAAGTCAATTGCATCAAATGAGTTTACCTCTGAAGTGAGGGACTTCCTATTCCCGTGATCAGCAGTTAGTGCTAATGATTCTCAAACCTCCTCGGTCTGACCGAACGCCTGGTAAGGCGCCAAAATGGGCGACTAAAAAAACTGTTTGTATTAATGATGAGGAAGATAAATTCCTGCCAAGAGAAGTAGAAAAGCATATACGGTACAGTTACCCGCTGTGGGCCATCAAGAAAGTTGTTGCTGTTAGGTCTATTAACTTGCTTTTATCCAAATATAGCATGTCTTCATGACTTCAGTTGCCATTTGTTCCTAACTGTACAAAGTTGGCTTTTTGCAAACTTTCCACTGTTGGCTTTTGATTTCTGCTGTGGTTAAGGATGCATCAATCCGATAAGTGGATCAGATATCGGACTGATGACAATTCAGATAGCTGGATCGGGTATCGACGGCATTGGGCAGATCTATAAACCCAATCTGTTCTGTGAAGCTGGTTTATTGTTCAACATTGACACTAATTTGTACATATTGATATGACAATGTGCTAAACAAGCAGCGCAACACGCTACAACCCCAAAAGCTAATCACGTGATTATACCGTTTGCAATCTCTGTGTTCCTGATGATTTTAGTGCTGCCAGATTAGGGGCTGTCACAAAATTACAGAACTTTTGAGATGTTATTTTAATGATAAATAATTTAGCATATACATATGGATCTGAAATTATTACATTGTTTTGGTTAGGAAAACAGTATTTAAGTTAAGTATTTCCTTAAGCAGGACAGAATAATCTCAGTCTCCGCCTTACAGAGAAATGCACAATTAAAAACTGGTATCGGATCGCTACTCGGGCTCAGTCGATACTCAAAGCCCAAGTATCGGCATTGGTATCGTAACTGAAAAAGTTGGATCTGTGCATCTCTAGCTATGAATTATTATTTTTAATGAATCATATACAGACTAGTTGTTATTTTCATTACACAGAATGAGATCTTTTCTTGCCTGTGACAGAAAAAAATCCCACACTGTAATTTTAGTATTTGAATACTGTCACCTCTGATTAGATGTAACAAGGATGGCAAGTGGAATGAAAGTAATTGCTGTTTTTGAGCTCTTGCAATGTTATTTACATATTATACATAATCACAGGCTAAATCTCAATTGTGACATTCCCCCAAAATGCCAGATTTTAATATTCTGCCGTGAATGCTCACTGTGCATCTATGCACACAGATCATGCCTCAAATGTTCACTCTGCCTTCTCTCCAGAGAGAACTACCTGTTCGTGTGCTCATGCCAGAAGTGCATATCGCAGATGGATGACGCAGATCAGACATCTGAGGATGAGGACGAAGGGGAGGGAGAGACGGAGGGGGACGACATGGAGGACGAGATGACGGATGTGTGACGGCGACAGTGTTTCACTGCTTTTCCCTCATAGCTGTCTTTCAGGGGTCGTTTACACGCAGTAACATCACCTTAGAGAAACACTTATATCCACCCACCTTCCCTCAAAAAACAACAACAATAACCTACATCACTGTCCATGCAGAAGGAGAATAATACTGCAGGCTATGCAAAAATCTATCAAATCTTGTCTAAACATGTTGAGTTTACAAGTCACTTCCTCATTATTTCACGTTCACTGCCAAGACAACCGCTGTTTTCTTCCATTAGCTCTTTTATGACGAAGCTGTCCGTCTCGTTTGCGCAGGATTTGTAAAAAAAAAAAATGACACTCATACTTAAATCAAGCTCGGAACAAATCAGAGGCCGGCTTTAAAGCCCCTTCCTTTCTGTGCACGGTTATGAATTATTAGATTTTGGCCTTGTACCAAGTCTTTGGTCCTCTGCATCATGAGAACCCTCGGGCAAGCGCCAGCGAGTGACCGTCCATCACATCCCTCAAAACTTTAGTTATCTCTCTTTCGGAAGCCGGGGGCCACGTTTGGTCCGGCGCCGTCCTGCCGTAACGATTACTCATCACGGCAAATGACGGCAGCCCTGGCAGCGCCCCTAATGTGGGCATAAGAGTGTGTGTGAGAGCTCAGAGCAGGCCTCAGCTGACAGACGGGCCGCGTGGCAGGTACGCAGTGAGTTCGTTCTACTGTATCAGCTGCCAAGCAGATGAATTTCGCCCGGGGAACGCGTCTCTAGTGTCAAACCGGGACAGGCAGCGTCGTCGTCGCGGGAGATAGGAAAATCCAGGCAATCGCATTTTATAGCTCTTGTCATAATCCTTCGCCACTTAATACACTCATCCTCTGTTCGCAAAATCCACGTTCAAACGCTCCCTCTTCCTGCCTCCTGCGGACGCCGTTATTGACAGTTTCCTCTCTATGCCCAACCTTCTTCCCTCCCGTCTGATCCGTCATTTGCACGCCAAAACAATTAAACATTTAAGACAGCGGATGCTAAATAAATCTGAGCTGCAGACCTTCGCCAGGCAATAATAATCATATGTGACGAGTCTTGAGAGTGCGCTGCCGTTCAAACTAAAACGTTTCCGCCGTATTTTCCAAACATGCAGTGCCTGGGTGCTTCTTATCTTGCTGAAGCATCAGACCAAATAATGAATAGATTAGCATATGCTGGTGGCACCTCCCTCTTCCTCTCTCCCTCCTCCCCCACTTCTTATTTCTCTTTGCTCTGCTGAAAAGGGGGGTTTGTACATATGTGAGCTCTTTGAGCCAGACTTCTGACCTGGAATCAGGCTTTTGTTTGCCATTGTTACTGTGGTGAAATCATGTATACAGAGCCGATCGGATCACGGACCAGAACGTACTTGCTATGAGACACTATGATCATATAGATCTGTTTTCATTATCTTGTTTGTTACAGTGAAATGGCGTTGTGCCAGTTTGCACCCTTAGAAGTCGTAAGAAACTAATGCAACTCATTTTTGGGGAAGAAACAAAATGTACTGCATCTGCATGATCTTGGGGGCGTTTTCAAATCCTGCCTTTGACTGTGCGTTTGTTAAGCTGGGACGTGAGTTGGACAATCGCAAGGAAGTTGGTCAGCGGATACCTGGGACCTCTCTTGAGCCGCAACTCCCATCACGGAACCGCTGGTTCCTTTGAACTCCCGCCCAAAACCGTAGCGTTCCGGCAAGTCGGCCCGCTGGGGAAAACCACCACACAACGCCGACCCTTCAAGCCGACTCGGAGCAAGAAAGGTCGGAGAGTGAGGCCCCCAAGAGGAAAGTGCGCTACGGCGAAGTTCGATTGAAGATAGCGAGGAACGGAGAAGGAGAGGGAGGGGTTGGGGGCAAGGGCACAAGTCAAATGGGAGACAATTACCACCAACGAGGAAAAAAGGAGTCTTTATCCCGATGAGCCCCGAGAACTGGAGGAGTGAATTTACATTTCAAAATGAGATTTGCGAATAACGGGAGGCGGGAAAAAACGGGCGTATTACGTTTGTCACAAACTCACGCGGAGCGACTGGAATAATACAATTTGCATCTTGTAATTAAAACGCTGGGATCTTGTTTAAGCGAATTTGCGGCACTCGGATCCGCATCAGCTTGTCCACACTCTTGGAATTGGCAGCAGTTTGGATATAATAATGTATTTGTTTACACTGTGAGAGAATGTTAACGACAGTGCCACGGCCGAATGGCGCACGGCGTGTTAACCTTTACGTGTCACTAAGTTTGCTCCTGTCACCCTGACTGTGTTCTCCTGAAATGACGCCAATAAAGACGACCTAAAAACAACTTCGCTTCCTTCCACTGTGTGCTTTTCACAGTCAAAAGAACGCTTGATGCATTGGTCATTGTTTTTGTTCTTATTTCTGCTATGCTGTTCTGTTTTTTTCATCTGCATCCTATTTTTCTGTGTTTGCTCCTTTTTTGTCTTTCTAGTCCTAGGTTCCAGAATTCCATCATAATTAATTATTTTAGACTTTTAGGCATGCGAGAGCGCTGTTGTTTTAACATGTCAACCAGCGGTGTGATGAAGACTTATTTGCCCGACACAGTTATTGCACGTTTGTGTATAATAAATTAGCCACCTGGATTTGCTAGGAACGTTTCCCCAACCTGAAGTGTATGGGCATATGGAAGCAGTCAGCATTACAGCTCCACCTGGCCTACAAACGCTAATGTGGCAACCAATAAATGAATCCCAATTGCTGCTTTTACTACAAGCGCCTATTCGTTTTCTTTCACCGCTAGCCACATAAACATCTTTCTGCTGAATTCCCTGTTACTTACGGTGGCCACGTTGTGAGGAAAGGTGAGTGTCACGCAGGCCTACGAGGGTTGTTAAACCCATGATGACGGACTGCTTCTGCCTCGCAGGTGAGACTGAGAACAAGGTTAGTCGTCCTCAGTGGGCCCACTTGAAATAAACAAGTATTCTAGTGTGGTGTGATTGCAGAGTAAACGTCTCACAGTTCAGAAATAGTGCTTTGCCTTATGAATGGAACAGTCTCATTTTCTGGAAAGTTCAACAAACCATTTCCTCTAAATCTTGTTGAAATGGTAAATGTTCCTCAAACCAGTGACCACCAGGGCTTGAAAAATGAGCCACAGTTTTCAGTGTTGTTTCTGGTTATCTAGTTTTTAATACATGCGTTTACATTTATAGTTGTTGACCGATACGCTTAGGGAGTGAGAATTTGTCATTGTGGTGCACAGTACAGTGCACCGCAACAAAGTCTAACCTATGCATTTAATCATGAGTTCCATTTGCCATTGGTGCTCGTTTTCCGAGGGCTGAAGCTGGAGGTAAAAATATGCACATCCTTGTTTCTCAGACAAGGTAGCACAGAGGACTCTGAGTTCAGTGTACAAGATGGCTGTCCAGTTCAAAGGCTGTGATTTTTTTTTTTCTCTCTTTCTTTTCTTTTTTTTTTTTAGCACTTTTTAGTGTTGTTTGTGTCTAAATTAGTCAGCTGTGCACATAATGCAGTTGTAGTCGATAGAGGTGTTGCTACGTTCATGTTATACGTGAAATTCCGTGTTGTGTCATTTATCAACAGGCGGTGCTAAATTGGCTGGTCGATGTTGCTAAAAACAAATGAGTTAGCTGAACAGAAAGGTGAGCAGGATCAGCAACTCGAGATGGAAAATTCTGATAAGTGTAGATGTGTTAGTGTTAATATAAGCCTAGCCTCATCTATCCAAGTCTCTTGTCTCCTGTGGCAAATAGAACGCATCCAACTCGGTTTTCACTGTGTTATTAGCAGATGTGACACAATCTCGTGAACTGAATCTCGGATTCAAAGGCAGATGGAACGCATCATTTATAGTTGTGTACCGTGTACGAACAGTGGGATTGCTTGTGCATGGTAGATTGCTCAGTAGTACTTCAGTGGTACCTTCACTGGCCCGGGATTTAAACCAGCGATATTCTGATCTACTGGCCAACTTTGCCTTAACAGCTGCCTGTATTTCCTGGACAAGTTCGGGTTAAAGCTATTACTCAGCCTCCATATATCATTTGTTTATTTAATTGCATTTCTTTGTCTGAACTTCTTAATCCCCATCAGGGGACCAGAGCCTATCCTGGGACTATGAGCACAAGGTGGAGACGATATTTGTTTCTAAGCCCAAATTTAAAACATGGATAACAATTATGCATTTTAGCAGGTGCTGTCATTCAGAGTGACTTGCATTTCCTAATTACAGAGTCTCCCTGGTGCAACTTGGGGCTAAGGGTCTTGCTCAGGGACATTTAAGCACAGGACCTCTTGGTTTAGAAGCAAGCATCCTACCACTAGGCCAGCCCCACCCAACAAGTAGGTTTTCAGTTTACTTTTTCCCATGTAATTTGGAAAATAACTTATTTTTTTTAATGAATTACAAATGTGTACAAATTTAGTCATTGTGAACACAGCACAGATTGCCACACAACAAAATAGCCTTTTCATTCTCGTTTTAGAAACAAATATTAGAAAAATGACATGGATTACTTATTGCTCCCAAATGTGGTTATAGTCTATACTGGGATGTCCTGAATATGTGGTGTTTCCGTGACAGAAAAGCTTTTTGCGACGGTCAGTGGTCAGCACCAGCGTCCCACCCTGTAGCAGCAAACAAACCACATATTATGTAGTGTTTTTTGCCCTGTGCATATATTACAGACTAATCCACTCGTGGTTTTATCTGTATTGTTTTCCCAGCATCCTACACGCTGGCCGGTCGTGAATTTTCAGTTTCTTATTAATTATTCCATCCACTCGCTGGAGCTTTGCGACCTTTGGAATATGTTGACATTTGCTAAAGTTGTCCAACCTTATCCAATTTTGAGGCCTGGCCAATCAAAATAAAGCCACGCTAGTTCCTGCAGAAGGAACGGAGCGTGCTTGCACAGATGAATTAACCCCCGCGGGCCAGGCCAAAGCTGCCCCTCGGAGACCCCGACGTGGTCCGAGTCCAGAAGCTTAAATGAAAGTAAGCAGGCAGACATGTTGGCCGTTTGGCCTTCTATCTTCTAATCTGCTTCTCTAATTCTTTTCAGTGCTTGCCTTGTTCGATGAAGCTAATTCTTTCCTGCTTGGCATTTTAAGCCCCTGTCTGTACAAAAGGAGGGACAATGTACAATTATATTTCAGCAGTGGTCAGAGTTAGAATATTTAGACATTCAAAAGATGGTCTTCAAAGATAAGACCTTTTTCTTTTTTCTCTCCCCCCTTTCCTTCTAGTTGCCAGAGCATTCTTTACGTCCTGGGGCCAGCTGTTTGATGGACATTAGACAAAAGGTCACATTCATGAAGAAGTTATGTGAGACATTTTTCGGGAATACCACAGAATGAACAAGTAACCACACCATGACGTTACTGTGATCTCGGAGTTCACCAGCTCATAGCTAGTGCTGATGTGACTGGCTAGTTTGAAGGACAAATCCCTGCTCTGGTGGTTTCACTTGGAGGTAGCACAGTAGTATTTCTTCCAGTCTAATACCGATTCCGAAAAGAAAAAAATACCAATTTGACTACAGTTACATGTATGTCATTTATCAGACATTTCTCTAGAGTGACTTGCACTTCACGTTTACAGGGACACTCTCCCTGAAGGCTTGGTAGGTGCTGGAGGAAGGATACAGCTGGATCATGACCATGAATATCTCCAACTGGTATTATTACCTGTCAGTGACTTATTGATATGATAAATGAGTTTGTACAGGCTTCAATACTGCTGAAGTGAAATTTAAGTATATAAGATATATTACATACTAATTTACCAGTGGTTAAACACATAGGGCCAATTTCCCAGTCGAGGACTAAGCCTAGTTCTAGACTAGTTTTGAGTTTAAATGGTGAATCTCCATTGGCACTACAACTTAGTCTTAGACTAGGTTTAATCCATGAGCTAAAAACCAGCCCATTATGTCAGTCACAGAAATCCCCCGAAAAGCCAGCCATTGAGATTCTGTGGTAATATTCCCTGCGCTCACAAACATTTATGAATGTCATTCGTGCTCACCCCATCAGACATATAGAATGTTTTTATGTTTTCTCTTTTAAATAAACAGGAACTTTTTTGTGAGAGCAAAAGTGCAGTTTGCTGTTAGAAACATTTTCTTCTCTTTGTCCTCAAGCACAAACAATGGAACGTCAGTGTGACATTGCAGAGCTCATGAAAATTGTTCAAGCTGTTCCCATTTCATACTGTTGTTTATTTCAAAGGGGAATGTGTGTCTTTGTCATATGTATATATTTTTGTTTTATTTGTGTCTACAGTGATGCAAAATACATGAAGCCCTGCCTAATTTTGTTGGCTTGGGCTTTCTGTGAACCAATTCAACCAAAGTAACCAGTTCATTGTGTAAGTGGTGTAATAATAATAATGGGAATATTAGTTTGTGATATGGTATCTAATTTTGTCCTGCTCTGATACGTACACTAAGATCAGATTTTTTCTCGTTCTGTTGCTTCATATTTTTTGCATGTAATACAGCATCTCAACTATGTGGGAATAACAATGGTCCCCACATCCTTTTCAATGTGCCATCCAGTTGCTCACAACTCGTAATATTTCTGGTGGTCCAGGCTACAACGGTAGGAATGATAAAAGCTCCATATGAATCACGCTTTAAAAGCATATGTGAATATGAAGCCCTGTACGCTTCCGCTCATTATGAGGGGAGGAAAAACTCCCCTAAACAGGCAACAGATTAAAGCTGGCATTGTCTGGCAATATCATCATGACTGAAGCTGCCTCTTACCCTTAAATTGATATCTTTTGCATGCTCCCTATTTTCGGCTGATTAATTGCTCTTCGGTTCCCTGGGTTTGCTATGACTAAATGCACTGACGCAGACCTGCAGATTCACCTTAATTAGCAGTTTTTAGCCCCACCGAATGCCACGGATGCCGGAAATGACAGTGACAGTGAAAGCATTCATGATAAAAGGCTGCAGTGAGATCACCAAATGAAAAGGTTTTTCTTGCCGTTAAAATTTTCTTTTTTCACAAGCTTTGAGACTTTATTATGCGTCTGAGCAAATTCTCTTTCGTTCTTTCATCATGGGCTCCTGAAGAAAAGCGTGTGGTCTTCTGCCTATTGTGACATTGATTGATCCGGACCTGGCTCACTGCCTAAGCCCTTGCTTTATGGAAAGCAAAGCTGTTGATTTTTTATGGGACTGGAGGAAAAAAGTCAATTTTTGTGAATGTAAGTGCGGGCTTTGATTTAGAAGATTATTTACGAAGGACCATAGATCAGGTAAAAATGACAACCGGCCACTCGTAATGGAGAGAGTGCTCCATTCAGGGCTTGTAGAGCATGTTAACTCATTAATCAAAATGCACAGCATTGAAAGGCCATTTGTGTTCACAAATCCAAATATTTCTTTATAAGAACATGTTTTTTATTCTAAGCTAAGCGTGTTCCATGAAACTTATCATGGTTTCTGCTTGGCTGCGATTTGAGGAACCAGTGGGAATTACTACTTCCAGTCACAGTAATAGCAGTGCCCTGAAGAAGGCCAAAAGCCCTGTGGGAATTAACCTCTTTCCAGATCAATACAATTTCTTTTCTTCTCTCTCTCCCCCTGCCCCCCTTCCTTCCTCTCTCCTTTCCTGCTTCCCTCTCTGGTATATAGCAGCCATCTCAAAATGAAATGGTCACTTCTGCACAAGTCCAGCATTCCTTCCTCTTCCTCTAGGCCCTGCGGTCAGACGCTCTGGCACTTAAAACCTCCAGCTTTGAACTCGCCTTCCAGAGCCCTCACTTTCAATTGATTACACATAAAAAGGCCACACGAGGGATTGGTTTCCATAAAGAGGTTCTGTTTTCTGTCTTCTGGAAAAACAACTTGTGTAGCTTACTTCTGTCCTGTGCTGGTTTGCCACTTTTGCAAGATGACTCCTCATGCATTCTAAAAAATAATACCTGGGCAAAACTATTGGAGCACGCTGTTTAACAAACATGTTTTAACAATTGATGTGAGGGACACACAGATATGCACACACAATTATAAAATTACTCAAGGCTAACTTTTGGTGAGTAGGTTAATAAATGTCTCACAATGCCATACTCAATCATTCGGTGGCCAGAAGTTAAATGAGTTCTCGGCTTGTGGTATGTCAAACAGTTGTGATTCCATTATGACACGCTACATGTGGCCCTGTAGTGAGTGACATTTTCCCCTTTCTTCCCTTTTCCCCCCACTTGCAAACAATCACATGCAATCATGTTGACAATTACCCACACCGACCTTTGAAATAAACCAAAGGCACAGTTGGGCGTTACTTTCATGATTTCATTAAGGTGAAAATCCCTGCAGAGTGTCATGACTGAAATACACATATCGCAGTGGAAACTGCCCTTCGCTCCCAGAGCTGCTTTCCATGTTGTAAGTGGCTGTTTTAATAATATTCCTATTTTCACATCACATTTGACAATGAAATAAGTGCGGCTTTGAGGTTTTTATGCATTATGTCGTATTTGATTAAAGAGTGAATGTTAATGAATACAAGACTTCTATGTATTTGTCTTAGTTGAAGAAAGAACTGGTTTTAGCTAGTCGCCAGCTAAAGGCTAGGCAAATTCATGAATCCAAGGGTCAGAAATTTGTGCACTTGCTTCTCGGCAGCTAAGCAGAAGATAACAGTGTGCAACGTCAACAACACTCAGTGCTAAATTTGCTATGCTAAAGTGTCTACAAGACAAAGAAGGAAGGTGTTTTTTCACAAAAATTGCTTTGAAACACCAAAAACAAAGAAAAAAATATGCAACCTGACACCGGAACACTGAACTCTTGTCAATAGCTGGCGAGAGTGAGGCACTTCACAAGGAGGGAGACGCGTATATCCCAGGTTAAAAAGCGTTTATTACCTACTACAGTATATATCACATGCATGTTAATATCGATTTACTAGTTCAAACTAACCAACATAAATTTGGCAATATAACTTGCCAATATTTACTTTCTTACACTTTGACTGTTTTTCAGATATCAGTATATATCAGGCAGCATCGCAACATATCGTACCGCATACGCTGCTACATTTGCCTGCTGCACGAAATGTAAAATATTTGTATCATTTTGCCATATCACTACCATCTTCGTAGGATCGAATCATTGTAACTCTGGGACCATCTGTATTTGTGGATTTATTTAGTTAATTTTAAGTGAATTAACACGCCACAATGCAACACAGCACAAAGTGCACCACAATGAACTGTGACCTCTGCATTTGACCCATTCTTGAGCAGAGCTTGTGGATGGAATCTTGCTTGAGAATCCCATTTGTTTTTTTACCAGTCTGCGACTTGACCCGGCGACACATGGCCAACTCCCTAACTGTTATACTACCAACTACTTTGGTTAATAATACAATGTCTTGTGCAAATTTCATGTGATCAGTCTCTTTGGGAATATAGTTACTGGAAAAACTGTTGATGCATTCAATACCTGGTTCCTCCACTGTATATACATACACTTCACATGCATGAGCCCAACCCGGTATGGCCCAAAGGAGTATGGGGTTCCCTTCTGAGTTCTGCTTCTTCTCAAGGTTTCTTCTTTGTTTTTTAACCACAGGGTTTTTTTAAGCCACTATTGCCTTAGACATGCTTGTTTGCCTGGACCTGGCAATATATAAACCTGCTGTGTTACCAAGTCTGTTCTAAAAAGTGCTGTACAAATGAAACTTAAATTAATTGAAAGGTAATTAGGAAATAAAAGAATATTTGATACCATGAACATCTTTACCAACAACATCTTAACCACAACCATAAATCGTCCACATTTTAATGAACCACATTAAAATCTGTGTACACTGCTTCTACCCGTTAAATGCAACAGACGTCAGGCGTAAGAGTGTTTTAAAACAGCTTTGCTTTATATGTTAGCAAAATGTGAGAATATGTGAAAAGAGAAGTGGTGCCACTGCTACATTAGGTATAAATTGCTTATGCATTTAGCACACTGGCAAGTGTTGCCTATGCAAGAATTTTACACAGACCCAGTAATTAGTTTATTGCTCCTGAGTTCTATTGTGGGAGCGAATCTATTACTCATTAAACATCAGCCACATAAAAAAGTGCCAGCAATTTTCCCAGGTGCACAGTACAGATCTAAGCATACTGGTGAGGGAAGTCTGGCAAATTGCCAAATCTCACATTGTAACACTTTTCTAGAAGGATAAATGTAAATATCTGCTGGAAGGCAGTTCTTATCGTAACGGTTAGGGAATCGGGCCCGTGATCGGAAAGTTGCCGCTTCGAATTCCAGACCACTGAGGTTCTCATGAGCGAGGTTCCGTCCCCAAGCACAGCTTCCCGATCACTGCGCATGTCAGCTGCCTACTGCTCCTTCATGGATGGGTCAGATGCAGAGGTCACATTTCGTTGTGGTGCACTGTGCACTGTGCTGTGTTGTGTTCACAATGACAATCACTCACTTTTACAAAATTTCAGTTTGATGTGATAATTTTCGCATTTTATGCTAATTCCTGCTTGATGATAGCATAGAAACTCAAGTGAAAATTTAATGTACATGTTGACAAACTGAATTAAAATCTGTAGTTTCTATTGCTTCATATGACTCCAACATCTTAGCATTTCACCTTCACTCACACTCACATGCTCATGTCAAGAGGCTTTCCTATTAACTCTCCAATCGCCTGCAAATAAAAAGTTTTACTTCACAAGCTCGGGGCCGCTCTCAGTCTTACAGGACGTAAAGTCGGCAGGGATAAACTCCGGCAATGTGATTAAAGCGTGCAAAGTGCGGCCCGGCTCGGCCCAAACGGGTCCCACACGGTGTCTGTGTTGCGCATGCTGCCTCCCGAGGAAACATTTAGCTTTCATTTACCATAAACCTGTTTAGCGTGGCGGTGCATACTGCCGCTGAAATGACAGATGCCTCTGTTTAATATGGAGGGAGTTCTTATACTCTTTGTGAGTTTTTCTCGTTGCTTGGGGCTGTCGGGAACCCAGCATCTCTGCTGCAATCCCACCAGTCCCCCTTTTCTGGTGAACTGCCTGCCCTCTCCCCAGAGAGAGGGTATAAAACTCAGCCTATTACTTAGCAGGCTACGGGTCGTCAGTGACGTGCCACACAATGACTGGTGGCTTTCCTCAGAAAAACTCCTCGGGGGCCAAATGCTTATTGCATGGGTCACTTTTCCTGACCAAATGGTCACCTTTGGTGCCATGTGGGCTTTTTAGAAACATGCTCTTAAAGGGGAGTTACATAGCCTTTATACTGCATTGACACTCAAGGACAGCGAAGATTAAAATTATTGTAATTTGTTCCTTGAGTTGTGCATGCATCAAAGTTTGTTGAGTCCTACTTTAGTGCAGAACTAGTTTTGACGGACATATTTCAGGAAAATGTTCTTGTTCTGGAAATTGCTTGTTTTGCTGAAATCGTTAACAATTCCCTTTTCAAACTGGTGACGAAGAAAGCAATGCCAGAGCTTAGTTCTGAAAGGCGATTTGACCTCTTTCAGGACGACCACATAACTATCGGAGAGAAAACACACAACGCTTCTGTCCTAAGGGCTCCAGATTGTCCATGTAAGTAACCGCTCCTTCGAGTCAGAGGCTGCAGGGAAGAGATTCATCCAGCCTTCAAAGCTGCAAAGCTATTGGCAGGCGGCTGGTTTGTACAGCTTGAGCCCCCTCCCGAGCAGCGCAGTGATTGCACACACTCAGGAAACCGCTGAATTATAGATGCAGAAACAGGAAATTCCTCAACCCCTCTGCCACTGTCATTCAGCTCCTGACCTATGACCTAATCAATTAGTCTAGCCCAAGGCGCTCGACACTGTCGTCCTGTTGCTTGCTGAACATAAATTTTATTTATGGGACACTTGTGAAGTTTGCCAGCTAGTTTTTACAAGTGGGTGGTCACTCAGCAAGGTATAAAATATCATATAATCTAATTCCATTAGCATAACGCCCCCAACGACCTCCAAACAATTATTATATTTCCATCTTTGTAATTTGCATTAGAGTTACTTCATGCATGCCTCAGGCGTTAGCAAGAATTGCTTGTTTAGTTGACCATTTCTAGTGGTTGTAATAATAGATTACTTTATAATGTAATTATCCAGTGCAATTCCAAGTGGAGTTCATCAGTTCCCTAAACTACTCTCTAATTGAACTGGAAAATGCAATAATCTCTGAATTAGCCCTTTATTCTCCAGGCTATAGGCGTCTAGGAGTGAAGCCTTACACTTGTTCATTGGTTCAGCTAAGCTCGAGGAAACAGCTCATCAGTGATACAAATCTCCATGCACTAGGGTCAAAGCCCCACACAAAACTCAAAGACCAGATGTGAATGCGGTTAGTTCCCAGCCGAGAGACTCACTCGGCAAGTTTCATTTTACAAAGAAATAAGAGTGCTCTGGCCACACTGCTTTATAGTCTTTGTGTGAACAGACAGATACTCTATTGTTGCCCGATTACCCCACAGAGGAATTTGAAAGTTTTTTGTGGTTTCAAAGTTTCCTGTGAGCCCTGTTGTTAAAGAGCAGCAAAGGAACAGGTTCAACGTCAGGTGCTTTTCATCATGCAGTTGGGTCTAACTATGGCGTAATGATTGTCCTTTTTGAGGACGACACTGTGCCTGTAAAGACACAATACATGAAAAGAGACTAGGGTTCTATGGTTACATGAGATCAAAGATGCTTTCACATACATGTCGACTAAAAAGACAGCTGTAATACTACGTGCATGTATACCAACATAAATAATTGTATTCATGTCTCAAGAATAGCAAATGGGAAGCAATGAACAGACATGCAATTATTATAATGAATGCAAAATGAGTATGTTGAATATATATAATGCATGTTTGGAAGCAGTAGTCCTTTTAGAGACAAATTTCCTTGCCCAAGGCTGGAAATTGTGAATTAATTATCACTCAGTCAGAACAAGCACTGGATTCAGTGAAGTTTTCTCCAGTCTCAGTTTGCTTAATGAGGGCAAATTCCACCCCAGGTCTAATGGACATTCACTAATTATGTGAATCAGCTTTGATTGGAGTTATTCTTTCCAGGATCTGCTCTCTGATCTTGCTGCCTAACGCATGTTGTTGGGGCAGGACACCGGTGAAAAAGTAATTGTTTGGATTTGACTGTGAAATTGGAGTGGCAGTGTTTTAATGTTAGTCTTTGTTAAGGAAATCTTTTTTTGCTTCTTTGTTTGAACATTGGTATTTAAGAAAATTAGACTGTTCAGTCATTTGAAAATTCTTCACGCATGAATTAATATGATTTCCACTCTATTTGTAATAACATGCTTATGAAAGGGGCAGTGGTATACAACAATTTTGACAGTATTTTTTGTTATAATTTTTTTCTGCCTTAACAGAGGCTTAATACACCATTCTTCAAGTGAAGGGCAGTGGCGAGCGGTGGACTAACAACCTACTGTGTAGGCAGTTTAGCATGTTCTCATAATGTACAATGCTAAAAGATAAGTTTTGATTTCCATAGGTGCTCTAGCAGAAATTGCATTAGCAAGCAAATATCTATCTAGCAAGCAAGCATCTTTAATTATGTGTGTGTTTGTTTTAAATGTCTTACAAAACGAAAAAAGAAGCAACAATATACTGCAGTAGGACTTGCACAAACTTCTTTGACTAGCATTTGATGGTAACATGATAAATTGAGGTTTCCATAAGGGCTCCAGCTGACATTTGCATGAGCTAGCACATATTAGCTTTAGTTACAATCATGTTTTCATTTGCTTTAAATGTTTTCAAAAATAGAGGCATTGTCTCATAGCGGAACAAATGCAAATTGAGCCAGTTTGCCAAAATCTTTGCACACTTGCTGCTACCATGAGGCTTATGTAACATGACAAATTTACGTTAACTAATGGATAGCTTTAACATTTTCTTAAATTACAACCATATTTGCACTTGCTTTAGATGTGAAGAAAGAAACTGTACCGCAGTAGACTATATGCTGTCCCAACTATATGCTGTACCTTTTATCACTGCATGTTTGAATTTTTTAGATATACAACTACACACAAAAACTGTTGTCATGCCTCTACATTACTCAAACTCAGCACTCAGAACACTATACACTATGGGCAGTTTTTAGCTCATGGATTAAGCCTAGTCTTGGACTAAATTGCAGTACTAATGGAAATTTACCATTCAGACTGAAAATTAATCTTGGACTAGGCTTAATTCTCGACTGGGAAGTTGGCCCTACATTTCCTGTACATATAGACATATTTGAATTGGCTGTTCTCCAGTGCTGATGAATAAACACAATACAGTAGATCAGGCCACAGTATACTATACATTATATAATAATGGGCAGATTCTGGGCAGGTTCTGCCCACAGGAACCCAATTACAGTTGGTATTATTTACATGGTAGCTAAATCTCAACACAGCACAGACACTGATATGGGGGTGACATGATAGTGTGTGTTATGCTGGTATGAGAGCATAAGACACAGCAACGTTGTTGGGTTTGCTGATCTGAGAGAAATGAACAAACCTATAAATACAGATTTGCTTGTTAAAATAGCTTGCGCATGACAGGCTTTAGTCTCTATGCACCATGCACCAACAAACTTAATAATGGTGTAGATACTAAGTGGTTAAATATTGACTTGTGTGGTAAAATGTTAATGTGACTATTAAACTTTTTGGTAATTCTGATTACAGCTCTGAAAATGATTTGAAAACATCAGCTTTCTCTGAGCGTATAGTACAGCTTCAAGGACTGAAATACTTTTATCAATTACTTATTTAAGTGTTATGAGACTGACACCAAAAGCATATTGCTGTATTATTTATAGCGTCTCTTAGTCAGCAGTGTGGAGAAGTGTATTTTTTCCCCTCAATGAGGTTCCTGCAGGCCCTAGCGAGAGAGAAACAGAGATCTAATGAACCATCCCTGACCTGCTCTCATCTTCCCCGCATTTGTTCCCGATATTGATTCAACCTGGATGTGTAGTCTTCACTTTTTTTTATTATTTGCTCTTGTAAACCAACACGGACGCTCCATTGCGGAAGCGCTGGGTAATGGACGGCACAGGTTTCACACAGCATGCACCCAACGTTAACCTCTAGATGCCGGATACCTCTTTTGCAAGGCATCTATCTCCATAGTCACCCAGGCATTTTAATGGCCCTCCTTGATATTTAATGAATGTAGCCAGGAGGAAGGAGGGGTTTGAATAAAAACGGCACACTAGGAATGATGAACAGACTGTTGCGATGTAAAGGCCTTGCAGAAAAAAAAAAAAAAACGGAATAATGCATCAGGTGTGGCGATCGCTGTCTTCAAGGTAAAGCAGGGACTGATTGTGCTGAGGACGGGGTTTGCATATGCGGCGCTAAATATTGTATAAATGCCCTGTAAAGACGAGCTCAAATTTGCAAGCTTTCGCGAGGATCTGTGCATGGTTTGTTAATCAGACGCTTCTGTAAACATACTGATGAGCAAACCTCTGTTTGGGCACTTTGTGGCATCCACTCCAGGATGGCAGACTCATTATAAAATGCAAATGCATCTTTCTTCTTAAAACACTGCCGGTCACGTCGTGTTCGCTCACTCTCGAGTCTATTAAAGACTTAAGATTCGCGAAAAACAAAGCGGGGAGCAAACTGGCGCGTTGAAACCATGTGGCAAGTAAAATTTCAATAGTTTTGATGTGAAAGAATGAGAGCAGGCGCTCCTACGGGGATTTTTTAACCGAGGCGTAAGTGAGACAAAGTGTTTGTGTGTGTGTGAGGATGGGGGGAGGGGGTTTACACATGTTTATTAGACTAAACACAGACTTTTTAAAATAGAAAAAGCCCTAATTTTTGCCAAACCCTTTGGGAAAGCACTGGCTCTTTTCCGCATTGTCATGTCGCCGCCGTTTGCTTTACGCCTTGGGCTGTCCGGTTCAGCAGTTTCCCTCCCGACCTCTGACCTAGCAGGCTGCGCTCCCCTAATTTAGCTAATTGTGACAACCCCAAGCACCCCCACTTGCACACATACACATATACACACACTCCGAGCCGAGCCGCCCCCTGCTTTGACACAGCTGTGAACCCAATTCCAGGTCAAGTCAGTTGTTCCGCACTGACCGCCACGGGGTCTGAGGATGATCTGTAATCCAGTATCTGGGTCAGTAAGTGCAGCAGCCATTATCCAGCTCGTACAGCGGCCTCTGAATGAGTTTAGGGTCACGCCCCCCCGCATGGCGAACCGACTCGCAGCATGCGCTGCCGCCTTTAAAAGACTGGCTGCTGTTGACTCAGGTGCCGTCTGATTATTTTCGGCCACCACGGCTGTGGGTGATAGATGTTAGAGTTCAACCTTTCCCCTTCTTTAAGGAGACACTGTGGGCCCCCATCAAAAAACAGAGTGAGAGATAGTTTTTGTGAACTCAGCATACAATACCAGGAGGGCAATCTGATCCGTCTGATGCTGCATGTGTTGGGGTTAATCTCTCGTTAAAGGGGTGATAATGGATGGAAACCGTGCCAGGGAACAAAAGAAGTTTCAGAGGCGACCACAGGCTATAGATACAGCACTGAGACAGGAGACTGTGCTGTTAAGTTTTATATCTAAAATCAAGAACAGACAGAGGATATTTATTTGTTGAGGAGGGTGGGAAGGGTCAGGCTTAAAAGGACACAAAACCATCTATGTTCTTTTTCTTAGAAATGTCCACTAACACACAAATTGCCTGTAACTGAAAAAATAATAAGCTGTTTAATGACAAGTTATATGTGTTACATACACTTTCACAGAAAAGTGATTTCAAGCCTTTTTAGCTATTTTCCTCCATTCTTTTAAATGAATTTAAAAGGTTGATACTGTACATTGGGTTCATTTGGCAGTTGGGGCAGTTAGTATGATGAAAAGATAGTGTGACAGTTAGGGCGTACACCCCGTGATCGGAAGGTCACTGGTTCGAATCCAAGGACCGGTAAAGGTGTCACTGACATACTAAGGTACCGTCCCAAAGCACTGCTCCCCGGGCTCTGCCCTTGTTAGCTACCCACTGCTCCCTGGATGGAGGCCGGATGGGTAAAATGCAGAGGTCACATTTCGTTGTGGTGCACTGTGTGTTGTGCTGTGTTGTGTTCACAATGCCAAATACTCACTCACTCGGTTTGGATTTAAGTTGAACGTCATAATGTCTGGGTGTTCCATCCTCCTCATATAAACTATACTTCACCTAAATTTGTGTGGTTTTATGCTCTGTCTCTAGTACTCTATTTCTCTATTTTGCCTGGTACTATTGTATCAGTGTTTAATAGTGTGGTGTTTGCCTAGTCACAGGATACTCGGCTATGCACCAAGAGGTCATAGGGTTAGCTCAACCTTACAGAATTACCATCACTGGGCCCCTGAGCAAGTTGCCACATTAAGAGTGTGCTTGTAGAATATGTAAGTTTCATAACAATGCAATATTATAATTTATTCAATGGATGATGTTTGCTAATTTCACAGAAGTCAATATAAAAAAAGCTATTTACGATACAACTTTGATTGGATTCAAATGAATAATATGAGACAATGTCACAACATGACTTAACACAATCACTTCCATTCATATAAAAAGCTGTTAAAACACCATTTAACATTTTTATTCATGGGCTCTATGGAGGCCCTCCATAAATTGTAGTGCTATGTTGAACTCTACACAGCGTCAGACCAAAGCAATTGTTTGGACAAAATCTGACTAGTCCCGCCAACTGAGTTTGATGGGTTGGAGAGACAGATAAAACAAATTCACGATTCGCTGTGCACTGTGACTGCACATCATGAATTAATTTTATCTTTCAGTCTCACCCATGAAAGGTAGTGGCCTGGACTAACGCTGATCTACTCAAGTCGAATGACTGTCGGCTCCTCCAATCGCCTGAGCAGATCAGCGCTAGTCCCACTGGCTGAGTTTGATGTGTTAGACTGACAGATAAAATTATTTCATGATGTGCTGAAAGTGCCAAAATGAAATAAATAGTGAACATAATTATATATGAGATTTAATTAATGAATAATGTGTTTATTTTTTCATTTAAAAAAAATCCTGACATTTAATTAATGATTCTTTTATTTCCCATTTTAATTATTTACTAAAACATTTAATGACACTTTTGTTTCCCATTTAAAATATTTAGTGACACATTCAGTTATTTAATTATGTCTTTAAATTACTTTTAATTAATTGTTGACATATTTATACAATACAAAATCATACTGAATACAAAACCGTAAAATGTGTTTAGAAAAACATCAAGCTATGTATCTTACATATTACATTATTTTGGCATCTTTTGTAAAGATAGTATCAGTCATCTATGGTGAATATTTAACTGTACTATAAAATTATTGGGGTTGCTAGTTACCACATACTTAACATACAGTAAGGAGAAAGTAGTGCTTACATTACTTAGGTTAGGTAGTATATATGACCTTTTTTGATACTTCACACTTCTTTGAAGATAAGTTATGCAGTATGAAGATATGAAGGTACAGAACTGTGCAAAAGTTTTAGGCAGGTGTGAAAAAATGCTGCAAACAAAGAATGCTTTCAGAAATATAAATAATGATTGTTTATTTTTATCAATTTACAAAATGCAAAGTGAGCGAACAAAAGAAAAATCTAAATCAAATCAATATTTGGTGTTACTACCTTTTGCCTTCAAACCAGCATCAATTCTTATAGGTACACTTGCACAAAGTCAGGGATTTTGTAGGATTATAGTCATTATATTATTTTGTAGGATTATAGGATTATAGATCTGTGGTTAATTTTCCAAGATGTTTGGAACAACCTACCAGCCGAGTTCCTTCAAAAACTGTGTGCAAGTGTACCTAGAAGAATTGATGCTGTTTTGAAGGCAAAGGGTGGTCACGCCAAATATTGATTTGATTTAGATTTCTCTTTTGTTCATTCACTGCATTTTGTTGATTGATGAAAATAAATGATTAACACTTCCATTTTTGAAAGCATTCTTTGTTTACAGCATTTTTTCACACCTGCCTAAAACTTTTGCACAGTACTGTATGTGTGAAATACAATGCAGAGGTGTGTACACAGTACATGCATATGTGTTAACGTGGGTGTGCTGTGTTTTGCAATAGAACTAAGCCACTGTAACACAACCTGCCACCTCTAGGACGTGCATGTGGATTTAATGTTCTCCATCTGTTTGTGTGGGAGGTGAGAAGGTGATTATGGATGTAAAAATCCAGCCTGGAATCTCCTCGCATTTAAACAGCGTTCCACCCAGGAAGCAGGTGTCTAACACCCTCTTCTGGAACACAGTTCAGATACTTAAAACTCCCACATTACAGAATGTTGGCCGACACATCGGGAAATATTATCAGTTAACTTCCTCAGCGTGATGTGATTGGCAGATAGTTTGTGATGCATATGCAGGAGAAGTAGCGTATGAGCCATGCATCTGCAGGGTGAATATTGATTCCTTTCTTCATATACACTCGCTGGCTCCATTGATTAAAAGTTCAACATATTTCCCAGTGTGCCTAGGAGACGTGTGCTTGGCTGTGTGTAAATGAACCGCATTTTATTACACCGTCATCATGGAGCATGAAGACCTCTGGAAAGAGTTCAACATTATACGGTGTTAGGAAGTGCTGAAACATGCCTGTCCGCACCTTAATTCATGGTGCCAGCATGTATGTTACACGTCTGTTTGGATGTAATTTTGCTCTGGCTCAAAGGCCGGTGTAGAATATCAATGCAGCACTCATAAACATGGCCAGCTCCACTCTCCCTGTTCTGGGACCAGTTTTCCCAAAGGCTTTGTACTGTTGAGATTGGCTTAATATTGAGAGAGGGAGAGTTTTTACAGGAAGACTCACTTCCTTGATCTCTTGTCCAGTTATAATTGGGTCGTATTTAGGGAATGAACTTTGAACGCCAAAACGAAAAGATTGAAGCATACAAGAAAAATAGATGACATTTCATAATTACCATCATTAGTTCGACCTTATTCACACCTGTCTTGCCTAGAATATTAAGGCTAAGCTATCGCGAGGGGGGAGAAAAGCAGAAGATTAATGATCTGCTCTGCGATGAAAAGCAGCACGGACTCTGAATGTTTCTTGTCCCACTGAGATTCCACAGCCAAGCGTCAGTCTGGCTTTTGTCAAACCTGCGGTGAAGGTTACAGAGGTCAGGGTGTGTCAGGATTAAAAGGAAAAAGAGACAAAGGCGACATTGCACACAGCAAAATGACCCCCTCACAGCCTGCTTTACACTCCTGGATAAAACATAGGGTCATTCCCAGCCTCCTCAGCGTGTGGCTCCTTGTGACACTTGGCGTCAATTTGAATCACAAATTCGAATGCATATTGAAAATACAGACTGTGGTGAAAGAACCCAACGGCACTTTTAAATAATTCATAAAATATGCTTAAAGCTCATTTAGCGGCGTATCGGTGAGCCTCGCCACCCCGCTAGCGTTGTCGACTCACGTTAAAATCACTGTGTGCTTTTTACATGGCTGGGTGTGGCACCCGGAAAAAGTCACACAGAGATGGTACGTGAAAATGGAGCAAGAACTTCTTTTTCTGTTTTCTATGATTTTAACATTTTTGAATTTTTTTTGCAAAATGGGGAAGCTTAGAAAGTGTACTTTGACACTGTAAAAATGTTTGTGAGACAGTAGCCATGTTAGGGTCACGAAAAGCGAAGAAAAACGGCTGTTCTTTTCGACAACTTCAGCAGCAAGCTGTGAAATAACATGTTATTACCTGGTCGTTTTGGGTGAAAAAAAGGCTGCACAACTGTCTTTTCATGCAATGCTCTCAGTCCAACTGCACTTAAAGTGATGAGGCAGTTCTTGCGTACACTATTCACTAAGCTGTGGTGGATAACGCCACTCTGCAGATGGTTCTTTTTCGATTTTCAAGTAATTGCTGATTTTTTTTATACCCCTGCCTACAACCTGCTGTCACGTTCCCAACACCCCCCCACCCCCCACCCCTCCTTTTCATGTCCCATGCTTAAAATACCACCTCTTACAAACCATCCAATTTGCAAGATGTCTCGGACTCCATTCTCCCGGCCTCAAAAACAACCTCCGGGCACAGAGGGTTCTCACATCCGCGTCGCCGTTCAGATTCAAAGCGCGGCGGACCCCTCGCTCTCATTCAGATCCTTCCACTGAGGACTGACAGCTGGGGTTGGCTCTGTGATCTCCAGCTTCAATGTGAGAACAGCAGAGAGCTCGGGGTAGAGCTCATTCCTCGCTCTGATCCTCCACTGACCAACGGCCTGTCCGATCACTTTGCCCTAGGCACTGCTGCTCCCGGCTTTTTCATGACTAAATTAATGAGTAATGAGAACGCCGCCATTTGTACTTTCACTAAAGACACATTTCATTTCAAGTGAACAAAGAAGCAATATGGCAAGAAACTTGATTATTTGATTAATATTATTGCAAAGTTTATTATTATTGTGAAATATTATTATATCATATTATCGTTCCTTTATTATGTATCATGTTAAATCAACTGGAACAATATTCTGGTTTTTGGTCCCACTTTTATGATTATATGTTGTGTTTTGTCTCATTGTACATCAAAAAATTGCTAGTTGTGCTGCATAAAATCTGCACAAGGAGTGATAGTTGTAATATGCATATTTTGATCTGACTTTAATTTCAATCTTATGTCAATATTTTAGAGTTAACATTTCCACTCATATTAGCTAATGAGTTAGTTTATCTCATTTCTGCAAAAAAGAAAATGTAAAATTTGATTCTATTTAATATTTCTCTTTAATATGATATTAATAATCATGACATCAAAATAATCTGAGGATATAATGGCTTATTAACCACCATGACATTACTGGTGCAATCATTTGTAGAGCCTGTTCCACTAAATCACTTTCATTTGTACAGTTCTGTTTTTTTTTCACAGATTCTCTGCCAAGACCTGTTAGTAGCAGTGCAATGCTTGCATATGTAACTAGCAAGAATTATGAAAATAGCTCAGCCAGGAGCCAACAGTCCCACATATTCACTTCTTGAGAATGAAGATGGGGTGAAGAATGTTGAGTTTGCGCCAAATGGCTCAGTTTGCATAACTGGCAAATGTGATTATTCAGCGTAAATGACGCATATGCTGCCTCCCTGCCCCGTGTGTTTGTGTCAGTAATGGCACGTGATCAACACGTGCTGGAAGGTTCTTGCTGTCATGTTCATCAGGAACAATTATTCCTTGGATACAACAGAAATCACAACTCCCTGTTGAGATACTAGTTCCAGTTTGCAACCACTTTATTGGTCTTCCTCAAGCCCTCAAGCAGTGAAACTAACCTAATACCGGCAATGGTGCAGTGCCTCATACACTCAAGAGCCTGACAAAAACCAACCACCAGCAACTACCATGTCACTGTCATTGATTCAGTGTCAAAAATAAAATGTGTGGCAGCGCTGCTGTGGTCAGAAACTACCCCATGATGAATGAGACTGTGGTTTACTATATAAGTGGAAACAGATGGGATTCAGGCAGTAACCTCACCTGCATATAGAGGACAGTTGGTAGAGTAACAGTTAGGGAGTTGGTCCCATGATCGGAAGGTCGCTGTTCAAGTCCCATACTAATAAAGGCAAGGCAAGGCAAATTTATTTATATAGCACATTTCATACACAGAGGTAATTCAAAGTGCTTTACATAAAAGGAAGTAGAATAATCATAAAAACAATAATAAAAACAATAATCACAAAAAAGAAGTAGAACAATCATAAAAACAATGATCACAACAATAAAACAAAATGATTTAAAAATGATTTAAAAATTGATTTAAAATAAGTTCAAGACAGTTAAAAACAGAATGCAAACAGTTCGGACGAAGCACAGTGCTCATTCAGTAAATGCACAGCTAAACAGATGAGTTTTGAGTCTAGATTTAAATGTAGCTAATGTTTTAGAACATTTGATCTCTTCTGGAAGCTGATTCCAACTACGGGCAGCATAATAGCTAAAAGCAGATTCCCCTTGTTTTGTGTGAACCCTTGGTATTTCTAATTGATTCGATCCTAATGATCTGAGCGGTCTGTTAGGTTTATATTCAGTGAGCACATCTGCAATGTATTTAGGTCCTAGGCCATTGAGTGATTTATATGTCAGTAAAAGTACTTTAAAATCAATTCTAAATGTAACTGGGAGCCAGTGTAGGGATCTGAGGACTGGTGTGATATGCTCAGATTTTCTGGTTCTAGTCAGAATCCTGGCAGCAGCGTTCTGGACGAGCTGCAGCTGTCTAATGGTTTTTTTGGGAAGGCCAGTGAGGAGACAATTACAATAATCCACCCTGCTTGTGATAAAGGCATGAACAAGTTTCTCCAAGTCTTGGCTGGAAACAAAACATCTAATTCTTGCAATGTTTTTAAGATGATAGTAGGCTGATTTAGTTACTGCTTTGACATGACTACTGAAACTAAGGTCTGACTCCATAATCACACCAAGATTCCTGACTTGGTTTTTAGTTGTTTGACCCCTAGCATCAAGATATACATTCACCTTAAGAACTTCCTCTTTGCTTCCGAATGCAATGACTTCAATTTTCTCCTTGTTTAACTGAAGGAAGTTCTGGCACATCCGACTGTTAATTTCATCGATGCATTGGCAGAGGGAGTCAATGGGGCTGTAGTCATTTGGCGATAAGGCTAGGTAAATCTGGGTATCATCAGCATAGCTGTGATAGGCAATTTGGTTCTTTCTCATTATTTGACTTAGTGGGAGCATATACAGGCTAAACAAGAGCGGCGCAAGAATTGAGCCTTGAGGGACTCCGCATGTCATGGACGTCCACTTAGACTTATGCTCTCCTATACTCACATAATAACCTCTCCCTTCTAGGTATGACCTGAACCAATTGAGAGCCATCCCAGAAAGCCCGACCCAGTTTTCCAGTCTCTCTAGAAGAATGTTATGATCGACAGTGTCAAACGCAGCACTAAGATCTAGTAGTACCAGCACTGATATTTTGCAAGAATCAGAATTTAGGCGAATATCATTTATTATCTTAACAAGCGCTGTCTCTGTGCTGTGATGCGGTCGGAAACCAGATTGAAAATTGTCCAAGTATCCATTTAAGTTTAAGTAGTTGTTCCACTGATTGAAAACTACCTTTTCAATAATCTTGCCTATAAAAGGAAGATTAGATATTGGTCTATAGTTGCTCAATATGGTGTTATCAAGATTGCTCTTTTTCAGAAGGGGCTTAACAACTGCAGTTTTCAGGGAGTTTGGAAAAGTACCATAAAGAAGAGAGGTGTTCACCACTTCTAGGAGATCTGCTTCTAAACAGTTAAACACATTTTTAAAAAAAGATGTGGGAAGTGTGTCAAGGTTGCAGGTTGAGGAGTTAAGGTGCTGCACTATTTCTTTCAAAGTTTTGCTATCGATTGCTTCAAAACCAGACAAAGTGACTTCTTTTTTAAATTGCGGTCGAATCTGTGTGACCTCTGCATAACTTGAGGATGTGCTAATCACCTTTCTGATATTAATAATCTTCTCTGAAAAGAAGGAGGCAAAGTCATTGCATTTACTGTCAGAGAGCATTTCACTGGGAATCTGACTTGGGGGGTTTGTTAGTCTCTCAACAGTAGCAAAAAGAGTGCGAGTGTTGTTTATGTTACTGTTTATAAAGTTTGAAAAGAACTTCTGTCTTGCTGTGGCTAGTTCCACGTTGAAAGCATGAAGGCTGTCTTTATAGATGCTATAGTGAATTTCAAGTTTCGTCTTCCGCCACATCCGCTCAGATTTTCTACATTGTCTTTTCATACTCTGTCTTTTCATACTCTTTTCATATTCTGTACAACTGAGGTACTCATGAGCAAGGTGCCGTCCCCAAGCACTGCTCCCTGTGTGCTGTATGCCAACTGTCCACTGCTCCTTCAGGGATGGGTCAAATGCAGAGGCCACATTTCGTTGTGGTGCACTGTGCTGTGGTGTGTTCCCAATGACAAATAATCACTCACTTAACTTAAAAAAGTGCACAAGGTACAGTGGGCAAAAGTGGGTCCTTGTAAAGAGGAAAATGATGGAAGTATTGAAGTGTATCATTTTAATGAGCCACTGTTTTAGAATTTATATTTATCACATGAGAAAGTTTGTAATAAAGTGTGTGGGGGGTAAGATTTGTTCAGATTTTTGTACTTTCTTTTATGATATGTGAAGACTTAATGAGAAAAAAATCAAGAGTCAAAGGATTCACAGCAGCTCAGGTTCATTTACCTTTCATCTCAAGTGTGTTCAGTGTGTTGGAAAGACTGTGTCAGGTAAGAGAACAGTCAACATGTGCTCATTTGATGCTGTATTTGGTCCAGGCATGGAAGAAGAATAGTTGGCTGCTGAAAACCATATTGTCAATGTGTATGTGTGTATAAGAGAGAATGTCAGAGAGAAAGAAACAGCATTCATATTTTTTACACTATGTAATACTGAGGACTGGATTGTTCCCTAAAACAAAGAAAACTGTAAAGATTTGTGAAATAAAACCTGAAACTTTTGTCTAAAAGAATTTAATCCTTATGAGGACATTCTCACACAAAAAATGTCCTCATACGGATTAAATTCTTTTAGAGAAAGGTTTCAGGTTTTTTATTTGGAAAAGAGTCAAAAGATTTGATTTTGGTTACTGAGGTTAAGGTTAGGGTTAGGTGTAACTGCAGTATGTATGGGAGTTTACTGATGTAAAACCATAAAGCTAGCAAGACTTGCTCTGTGTGCGTGCATATATATGTATGTGTGTGTGAAAACGACTGCACAAAAAGACTTAAGAGCAACTGACATCTAAATTAAGCACAATGTTCCATGTGGAAAAGCCCAAATGTGGGACAAAATATAATGGCAAACGGAGGAATGCTAAATAAAAAGGAGTCCATGTATCAGCGCTAGCACTGGATGTTTAAGAGGGTGTCAGTGCAAATGTCATCTATTGTCCAAATGAAAAACATTTACAGACCACAGTTCGGGCAGCCCTTTAGCACATCAACACAATACGAACCTGACGGCCAAGCCGTGATTTTTGCTAACAGAGTGGTTTTTGCAGACATACATGGAGAGTGTGCTCCCAAAAAATTGACACTTGAGTAACAGATCTCTTGCCTCCACCATCACCATCACTCAGCTGATGCAAGTGTAGCCTGCCAGCACATCACCTCAAACGGCTGGTGACAGTGTGCTGTTGCATTCCTCATCACAAACAGAAGAGGACACCAGGCACTTGGATCTATCAAGGGACAACGCAGACACCCAGCAGCCTTTTCAAACATTGACGTTAGAAAGAAAGACCCGACTGTCCTTCCCTCCGGACTAGGATCCTGACTTTTACACCCAGTTTCCTAGAGTAAAGGGAGAACACATTTTAAGTGGCCATTAAAGCAGCTTTCCACTTTTTCTGGTGCTAATATGAGTAACAATAGATAAAAGCTAATGAGGACTTTATCCTTAAAAAACATTATTTTTTTCCATTCATTGTCAGCCATATTAGTCATTCTATGCAAAGTGCAGCTTTAATGCTGTAAAATAATTTCACCTTGTCACTAACAAATACACTTTTTTGGCCTCTTTTAAGGGTAAAAGATAAACTCAAAGCCAAGACACAGTCCATAACAGATACATTGTGTTGTAATAATGATGCAAGTTTTGGTGTTTCTATGTATCAGCATCAAAGGTAAATAAGCTATGATGTACAATATATAAAGTATGAAAGTGCATATGAAAAAGTAATAATTCAAGCTGTTGCGTGACATCACTGTTCCTCAGCTCATCGTGGTACCTAGTGAATATAAATCACCAAGCAAAACATGCGTGACATCAATTTTTATCACAGAATCAAACCTTGACCCATTTTTAAACTGTCAGTCTCCCTGTGTCAGACTGAACCAGCTCCGGATCTTAAGTATGCTGTGCTACAGGGAGGAATTTGAATTCCATATCAACAAGTTTCATTCCTAATGAAACTGGCCTTGTGTTGCAGCAGGCTGACCTCAGTACAAAATATACACACAGCTATACAGAGAGCATTCATCGTGGACATTAACCAGGCACTGCTTCTCTCGCCTGATTAGAGTGTCAGAGTGTAGAAAATTGCTGTATAATGAACAGTGCAGTTTCTATGATAAACTACAGTAATTATTATTTTACAGAACTTTACTGTAAAACTGCATTGTAGTTACCTGTCTAGATATGGATAGCTACCCATAGGTCTGTGCAGTTTTGCTGTTTAGCTGCATTAATATTTTTTTTTCATTATTTATATTTGGACGTATAAAATATTGTGACAGGTATAAGTGATGATGTGCCATCTAACCATCAGTTTCATTCAAGTTGCTTTGGCAAACTTGATAGCTAAAAACTTTAGCTTTTAAGTTTTAGATGCATTGATTTAAGCTAATCTTAGCATTTGTACTATTTTAGGTTTTCATTTTAGGTTTTCATTTGAGCCATTCAAACTCTTTTAGACCTTACAAGTATTTTGAAAATGTGAATTCGGCAAACATCACTATTTCTCTCATATAGTATTAAAGAGAAGGAATTGATACTGATTTTCTTCTATTACATATCTCACAGTAATATGCCTTATGATCTACAAAAACATTGAGGAAAAAGGCAGAAAAACAACATCCAGTTTTTTCAAATTAACCTTCGGGCCAGAGTTTTGGTGAGAGTATTTGGCCATGAGTGTCTGAACACCAGTCACACAAGTGGAGTATGTCATGCAGCAGGCTGCTTTAGCAGGTGCGTGGTGTTATCCTGCAGATCTCAATATTGTGCCACCGTTGAGGCCTCCTGCTGGACCTTTGTCATGGTGATTATCATTTTAAAACATTTCAGGTGAGATGCTAATAAAGATGCTTTGAGTTCCAGAGACGCTTGGCGAGCCGAGAGCGTCCTTATGTGAGACACGAGATAATGTAAGAGTGCGTGGGAGGACGAGAAAAGCTGTGTTTGGTGGTAGAAGCTGTAGAGCTTACTGTCGAAATTTACAATTCAAAACGTTTCAGTTTGCCCTCCTCTAGCCTGCAGTTTGTTTCCACATTTTCGCTCAACGCCACTCCATTTCTCTCTCTCTCCCTCTCTTTGTCTGTTACACAAACAGTTTGCCACACTTTCCATCATCTCTCTCTCTCTCTCTATCTATCTCTCTGCCCCCTCTCCATCTCTTCCATCTCTCTTTGTCACACAGTCTACCACACTTTCCATATCTCTCTCTCTCTCTCTCTCTCTCTCTGCCCCCCCCTCCATCTCTTCTATCTCTCTTTATCACAGTCTACCACACTTTCCATCTCTCTCTCTCTCTCTCTCTCTCTCTCTCTCTCTCTCTCTCAGTCCACACTTTCCATCTCTCTCTCTCTCTCTCTCTCTCTGTCTCTCTCTCTCTCTGCCCCCCTCCATCTCTTCCATCTCTCTCTTTGTCCACACAGTCTACCACACTTTCCATATCTCTCTCTCTCTCTCTCTCTCTCTGCCCCCCCCTCCATCTCTTCTATCTCTCTTTATCACACAGTCTACCACACTTTCCATCTCTCTCTCTCTCTCTCTCTCTCTCTCTCTCTCTCTCAAAGTGTCTCATTTTCTCACTCTGCTTATCTGTCTCTTTCTCTGTCAATCTGAGTTTCCCTCTCTCAAACATAAACTCTCTCTCTCTCTCTCTCTCTCTCTCTCTCTCTCTCTCTCTCTCACACACACACCGGCGCACATCTGTGTCTTTGCAGTTTCTCGCGGAGCGTTGGAGTTTGCGGGCTCGCGCTCCCGGTTCCGTGTGAGAGTCTCTCGTGCCCGCTGCTCCTCAGCTCAACCCCGACGCGGACAACTCTCACTAACACTACTCCACATCGCCACTACTCCTCTTTCCTCTTCTCACTGTGGATTTTGCGCGTTTTCTTTTCTTTTCTTTCTTTTTTTTTCCAAACACCGCATCCTATTTTAATATGTATTCCACGTGCGCACGGTAACATCAACGCGACATTTTTTCTTTGCATCATTTTGGAATTAGATCTTCTCCAGAGTTACCCAAAAATAAAAATGGACCTTATGGGCTTTTACTTCATTCATCTGATTTTGTCAGGTAAGCGCACTTACCTTCTATTTTTCCTTCTAAATTACTATTACGACGGGTTATTTATGTTCTCGCAGTTACAGTCTATTAATTAATTAAGTATCTGATTAATAGTTCCAGTACCTAATTGACTTTGCCCTGCGTCTCCGTCACGTTTAAACCGGGCATGTGAAAGTCTGGACTGCTCAAGTTTCATTCGCCTGACTTTTCAGAAGCCCAGACTTTTTTACAAGCCCGGTTTAAATGTGATGGGAGCTAATGGAAAGCTAATTGCCATTAACCTCCATTAATCAGAAGCCCGGTTTGAATGTGATGGAGGTTCGTGGAATATTGCTTTATTTCTAACCTCCTCGCCAGGGCTCGGGAGATGCTCGAGCTTTGGTGATAATCACATTTGCGTTTTGCCATTTTATTAATGTCACAGGTTATCTGTCATGAACTGTGCGTAATAACATCTTCCCGAGCTGCCCTTTAGGACTACTGATACAGAATAATAAAGTTTGATTAAACTACTGTCTGACTCAGGAGGCACAGAGATATCAGAGGGATCAGTATGGGAGGAAAAACACACACACACACGCACTGTCTTGTATTACTATCTTTGTGAGGTCTTTCCGTAGACTCCCATAATGACTAAAGTACATAATTTTACACCTACACCTAATCCTAACCCTAACCTCAACCTCAGTAAGCAAAAGCACATCTTTTACGTCTTCTAGTTTCTCAAATAAAACAAGCACATTTTCTATAAAGTCATTTCTCCTCATGGGGACCTCAAACCCCCCAAAAAACAGATAAAAGTGGTTTTAGGGGACAAAAAGGTCCCCACAATGCGATTAATACATGGACACACACACACACACACACATTTAAAATTGTAATGAAAACAATGGTGAAGGCTTGTGTGTGTGTTTGGAAAGGCACACATGTCTGAGTACAGTATAGGAAAATATTAAAGTTATATACAGTAACTATATCAGTGGTGAAACAAATGAGAGAAAGATTTGGGTCTGTATGTGTATTTATCATTATAAGCAATAAAAGACTAGACAAGGATCCAAAACAAGCAGTAAATATTTTTTTTAATGTATTGCTTAACCAACTAATCAATTAACTTAGCAATTCATGGGAAATATTTTATGATGAATTACTGGCAATTCTGTGTTTCAAATTGTAATAAGTTTTTTTTGCCTGTTTAACTAGAACACAAATGAAATAATTTCAAGTCTCAGTCACACAAAAAAATGTCAGATACAAAAGGGCAGACTCTGACCTGTTCCACATAGACATCTTGTCTGAAAAAATAGCTGATAGTCATAAAATCTTAATGCCTCCATTAAATCAGTTGCCAGCAGTGAAACATTTTGCCTTGGATTTTTAGTTAAATCTGTGATTTTTTTTGGCCAGCTCCCGGGAAATCAGTTTGTGATGACATTTGAAGTGTTAGAGGCAACGGATCAAACACTATAACAGTGGGTAAGACATGAGACTGTATCAGCAGAAACAGAACTGGAATTTGTATATAATGGGCAGCTGATGTCATCTGTTTTTTGCTGTTCACACAACATGGTTTGCACAACTGGTGGTAACATTTATAAAACGGCAGATAAAACTATAATGATTTCTGATTAATCTGTTTAATTTGTATAAATATTGTGTAATTTTATTCTTATTTCAAAAACATACAATGTCTATTCATTATAATCGGTCATACTTCCTATACTTTTATACCACAGAATAAAAATATAGTTTCATTAAAATCAATGCCAGTGTTTAAACAAATCTAAAGTGTTTGAGCCCTAAACACAGTGAAGAGATGGTGATGGACCTACAGTAGCTGGAGGCTTTTAGACCAGATAAGCAAAAATATCTTCAACTCAACAAAGCAAAAGTGTAAACCTTCTTTCTGTCTACCTAATTTTTGGAATGTGATGACCTCTGCACCATCAATAAGTGCATATTTTAAAGTAAGAGGAAGCTACCCTACAGTCTACAGTTTGGATAAGTGTTCTCTAGTTTTAAACAGAGTGTAATTACCTCAGCAAAAGATGGAGGAAGTATTAGGCAGGAAACAGGATGCAGCAAATATTAAATACAGGGAAGCCAATAATTCTGATGCCATATAATATATCTCCGTAATGAATTATTCCTTTTTCCCAGCTTTTTTCTGCTGTATTTCTGTCAATGATCTAAAAAATTCAGGACTGGAGTGCATATGTGCTCTTCTCATAATATCTTTAGCTTTTTATTCGGCCCTGTAATTGTACCTCTCATGCATCTCAGTTGAGATAAAAACATTTTTGGAGAAACATTTCCAAACTCTTGTTTTTTTTTACAACGGGTTCTACCTGACACCTAAATGGAGGCTTCTCTGGAGATGCGCTTTTGAACTGACACAAAAAAAATCTCTTAGAAACTTTGCCTTTGAAAACTGCGGACATAGCTTGGGACTTAAATGATTTTCTGTCTCTGGTTGTGCCTGTGACATACTTGTGCCTGTGAGTTAGAGGAGTGTAAGACCAACTTGCTTTTCAACAGCCCTATATTTTACTTCTTCATGCTATCTATCACATTGCTTGGAAAAGACCACTGGCCATTGGAACTGATATCCATTTGCTAGGTGAATTCTGTCAATATTGGGGGAAGAGAAGTGTAGCTGGACTGTATACGCTCCTGTGGTTTTGTTATGGCCTGTTTGCTCAACGGTTCTCATAATCAATCCGCAGCTCATCAGTAAATGTGCTGAACTAAACAATGGAGACAAAGGGGGAAAAAAGAGATCTCCTAAACTCTTATTAGATCAACCCAGAAAGAGAGGTTGGATTAAAGTGAAAGCTTACCTAATACAGGATTTAATTCACTTTGACTGGAGGTAATTCTATGTGTCACCAGAGAAGACAGAAAAGCAGGCACTTCCCCCGTGATTAGCAGGGGCAGGAGTCAATTTGCGCTCATGGAACCTGTGAAGAAGAAACTTTATCAATGGCCATTAGTCCAAAGCATGACTGACACATGTTAATTCTGACCTCGTTATTTCATTATTGCTATTGACATGGCAACTACACCAGTATTGATTGCTTCCTTTTAGGCTCCTTCAGCGTGCATAACGTTATTGATAGCTTCTTTGACAGGGGAAGGAATCACCCTTGTAAGACAAATAGCAATGTGCAATGTGCTACCTTGGGGTAGACACAATCATTTAAATTAGGAGGAAGGAAAAACAATGATGTGGATATTTACCACTGAGTTCTAATGCTCCATTAAAATGACACATAAAGAAAAAGATTTTTCACTATTACTAGTGATGTGCTAAAATGTAATTTAGGAATCAATTTAGAGACTTTTATATATATCAACCAAAACATTAAAACCCTAATATTGTCAAGTCACAGATTCATCATGTCTTCCAAAGGTGCACTGTGTTGTGCTGGAAGATTTTTCCAGCAGAAAATAAGCCACTGCCACGAGTGAATAGTTTGACTATAAAGGGTTGTACATGATCTGAAACAATATTTAAGTAGGTGGTACATGTCAGTGTAATATCCACATGATGTAAAGCCTCTGACGTTTTACATTCTTCCCATTGTGGATTCTGCTGCTATTGTGTTTCTGTGTATATGGTGCACAGTCACACATGAGCTTAAAGAAAATATGATTTATTAGACCAGGCCGCCTTCTGCCATTACGGTGTGGTCCAATTTTAAAGCTCACATGCCCATTGTAGGCACTTTCAGAAGTTGTCAAAGGTCAGCATGAGCACTTTGACCAGTCTGCGGTGACACAGCCTCATGAACTGAACTGTGGTGTATTCTGACACTTTTTCACCTTTTTATCAATTTCGCTGCAGCAACTCTCTTGTAGAATTGGACCTGAAAGACTAGCCTTTGCAGCCTGTGAGCCTATTGCCAGTTGTCATTCATGAACCACATTTGGTAGTTACTAACTTCAGCATACTATGAACAACACACTTGACCAGCTGTTTTGTAGATGCTGTAATCCAGTGTCTAGTCATAACAGTTTGGCTCCTGTCAAAACCTCTCAGATCTTCACTTGGCATTTTTTTCTGGTTTCAGCACAAGCACTGACTGTTCACTTGCTGTCTAATTCCACCCCTTGACAGGTGATTTTGTAATAAGATTCGCTTCAGCGTTATTCTCTTCATCTGTCAATGGTTTATTCAATGTGCAGTTGCTATGCCAAAACATCTCTGACTTGTACTGTTGTATTTGGTAGCAGAATGCTACCAGAAGATATATTAACACACTTTTGTAAGTTTGTAAGCGTTTCTTTTGTTCCATCACATCCAGCAGATGCTGTATTGGATTGAAGTTGGAGGCAATTGTAGAAATTTACAGGCAGTTGGGCAACAACTTTATGCAGCAGGATAAAGAGTTAGTATTCTGATAGACCTCCTTTTGATGTGCCATGACACATTATTCCCATCACTAACATTAAGGTCATGTAAGATTTATGAGACAGAAGCCCTTCTGTGGGTTCATACCAGATGAAATGACCTTTCCCTGATTGAGGCTCATGTTTTTCCCTCCTCAGACCACTGTCAATTGGCATGGGTAATGTTGTTGCCTTTGTATACAAATTCCTCCTGATCTCAGTCCAATCCAGCATTTGTGGCATGTGCTGGAACAACAAATTTGATCCGCTGCGGCTCTGCCTTACCACTTTAACAGGAGTTAAAGTATATTTTGCTGTAGTCCTCGGATCTGATACTCCAGGACACATTCACAGTTGTTGTGGAGTCCAGGCTTATATAGGTCAGGGGTTAGGGCTGCTTTAGTGGTGCTCAGAGCAACAACTGCGTATTAGGCAGGTGGCCCTAATCTTTTGACTCATCTAACCACACACATACACACTTTGCCTCACTGACTCTCTTGATTCTCTACAGACTCATTCTAACGTAAAGAAGAAAAATTTGGCAAGAGGTTTTTGGACGTCTGTGTCTGATTACGATTTATTTTAAAACATAATGAGCATAGACAGCTGTTACAGCTCTACAACAGAAAAATACGTTGAATACTATAGGTAGCATTAAGTGGTTGTTTATGGAAGATATGAAGATGTAAGAACTGTCAAGTTATATAAAAACTAGAGTAATATTTTGGGTTTTCAATCTAAAAGTAGCTCTAGATAATTGAGTACATTTGAATGAAGTTTGACGTGTCTATTGTGTTACACCCACTATTCCCCACTAGCCTTTTGCTAGCAAATTCCACACCAGAAAGTATGGTCAAAGCATTGATCTTATCTGCATGATGAATGTGGAGCAGAGTTTTGTGTGACAGTCGTGCAGTACTACATGCTAAAGAACCAAATGCATTTGCGTATAGTTGGCCCTTTTCACTTTTTTTAATTATTTGGCAACCTGCTATAGTTCATCACAGTCAGACCATGGTCATTGCAGCTTAAGCGGACGATCCAACATTAAAATTAAGGTAAGTGCATTGAATATTAATAGTCAACTTAACATGGATACAGTATGATCCCAGGTGGCATTGAATCCAGGGACTTTTTTCAATTTTTACCAAGAGTGATAACAGCAGAGGGTTTTGTGTGATACACACGAAAAGAAAAGCATAAACCTTAAGAGAGGAAATCAAGAGAATGCAATTGTTTCTGCACTGCGATAAGGTGACAAACTCTCTGATAAGCTCGAGATCAAATATGAGAGTAAAGCGAGAGTAAAGAGTTCTGTCCTTTGCAATATCATTGTAATGGAGTTCTTGTCCTCACTTTATATACATAGTAAATGTTGATCTGTATCACTAGCTCAGAGTGATAAGCGGAAAGAGGGAAACAGGCAGCAAGAATGTTATCAGCAGATATATATTTTGGCAGCTTCTGAAAGGAAATTCTCACGGATCACATCTGAAACAGAGAACGTTCTTAATGAAGGTCTTATCACAGATGACATGTTCTTCAAATGACTCAGCCATTAGAATCACATTACTCCAGAGATTATATATCACTTAGTGTTTTGAACAAGGATGAATTTAATGGGGTCAGAACGCATGACCTCTAATGATTAATCATTCATTACTCACAATATACACTGCCATCCTGTTGTGATATTGAGTGGTATCAAGTTATCTTTCTTCCTGATTGTCCAAGCTGAAGTCATCACCAATCCACATTGTCTGAATTGTACTGAGCCAACCTGAGATCCGGACACCAGATATTTTTAAACCGGCTGTGCAAACTTCTAGATGGACATGTCTGTGAGATTGAACGTGGCACGTATGTGAAATTGTCCAACCTTACTGCAAGTCCAGACTGTTTTTGATGGACTAGTGGTAGGATACTCATGAGCGGAGGTTGAGGATTTAAATCCATCTCCATCCTACTGCCAGAAGTATCACTAGGCTTCTGAGATTATTTAATGGAAAGTTGCTCGAGAAAGACATTTCCTGTAATAAGAAAATGTAAGTCTTTCTGGATAAGAGCATCAGCTAAATGCTGTAAATTTAAATGGATAAATGGGTCAGGTTTACTTTTGGCCATTTTAGGTTTTATCCTCATACCAATTTAAAAGAAGGAAACACCTAGGTGTGTGTTAAGTAAATGTGCTTTCAGCAAGGTTATGCGTGATGAATAATAGGCAAAGAAACTGCTCCAGTATAATACATTCATAAGCGTGACATCTTAAACAGAAATACATTTTAATGCATTATGTACAGCGTTGTGGAGTAACAGAATACTTGTACCGCCGTTACATATTCAGATTACAGTTACATTTATGGCATTTAGCAGACGCTCTTATCCAGAGCAACTCACATTTCCTAATTTCAGGAGCAGATCCCCTGAGAGCAACTTAGGGTTAAGGGTCTTCCTCAGGGACCCAGTGTTAGTAATGCCAGATGTTGGATTCGAACCCTCAACCTCTTGGGCCAGAGGCGAGGGTCCTACCACTAGACCACCAACACCCCAAATGACAAATTACCCCAGATTACAAATTATGGGTAACTGTATACAGTTACAGCTATAGTTTAAATAAATAGATCGGAATGCAGTTACATTATTAAAAATAATGGATTACATGACAATATATTTTTCTGATTCACGTTTTTCCTCTCTAATAAATTTCAGCAATTCCATTCATTACCGGAAGCTCTTCATAGCAGCACGCAACTGAAGATACTAATGTAAATGTCCATTTAATGTAAGTTGCCGCAGTCGCACAATGGAGGAGTCAGAGCTGGGACCAGCATGACAGAGCCAGGGCAGAAAAGCATTTCTGTCTTGGAAATTCAGACAACATCTCACATTAACCTTTCAACATCGACAAACACAAGTTATTTGTGAGTAATTGCATGCATAAGACTGAAGTAATTCTCAACATGTAACACACACGGTATGTTTGTGGGCACTCACAAATGTCACAGGGAAGTCCAACATTCAGTAAAGTGTTCCAGTTCAGTCAAATCCTGCCCATTATTACAGACAAAACTTATATTTTAGCTGATAAATAACAAAAACAACCTGCATTCTGCTTGGAATACAGCCATTTATTTGATATTTTCAGTGTTTATTCCAGACGTGTGTCCACCGTGTTATTCTGATGAGGCTCTCATAAGGAACACCATCATGCAAACGACTAGCATGTGGAACGCCATCATGCGCAAATATCTATGCGCAGAAATGCGTGCAGGACGTCCTGAACACAACCTTCCAGACACACACTATAATAAGAGTAAAAACAAAGGTAAAAAACGCCCAAAATTCTCTCAGGGCTATAAGGGTTAAAAGAAGATAGAGGGCGGAATATGAAGGGTGTGATGGCCACGTTCATACAGTTGTAAAAAGCAAGACTCTGTGGAAGTAATCCAAAGTATTCACAATACATTACTCAAATTGTGTACTCTAATGGATTACATTACAAATTACATTTTAGGGCATGTATTCTGTATTCTGTAGTGGAATACATCCCAACACTGATAATGTAGCACGTACAATTA
Source organism: Distichodus sexfasciatus (assembly GCA_032718565.1). Taxonomy (NCBI): domain Eukaryota; kingdom Metazoa; phylum Chordata; class Actinopteri; order Characiformes; family Distichodontidae; genus Distichodus; species Distichodus sexfasciatus. Next base: position 2,748,806 of record JAVGVS010000006.1, read on the forward strand.
TCTTTAGCAAGAGATACCATGTTAGATTCAAACCCTCCTCCATCCTGCTTCCAGGACTTTCACCATTGAGCCCCTGAGAAAAACCCTTAACCCCAAGTTGCTCCATTTGGAAATGAAAGTCACTCTAAACATGAGCATTTGCTAAATGTTTGTGTTATTTAACCTCGCAATAAAAACATTGGTGTTTTTGCCCTTTTAGGTTGTGACTGGCATTAGGTCAACAAGAGCCATTAATTAACTACTGTGAACCATTTTAAAGACTCTGTTGGTCTATATTGTTGTGTAAAGGAAGAATCATTGTTGCTGATTGATTTCCCGGACAGATCTCAGCAAACTTCAAAAGCAGACTCATTTTGCAATTATGCTTTCAAATTGTAATAGTCACCGAGACGGAATTGTTCTTATTTATCTGACTTCCACAGTCCACTTTTGAGTTAGAAGACAAAAGTCAAAGAGCCAAATGGCAGGAGGTACGTTAAATCATGTTTGACCATATTGTTTGTACTGACAGAGGGAGGTATTAGAGGTGTAAGGTAATGTGTGCTACATGCCCGCGCTGCCTGCTGTGCTCTCCCGCCTTTTTCAGGGCCTTTTAAAGTTGTTCTCATGTTTAATTATAGATGCCTTAAACCTTGCAGTTGAATAGGCTCTTTGCCATTCATCTGGTGTCAGTCAATTTGATGGCTTTGACCTTTCATCCTGACATCATTCAATACGCCACACAATCATCTGCCTACAATATTAAACCATAATGGCTCCAAACAGTACATAATGTAAGGACTTAGATGGAGTCACAGTTGAGAAGTATAAGGCTCCTTGGTCAGGATTAATCTCAGTGACAGGTCATTTAAAATGGTCGCTGAGCAGTGGGCTGGAAATTACCCCTACGGACTGAAACGGGGCTCGCGAAAAGTGGAGGCATTTGGTCGGGATGAAAACTGGGCTTCTTTCCCTCCAGTCCTGTTAAGAAATGCAGGGGATGGCTGCAGGGTTCGAGGACTATGGTGTCCTCTAAGGGCCAAACAGAGGCTCATTAGTTGAGCAATACTTTTGACAGCTGTCATGCATGCATGGCCATGTGCAGTGTGTGTGTGTCCGAGGGAGAGAGAGGGAGAGAGAGAGAGAGAGAAATGGGAAATGGTTTGTTGAGATGGATAGGCATTGTGCTTCTGTGACCCAACTTCAAATCAAGGGCTTTAGCTGTTCCACAGAGCAACAGCCTGTTTAACAATAACTTTGCAGCCGTGTCCGAGGTGAGGAGTGTTTGTCAGCATGCTGAACATGGGGAGTTTCATGGCTTTCCTCGAGATCCAACATGGGATATTTGGGTTTATTCAGTACCTTGAACAATAAGTTCAGTTGTGTTTTAACTTCACAAAGTCTTGCCTTTATCCCGAACCTTGTTCAACTGAACTCTCTCCTCCCTCAAGTTTAAAGTCTATGGAAGCCCTTTCCTTTGGCCATGCGCCTACGTGGAGCCTGTTTCCAGGGAGCATCCTGTGGGAAATAATCTCTTAAATTACGTGTCAGGCTTTGGTCATTTTCTCACCAAGAAGCAGTCGATTTTTCTTGTAGCAGGCACCCGGGGGTCAGTCTTCACTCCGGCTCCCGTTTGCCTTTTTGCAGCTCTTATGAAGAGGTGCTGTTTTCCAGGGCCCTTGTGAGACGACCCCTTAATCTGACTCGCATGCCGGAGCAGGTCTTCACTGCGTTTCCCATCTAGACCTCGTTCACCCCGACTATCCGATCTGTTTTTAAGATGATCGTTACTGGATCGGGCAGCCCATGTCTGACAGGAAGTGCTATTATTTTCCTCTTTTTATTTGCAAGTGCAAAAGACCCATGAGTAAGAGAAGTGTGTGAATGTAAACTCCACTCATGGAGGAAGTGGGGGGAGAGAGAGAATGATGAAAAAGAGAGAGATGGAGTGACAGAGATAGAGAGAATAAAAGGACTGGAGAGGAAAAGAGAGAAAAGATGAAGAAAGGTGGAGACTAAGAAAGTGAGACCAAGATTGAAAGAGAATCTGTGAAGAAAAGGGCAAGATGTACTCAGAAAGAGAGGGGAAAGGGAGGACTGGGGTGCATACAGAAAGAATGAAAAAACTGAGATATAAAGATAGAGGAAAGGAATGACAGATGAAATGAATGATGAAGGAGGGGACGCTGGAGTGATAGAGATATAGAAAATGAAAGACCTGTAGTGGAAAAAAAACAGGAGAGATTAAGAAAGCGGGAGACGAAGTGAGACCAGAATAAAAACAGAGTGAAAAAAGGGCCATTCATTCATTCATTAATTTATTCATTCATTTTTTTAACCGGTCGTGGGCACTGGAGTCTATCCTGGGGCTATGGGCGCTAGGCGGGGACCAACCCTGGGCAGGCGCCAACACACCGCAGGGAAAAGGAGAAAATGTTATTCATAAAGAGTGGGTTAGGAGAGATGAGGAAAGTGAGAGAATGAAAGCAATGGACATAGAGAAAGAGAGGAAAGAGCAAGAGAAAGAGAGAGGTATGTGAAAATGGTGAAATGGAGTGAGAGAGACAGAAAATGCTAGAGTGGGGGAAGAAATGGAAAGAGAGAGAGATAAGGAAAGGGGGAGACGAAGTGAGACTGAGAGAGAAGGAGTGGAGAGAGGACAAATGAGAGTTAGATGGAGAGAGAGAGAAAAAAAAAGAGAGAGAAGGAGAGCAAACTAATAGAAAACACTGAATGGATGTCACTGCTAAAGCCCTGATGGATGCGGCTGTCTGATTTCATTGTGGTCACGGCACAGCGTATATGACAGCCAGGATGAATGAGCTCCTCAAAGCGAACAGGTATTATATCCGCGCTCTCTGCATGTGTTAGCGTCCTTATTCTTTATTTCTTTATTATCACTCACTTTCACATAAACATAAATGTGGGTTCAATATCTGTGACATTTAATTACTGCAGGCTACTCAAATGTTTGCCCATATTTGCAGGGAGGTAAATTACACAGCACTTCTAACGTGGAATAAAATGCCGCCTTATCAGCAGGCGCAGGCCCATCGAACCCTGGTGCCATATTACCTCATGCAGAGGCTAAAATCTGAGAGTTTTGTTCACAGCTTTATGGATGGCTTTTTAATGAACATGCTCCATAAAGCCAATGCTTCCAAATGCTGAAAGTGTATTTCTACTTTCCTCATCATTAAAAATACTCATGACTATGGGAATTGGATGGGGACCGGGGAGAGACACGTTGAGGTCTCCTTTTAACCTCAAAGACACTTTCCTTCTTTACTCCCTGCTCCTTTTTATGAAACCACATAATGATGCAATTCAAGAAAGAGAAGGGACACTTGAGTCCCATTCGCGTTCGGCTGAAATTCCAGGCTGAAGCCAGGCCGATTTTCCAGCGTTCCAGGGAAGGAAACAAACCATTACCGGAGCAGCAGACAGGAACCGGCTGGAGGGCACCTGTCTCACTGAGAGAGCAAGGATTTACAGCTGTAGGTCCTCGTGAGAGAGGCTGCCACCTCAGCTGTACTTGATTAATTGCAGCAAGCGTCTGTGAAAAGACGCTGTGCATATTCAGTAGTTTGACGCCTCTGATTTGATGTGGTTTTGGATCGCAGGTATTCCCTGGAGGTCCTTTGGACCAAATCTGTTGCAGTGACAAGAGTGATTACAGGGCACAGGATCACTTCACACTGCACAATCTGTAACACAATTCAAAAGAAGGTTATCGGTAACATGCATTACATAACATGAATGGTAGTGTAATTGTGTGAGAGTGTGTGCCCTGCCGTTCGTTGGTGACTCCCCAGGGTTGGTCCCCGCCTTGTGCCTGTAGTGCCCAGGATAGGCTCCGTTCCCCTCGTGACCCCAGTTGGGATTCAGTGGTTTGTATAATGAATGAATGAATTATATTGCATATTGTTAAGTGTTTCTGTATGAAATATGAGGATTGTTCAATAATTTATCTACCTGAGAATGAAAGAAAGTAGTAAGCGTGTTGAAACAAGTCTGTCCATGTTGTGACATGCTAAAGGTTACTTGTGCACAGTTGTGGCTCAGTGCCAGTCTAACTTTCCAAGAGACAGGATGTTAGGAGAGTGCTTGTGCGAATCAAGTAAGAAAATGCTAGATTTGAAGCAATGTTCAGTGATAAAGTTTCTCACAAAAGAAGGGAAAAAGCCAAAGGAGATCCATCAAGGCATGACTGTAGTTTGTGGTGAGTCTGCCCATGGTTCGAATTACCCCCCAAAGAGACAAAAGCAGTTGGGGATGGGGGGTCCTGTTATGAAGGCAGTACCCCCCAATTATGGTGGGGTAATTCGCACTCTGAGTCTGCCCCATCATGCAGGATGCAGGTTAAGGGGGTAGAGAGTCCATTGAAGATGACTCTCGCACTGGACGGCCAGTGGAAGCATCTTCCACAGAAATGTGCAAGAAAGTTGAGGATTTAATTTTGTAAGACAGACGACTTAAGGTTTCCCGAATAGCTGATGAAATGGGAATCTCAGCAGGTACAGTTTGGAAAATAATTCATGAAAAGTTGGGCATGTCAAAGGTCAGTGCAAGATGGGTTCCAAGAATGCTGATGCCATGTCAGAAGGCCACAAGGCTGCAGTGCTGTCAGGAGAACTTGGAGATGCTCCATGAAAACCAGTGGAATTTTTTTCATCGTTTGGTGACTGGAGATGAGACTTGGGTCTATCACAGATATCCTGAGTCCAAAATGGAGTCAGTGCAGTGGAAGCACAAGTCATCCCCAACCCCAAAAATGTTCAAGGCAGGAAAATCTGCAGGCAAAGTCATGGCAGCTGTCTTCTGGGATATTAAAGGACTTTTTCTTCTGGAGTTCATGCCACATTAGACAACCATAACTGGAGAGAGTTACGCCAACACAGTGATCACTTTGCGAGAATCAAATAAGGCGTGCTGTTTCTTCACGACAATGCACCGATTCACATGTCACGTCAATCACAGGCTGCCATCCAAAAATGTGGGTTCCAACAGGTGAACCATCCACCCTACAGTCCTGACCTAGCTCCCTCTGATTATTTCCTGTTCTGAGTTTTGAAGAAATCTCTCCGTGGACAACAGTTTTCAAGTGATGAAGAAGTCAAGGCAGCTGTGACGTCCTGGTTTGAAGGTCAAACAGAAGATTTTTTTCAAAGGGGTTAAAGTCATTGCAGGAAAAGTTGATGAAGTGTATGGAGTTATCAAGGGTCTATATTGAAAAATAAAATGTTTAAAAAAAGAAGCTTTTTATTCCTACTGAGGTAGATAAATTATTGAACGCCCCTCGTAGCTTTGATGTAGCTACTTTATCTCTGTAGCTTGTAGTGTAGCTAATCAGTGTATTAAAATAGCAACTTGGCTGTAGCTTGTAGCTTGAAATATCTTCCACAGCATTGGTAATCTGTTATGACATATTGTCTATGTCCATGGAGCATTTCCTGTTTCGTTCTCTCTGCTCCCTTTCCAGTAAGTGAATAAGATGTCACTCCCTGGCAGGTCCTGAGTTCATTTCCAACACTGCGGACTTCCCACAACACGCATCACGTTTATATCACTGACAGGTCCTGTAGCTCTCAGATTAAGGGATCTGCCTCTGTCTCAGGTTGGCGCTCGACTCTCATGCTTCCCTTGACACATTAGAACCGACTGAACTGGATGGAGAGAATGTCAGTAAGCATTTGACAGCTCGCTGCAAAGAGCACTTAAGAAGAAGGGGCCTGGTGCCAAGGACCTGCCTCTAGAGAGTGATCATTCCATATTAGGACCGTTTATACTCCCTCTCCCACAGTCGAGGGGAATTAGACCCAAGTCTTAAATTAAGCAGCTGAACGGAGCCCGGAACCTCAGCAGTGCTGACCTTTCTGCTAACTAACTTTTACGCAGTCGATTCCGATATTAGCAGCGTCCACCTCAGCAGCGGTGACGTTAAGAGGAACGTTACGTGAATTGTTTTCCGAGCATTTTCTTTTTCGTGGGTGAAACGGGGAACTGAAATGAGTGCCGACGTATCACGTAGAGTTGAAGGTGCGGTAAGCCCAAATAAGTCTGAGAGGTTGTGATGCTCTCTAATCCTTTGCTATGGCTGTAAGGCAACTGTGGGAAGAAGACAGGTGCCAGCAGCCGTCAGAGCAGCTTCCTTGTGCCGAGAACACGGCCAAGATGCATGAGCACTTTATCTCCTGCTCCACACGTAGTGACACAGGAACCATGCCAGCGCTGTATGTTGCAAAACATCTACAGCCGCCTCTGGAAACCAGCATGCTCAGTTGAGTTTTGTCGCAGGTCCAGGTCCAGGTCCAGGTCCACATCGGGGGTGGTGGTCTTCTGGTCGTCTAGAGGCGCTTGCATCTGGGCCAAGAGGTTGTGGGTTCCAATCCTACCTCCAGCATTACCGCCTTTGGGCCCTTGAGCAAGACCCTAATTTGCCCCAGGGAGATTGTCCCTGTAATTAAAAAATGGAAGTCCCTCTGGATAATGATGTCTGCTGAATACTGAAAATACAGGGACATACTTTACATTTTTATTTTTGTATCTAGGTGTTAAGTTATGATTATATTGACTAGCATCAAATCAGTGCTGGTATATGATTTCTTTTTCAGTAGAACAGGATGGATTTGGTCTAAGAGAACACGTCGCAAAGGTTTGTTGCCGTAATCCAAACAGGCTCTGGAATAAATCCATCTCTCCTCCCCGTGTGGGCTGTTTCTGGGTAGCGAGGGCATTTTTTTCTCCTAAAAAGTGACAAACTGTTTCTATTAGGGCCTGCCTGGATTCTTAAATAAAGGGCAAGAGCTAGAGGTGACATGAGAGCTGGCAGGGAAGAGCACAGACAGCAGGCTCGTATTTTATGTGACCGTTACTGCTGCGCTGAGCGCAGGAAGATGATAACGCCGTTCCAGGGTGCATCGCCTGCCTTTCTCCTTCACACTCCAGCCATTTATCCAACAATGGATTTTGCCATTAACCGAGAGATGAGGAACAAAAATTTCCATTAACAATATAAGGCAGTGGCAGTTCCTTTAGCAGTGGCATTTGAGCAGAGCTATAAGTGCAGAAGCTCATTACTGCACAGTCTTCTAGATATGTCTGAATATTCTTTGTGGTGTTTAAATATAGGGGTCTACCTCTTTGCTGGAAGATGCCGGCTAGCCTCACACCAGTTTACTCTGAGCGTACTTCAAAAGTGGAAAACAATGTTATGTGAGAGTACAGAGCCAAATGAATCATTAAAACAGGCAAAAAAGCTCCAAAATATCATAGTTTTTGAGCCCTTAACTTGAAGTATGTCCAGGGTTGCCTTTTATTTTATTATTATTTATTTCTTTTTCAGCAAACCACAAATTACTTTGCTGCTGCTGTTTTTCTTGAACTTCATTATAGTAAAGTTCTCTTCACACCACTTTTTGCGTTCAACACAGGGCAGGCCAGATTCACATGATATGTGTCAAGCGTTGTGCATACCGGAGCGGGACATTGTAGCTAAACACTGCCCAGAGACTTCATCATAAACAGTGTTGATGGCCTGTTGACCTGGTACTTACTGTTGTTATGACTGAAACAATGAAGATCTATACAGTTTTTTTGTTGCTCATTTCATGTATCTCTTTTCTCATTGGCTATGTATCAGCAGGTTCCAAGACACATACTGATAATCCTAATACCTTTCCCAAGGTGGCATGATGCAAGGTTCGGCTACTCAGAGAGTTCAGTTTTAGTTGTATAGCCCCTTTTACAAACAACAATGTTACAAGGTAGCCATACATATCACTGGGTCTAAGCTTCAGGGTCGTCTGTGGTAAATAGGAAAAAAACCTTGAACAGAAAACTCAGAAGTAGCTGGACGCTGGATTGAATTTATGCATTTGAAGTATGAAATATTGTGTGCGTGTGTTTATACATGTAGAACAAAATATTTGATCAATTAAAGTTCAAGATGACAGGGCATATATAGAACTCTAGTGATCATGCAGGCCAACTCATTCACTAAAGACTGAAGCTGACCCCAGCAAGGCTGAAGTAAAAGTGCAGGTGAACGCAGACAGTTTGAACCGAGTTGAACCCAGGGATTCGGGTGACGCGAGGGCTCTGTTGGTTTAGCACAAGGAATCATGGAAGGGTCCTGGGTTATTCACTGACTTTTGTTGGGCTTCTGTTGCAAGGAACCATGGAAAGAACGGAGGACTCAGATTAACTCCAAACAATACGCATCACTAAAACAGTTGCCTTGGTCAGATATCTTGCTTTGTGGCTCTTTGTGATGTAATGCTCTTTGTTATTGCACGAAGTCATTGGTACAGTGGGCAAGAAAGCCCAGTGCATTTCAAAGGTACAAAATGCACTGCAAATAAAAAAAATGTGTCTAATAGAAAATATGCACAGCATTTTGTTCAACTTCATGATGCACACACAGACAAAATGAAATTTAGTAGACGTTACACAAAGTCAGAAAACATTCATTTCATTAAAATGATTCATAGATGTGCTGCAAACAGTCGCAAGTTTCCATTAGACATACTCTATTAGACATTAGACATATTAAACATAATTATTCATTTTTATATGGAGCAATTTTTATATTTTATTTTAAATTACATTGGGCTTGTACTGTAATTGTGCCCCTCGAAGGCCCCAATCTGCTATTCAGTCCCACCTCAAGCTGTTTACCTGAACCCACACTTGATGGTTAGACATGTTAAAAGAAATCTTTTGCACTGCAATGTCTAGATTGCAATTTACTCCAAATACTCTGTTTAACCCGAGATCACACACTTTGGTACTAATACACACAAAACAAATTTCCAAACTGTGTCAGAATCACTGTCAAGTTACAGACTACACACTAAGATTGATCCTCAACAGCCATTTTCCTGGCTGTTACTCATAATGACTCACTGGCCGTGAGTCACTGTGCAGCAGGGCCGTCCGACAGCCTCTATGAGCAAAATTGCGTGGCACTTTCACATATGCTCAGCTTTCAGCAGATTTACACATCTATAATCACGCCAAGGCCGGTCGCCGCCGCCGCACCTTTTCATCATGGTAAAAATGACACGTCCTTGACAGCCTTCATGGAGAGAATGAGATGGAGACACTGTGAAATTAGTGCAGAATTAAGACCTAAAGGGAATGGGTTTTATTCATTACCCAAGCCGGTTAAATCCTGTCTTGGGGACCGGAGCCTTTCTCGGGACTACAGGCTTGAGGTGGGAATCAACGCTAGGTGGGCACCAACACACTCTCACAACCACACACTCAGTCACACCTTGGCCGATCCGGAGATCGAACCCAGGACCTTCTTGCTGTGAGGCATCAGCGATAACCACTGCACCACCCTGCCGCCTTCAAGGCAGCATGATTTTTTTTTTAAATATCAAACGCACATACCTTTTATCACCCTTGATGTATCTAGCTGATGTTTGATTTATTTCTGTGGAGAACTTATATGTAACAATATTACATAAGTAATAAGCAATTGTAATGAAGTAAAAGAAAACCACCCTCAAGTGATTATGTAATATTTTTGCATGAGTACCTTTTGCTACTAGAGCTAACAGATGAAGACACATATCTATGTATCTACTGTCTCTATTTAGCTTTGGAAATAACGTCAGTGATGAGAGTTGGGCTTCATAAAGGTATGATATGTGTAGAAATAGGAACTTGTGAAAGAAATGAGAACACAAAAATGTCCAAAGGTTCTAGAAAATGCATTCAAAAGATTTTCTGAGATTCTGTTCTTTTTGTGTAAACGTCTATTTGCTGTGAAGCCATCAGTTGCCTTTGATACAAATCAACTACCACTCTACTTTTCTATGTTTTGTGAGGTAATCACAGATGTTAAACATTCTTCAAGGATGTTTAAATGATGTCTGTTTTCTTTTTTCTTTTCAAAAATGTATATTAAAAGCATTTTCTTTGCAGAGACTTTTTTGCTGCTGCCTAAACTCAGGTTTTTTTGACATAGTCTGGAATTTTGCTTTCCTCAAAATTCAGTAAACGTTGAATACACACACAGACAGACGCACACATACAAACACCCAGTCTGACCTTAGGGTGACCCTTATGAGTCAGCTTGGGCGAAGCGAACATAGACACGGCACTGGGTGAGAGGGTAATTAGTGCGAGTGCTGGTAGACCCGCAATGCTAGTGCTAGTCATTTATCTGTCATCTTTTTTCAATGCGAAACAAATCCCGCTCTCTCTCTCTGACGTGATGCTACTCTGCAATTAGGCAGGCATTTTGAATGAGTGTTTTCAGATGTCTTACCGCAACCTTCACAAAATTGTGGCCACAGTGTTTTAGTCCATTTGTCTTGTAATAAAACCTCGTAGACCGTGATTACCGCTGCAGTCATAATGAGAGTCGATGCTCTTAATTGTGTGTCCCTAGAAGGAGGGGTGGTCAGTGAGTACAGCTTGAAAGTTGGCTGATGAAAAGTTGGCAGTCAGAGTCTGCTGCCTTTCCAAAACGAACAGCTTGCATTGTGTACGCGGAACACGCCGGGGTTGTAAGTATAGGTGATGTGCCTCACTAACTCGCCACCGTATGTTTACGCTAACATACTTCAGAGGATGGAGAAACAAAAATTAAGCCCAAAACAAATGAACTATTTTCAGAATTCAAATAACAGTGTTATATTGGGCAATTAAGCTCTCATTTGGCTGCATTTTTATTTGCGTGTAACAATGCTCTCAGAAAAGAAATGATCCTTTAAATTCCGCTAATAAAGTTTTTCTCCGAGCAGCTCATTAAGCAGAGTATTATTGAGCTCACCACCTGTCTCAACGTTGCAGGTGGCCACCGCCGTGCTTCCTTGTTGTGAATCACTTTTACAATAAGTGTATGGGAAATATGTGCGTGAGAGACAGCTCCATTACCCCTGCCTGAACCTCTTTCACCACCCTGACCTCTGTCCTCACGTGGCCCAGCTGAGCTTCGAAAAGCATTTAATCATCCTAAAGGAAATCACACAATTTGTCTTCTAATTTAATTCCACCTAACGATAACACAGTTACGCTGTTCTGGAACGCTGAAAGCATATGCTTCCTCTTATGCATATGAAACAAGATGTGGAATTTTTCCCTGTCTCAGTGTGCCTACTGCAAAAGACCCCAAGTCTGCCACGCATTGTTGGCTTGTATGTGGCATTACGATTGGAAAGCCAGACTCTCTGCCATGAGAACACTTATTATTGAGACTTGGTTTGATGCTCTTTTCTTGTATCAATAATTAGAACATTTTCCTAATGTTTGTCGATATTCCTTATTTTAGCATTTTTCAGACAGAATTGAATAAAAAGAATAATTTAAGTTGTGTTCTATGTAAATAACTATCTATGTGGTGGGACCTAGCCATAGAATTGGGTGTTCGAACTTGTTGGGAAAGCTGAAAAAGACATATTTGGGCCTCTGGCCAAGACTCTTAACCCCAACTTGCTACAAGGAGAATTCCTGTAATTAGGAAATGGAAGTTGTTCTGGATAAGAGCATCTGAGCTTACTGTAAATCTAGGTATCACATAAGGAAGCACTCTCAGATGATGCCATAATATCCTCCCTGATTGTGAACAAGAAAATCTGTTGTAATACGATAGTTTTCACATGGACCCCTTGTGATCTCCAACAGCTGTTATCCAAGAATATATTCTACCTAAAGCATATCAAATTAACTGGAAAACATATTAAACTTCTGGGCAGCATGGTGGCACAATGGTTAGTGCTGCCGCCTCACAGTGAAAAGGTCCTGGGTTTGATCCCTGGGTTGGTTGTAGAGCCTTTCTGTGTTGAGTTTGCATGCTCTCTCCGTGTTCACGTGGGTCTCCGCCAGGGGCTCCGGTTTCCTCCCACGGTCAAAAAGCGTGCAACAATGGTTAATTGGCGACTCTAAATTGACCCCGTAAGTTGTGACTGAGAGTGTGATTGTGTAAGTTGGTCCCCGCCTTGCGCCCGTTTTGCGACCACGCTTGAGATTGAGCAGTCTTCAGTTTTATGTACTCATATAGGAATTGCTATAAGAACTGTTATAACAAGAAAACTCAACAAAAGTGCTGTTTTCTTTAATCATACAAAGATTACAGTGCAGCATATGTATCACTGATCAGCCATGATGCTGATTATAAAAGATTTGAAAACATGCTCTTCATAAATGTAATTATAGTGCTATTTTAGACTTATTAATTATGTATTATGATGTAGCTCTAGTTAATGCAATAAGTCTTAAAATATATAGCCTAATACCAGTAAAATATATATAATTGATATTTCATGATCTCCACTTGGATGTGACTACGAGAAGTGAACACTATCTGCAGGACACGCCTCTACACGGCATTCTCTTTGTAGCTAGAGACTTTACAGTAGTTACCAGCTCTAACTCTTATGCTCTCGTGGAACAGCTTTCCACATGATGTTTGTCTGTGGAAACCATACATAAACCTCTCATCAAACCTAGGGAACACATTTGGAATAAATTATAATGCTGAATGCGAGCCAGTTCTTTTCACAACACAACCTGAGGCCAAAAATGTTCTGTTGGTTGTAAAAGCACTAATTCTCACACACTGCAGACCCTCATTTCAAGTTTTTCAAGACAATTTAAGTGTCCATAAAGGTAGAATCAACTCCATATTAGTGGTGTCTACTGATAACCCAAGTGTGTATGAGCAGCAAGCATCCAGGGAGCAGCATGTTGGGGGACAGTCCCTTGTTGAAGCGTTCATCAGAGATTCGTATATAGGTCAGAGATTTGAGCCAGTTGCCCATTGATCACAAGAATAGCTCCCTAACCACTGCACCAGGGTTATGGATTTTGAATCATTTAGGTGTAGTGATCAGGTATTTGGACATATAGCATAGTACTGGACATCAGACAAATGAAGATATTTTTGGACATACTGTTTGGCTTACTGTTTGGACACTAATTAGTCTGGCAGCATCTTGTCTGGAACATGGCCTGTTATTAAGAGCTCATGATTAGTGGTGCTAAAGGCATTGATTATGTAATTGCCAATCCCTTCATCTCTCTGTCTCTCTCTTTGTGTCCGTTTAATAAATAATGCAAATGTGTATTTTTTCAGCGGTCTGGATCCTTCTGAAAACTGCTCATTATGAAAAAAAGTGCTGCACTACATTATTACATTCATACTAAATGTAATAACCTATATAATTGTCTTAAATGATTTTACTATGTTTTGTAATTAATTTTTCAAAAGTTCACAGTTCTTATAAAATTTGCTAGGTTTCTAGAGCATGAGCAAATAAGCAGAGGAGGGAGATGGCACTTCACAACCGAACTTCATAACTTCCTTACTCTGGCTTTTAAACTACACAATTCCATTACCATCTGCATCTACTGCTAAGACTCGCTTGTGTACTTTCTTTTGGCTGTTTGACCTTTCATGGGGGACTAATGCAAAGAGCGGCGATAATGCCTGAGGAATGCACGTAATCGAACTGCAGCACATCGCCGCTCATTCCCAGGAGGCTTCCTTGACGGATAACGCTCATGAAAACACCCCCGTGCCCTCCGCTGGATGACTTTCTAGGATTGTTTTGTTTCTCGTCCATTCTCCAGTTTGGCAGTCTATTTACGTCTCAGTAATTTGTTCCAATCGGGTTCCCCCCTCTGCCCCTCACTTCCCCTCCTTCCCTTTCTGCCTTCCTCCCTCCCCGACAGCCGTCCGCCGGACTGGGCTCATAAGAGTCCCGCTGTAGATCGGCGAAGGAGATAAATATAGGAATGTGAACATGTAGCAGTGCGCTTGCAGAGCAGCTGGTTCGGATGGATGCGTTCAGCGGAGGATGTGAGCACATGGACGTTTGCTCCGATGAAGATGGACACAAGTTCCTGTGCTCTGTAATCCAGGTGTGCAGTGACTCAACATGAATTATGCAGCCGGTAATGAACAGATCTGAAGTGCTGCCAGTTCGCAATGTGATCCTCAAGAGTCTTCCAGATATTGGAGACTGTGGTCCATATGGAAGTGGTCATGAGGTTAATTTCTAAAGATCAATGGATGCTTGAGGTAGACAATGTGAGAAAGAGAGATGCTTGGGTGTTTCTCATCAAAGAAAGTGTTCATCTTTCTTCATGATAGAACACTTACCACGGCGGATCTCGCCTCTTCGTCTGTCTGTCGTCCGTAATGATGGACAGCTTGTGATGATGACTGTGCCATGACACTGTCATCCTCCTTCCACTTCATCTCGGTCACATTACACAGCTTGTCATCCTTTATAGGATTGCCCCTGTGGCAAACAGTGGAAAATCAGCATTACTCAGAACCTGGAGCGTCTGAGGTCAGGTGTAAGTGATGTGCAGATCTGATCAGTGTGTGGCACAAATGTGGAGTGCTTTACCTGACAAAACCTGCACAAATCTTAGAATCACACTCTCCATTTTCAGTAGGCATTGGGCACAACAATCACGACACAAACCACTTTTCTTGGGAAGTCAGCACCAGAATGAACCTGTTTCTAATTTAATCTAATTTTCACTAGCTGATGCTAATTCCTCCAGCACTTGATGTGATTCTCACAGACATGCAAGAGAAAATTTGCATGAAGATTCTGTTAGAAACAGAGGTTAGCGTTAGTTCTTGGAGCTGGTTTCTTGCAGTGTCACACAAATACACATCTTTCAAATCTGCATTTTATAATCTCTATTTTGATTCTGTTTTGTATTAAAACACACTTATCTACTATAATGTCCCCCTCCGTGAATATCTATGTGGTGCAATTCATCAGTCCTTTATGTTTAGGTCTGATGCTCCGACCATCCATTGTTTCCCAATTAGATTTTAGCAAATGACTTGGCTCATGACCTCTTCAGAGAGAAACTAATGGCTCCTCATGCTTCACATACTCGCATTATGCCACAAAGATCCCTCACTTATGAGCTGGTTCCTCTCCAACCATGGCAGTCACTCATTAAAACCTGTCTGATACTAATGACATGCCGCTTTGTTTAGCAGCAGTGGGTGTGAAGGAGGGAGAAAAGTGATGAGTCATGCTCCTTTGCTCATTTTCGCTCTCTTTAGCGTACACATTGAAGGACAATATGCTGATAAGTTAATTGCCACCATTATGAAGCAACAGACAGTGTTGCTGCTCTAATGTCACTCCGTGAATGTCTTCAGATAACTCGCTTTTGTGCTGTGACATTGAGGGTGAGTCTGATGGTCCATCAGCGTGAATGCAAAATCCTCCAACACCTGATTCCATCTGACAATCTTTATAATTAAGGCCCTTTTTTAAATAAATCAACAGAAATGCTTAAATTAAAACTCACGTTCATTCTCTTAGAACAGACTCCACGCCCTCACTTTCCCATTATTGACATGTGCGCTTGAGTCTAACTTAGAGGTTTGACAGCCTATTTTTGGTCGGGATATGAAAGTGATTTTCATAACGGTTTCCGCTTTGGCAATTAAAACAGCTCCAGAATGTGTGTGTGTATGTGTGTGTGTGGATAAGTTAGTCCTTGAAACAAAACACGACGTGCATGCTGAAAGAAGGCTTAGGTTACACGTCGCTGATATTTACCCCGTAATCAATTCCACAATACATATCTGGATCTCTATGCATTTATGCAGGTTGGTCTTGAATTCAGCCACAAGGCACCCTGGCTCTGCAGATAGCAGCTGTTTTACTAATGCAAAACCCCATGCTCTTTTCCCCACGTTAACAGTGGCTTATGCAGCCTGATGGTGCAGGCTGAACCATCCGGTCTCCGTCTTTCCACACTGCCTCCTCCACCTCCTCCTCCTCTTCCATTTTCCTGTGCGCGTATTGAGCGGCCGAGATGAATGCCCGCTGTCAGATGAGATCCTCCTTCCTATTAGCTTGCCTAAATGGATGGAATGTTGTTTTTTCACTCTCCGAGGTGGCAAATTGCGTGTGGCTAATTGTAAACCGACTGTGTGTCCACGTATTTAGCTTTTTGGTGGAACCCAGCGTTCACAGGGTGAGCAGAGAAAAATGATGTTGTGAGCTTTTGCTGGTTTGTATCAATATTTTAAAAAATTATATCAAATATATAACAAATTATAAAAACCTAAAATCTTTTCATTTCAGGAGAGAGAAAATCTTAAATTATTTGTTAATATTATTTTGATACAGAAAGGAACATGAATTCTGACTTGTGTTTTGCATGAATTGTGCTAGCAAAATAATGTCTTTGTGTTTTTGTGTACACAAACATTATATATTTTTTTACCACAAATGTTCAGGTTTTATTTGAAAATGCAATTTGAAAATGTGAAAGAGTTAAAAAAATTTTTTATTTAGGCTGAGGTTGAGGTTAGGGCTGGGAAATTAATTGAAAATTAAGCAAAACATTATTATAGTTTGATCTTTTAAAGTTTGTTACGTTTAAAAAATGAATTTTGCCAATAACATTTTTTTACTTTCCCAGTGCACGTTTTTAGGTCACCAGACCCTCCAGGATTTCACGATGGTGCGATCGCAACTATTAACGCAAATTCAACTAATCCTTGCAAATTCAATACTACCGTGCAATTTTGACCAGTTAGCGCAACTTTACTGCAATTATTGTTGTTTCCCGCAAAACAAAGAGCCATACGTCAGCGTACTCACTTCCTTGTTACGTTTAGAAGACATAAGAAGAAATAATATTGATTTTGTTCCCTTTCTTTTTTATTAATTGTTAAAGAATCACTAATCATCGCAGCTTTTTCCATAACTTTGAGTTACACCGGCAAGTTTATTACAACAAAACGCCTAAAAACACGGCAACATCGTAATTTATTAGAAAAACTGCAGCAAAATTAGGCATTTTAGGCCGCAACAATCTCAAAAAGGCCCACAAAATCCTGGGGGCACTGGAAAACTAATCCCTCCACAATTATTTTAAAATCGCAAAAATTAGATATCCACTCTTTTATTAGAAGAAAAATCCTTGCTTTAATATTTGCTCATACTTATAGTACAAACCTTGTTAGTGAACTATAAAGACTTAAAAAAAAAAAACCCACATGCTCATTAATCGTAATTGAGGTAGAATGTTCAATTAATCATGATATTGATTTGAGATCAAATCGCCCAACCCAGGTACTATTATTTACATCTAGTAATTGTATGTTCGTGTATGTGTGTGTGTGTGTGTGTGCGTGTGTGTGTGTGTAAATGCGTCCTCCTCCAGGCTCAAGTCTGGCTCTCTAGGGGCAATAAATAAGACTACGTGCTGTGCTTTAAGGTGCTGCCTGTCCAGATGACAGTGATTGCTGTCCTGTTCTTTATGTTCGGGTCTGGAACTCTCAGTAACCTGTGGCTCTCGCTCTCACCTGATCCAAGCCTCCAGATTGCGTGCTGGAGCACTTTGGGGTGACCTACAAGTGAACTTGAACGCCGGCCTCCGTCCAAACGAGCGCCCATAAATCATTGAAACATGGCGTATTCATCTTCTCCCCTCACGTTCCTCACCGAGTTTGGTTCTTTTAGTGTCCATTTTCAATATTTCAGAAAAGAAACAACGATTTCTGTCATTTATTTCCGCTTGCCCCACGTGTGTCACATAGTAATATGGAGAGGTGTTTGTGAACGTCAGCTGAGTCTTCCCTTTCCAGCCTGCCGTGAAGCCTGCCCGATCGAGGATGCCCCAAAAGGAATTCGAGAGCCATGCCGGACGGCATTTCATAGCGCAGTGTTTGTTTTTGCAGTGGTCTCGCAGGGCAGCAGGCAGCTCTTTTTGTTATGGGGAGCTGCATGCCTGCATGCCTCTGTGTAAGATTACGGGTTTGACATGCTCCTGCCTCCAGTGACAGTCACTGATAAATCACTATAAGCAGCAATCCGCCAGGAGTAAACAGCAATTCGCGAGCAGCATGCATGGATTTGGAGGGAGCGAGGTGCCCTGTGCATAACAACCTGAGCTTTGAAGACCACAATCACACATTATGATGCTGTCTGTAAGGTGCATGAGTTGATACTCTGCCAGAATTCAGCTGTGGCTTAAATCTTGTGCGTCTGTACTGTTCTAAGACATCTTTAGTGTATCCACGCTCAATACTTAAGGGCAAGCTGTAAGAAGAGTAGTAACTCAGGATGTCACTGGCTACACATTTTCATGCTTCCTATAAAGAAATGTATAAAGCCACAGGTGATGATCCATGTGGGCCAGACCTCAGATGGTGGTCATGTTTAGTGGTTGAAAGTGACGATAAGATTCCTTCCTTTACTTAGTCCAGAATTTAGAACTCAGTTGGTGGTGTAAGGCTTGGGTTTTCGCCCCATGATCAAAAGGTTCGAATCCCAGACCGGTAAAGTTACCACTGAGGTACTCATGAGCAAGGTACCATTCCCAAGCACTACTCCCCAGGTGCTGCCAATGTTAGCTGACCACTGCTCCTTCACGGATAGGTCAAATGCAGGGGCCACATTTCGTTGTGGTGCACTGTGTGCTGTGCTGTGGTGTGTTCACAATGACAAATAATCACTCACTTTTTACTGAATGATATCAAGACTTCTTCTACGACTGGACAGCAGTTAATCATCTGACGTGTTTTATCAGCCAACACTGTGACACTTGGAAATATTACTTGTTTGTTCATATTGAATACTTTACTTCTATTCATCAGTGCTCCATCACTTTTGTGTGCAAAAAATATTCCATTTGACACCGTCTTGCACAGTAGATGTTGTCAGTGCGCACTTTATTCTATGCAATTCACCCATTACTACTCTGAGCTGACATCAGCTCCTTGCATTAAAAACGGCATGAAGTCAAAAAAGTGAACTGAACTTCATTAGCATAGTTACATTATCTAATAAAAAGACGTATGCTCTGTACAGCTAAGATGCATAGACAGACCGATTGTGTCAGATTTTCCATAGCCATAATTGAAGTTTATTTATTGCATGTTCATACATTTTTAATGCGTTTTCTTTGATGTTCTATCAGTGCCAGATGGACTTTAACTACAAGAACCACAACTGCACTCACAATGCATTGCAAATGTAAGTTGTCACTGAGTTCTGGACTTGCTTTGTCCACTGTTACCCAGCATGGAAAACATTTAGGAACTGGTAGGTTGTGATTTGCAGAATTCCTGCCCCTTCTCGCCCCTATTGAATCAGATAATTCCGCTCAGGTTGGAGTGTATAGTTGAATTGCAAACTTGACTTGCTTTTCCACCTCACTGCTCGTGAAGGAAATTACTCTTGTGTGTTTAAAGACTGCTATTAAACCCAAGCAGTTGGACTCACAGCGAGAGAAAATAATGTCTGGCTTTGCATTCACCTTTTTTATTTCAACTCTAAATAGAGGTTTGCCATCGAGTGAGCATCATTTCATTTAGTCTGGGGGTGCAAATCCTTTTTTTAAAATAAGAAACTGAACAAGTTCTCATCAATGCTTTGTTCTTGACGCAGACTTGTCTGGATATGCAACTAATTTTTTCCTTGGAGAATAAAGAGGGTGGGAAATTGGAGTCCATCTTAAATGGCTGCAAGCGGAGGCTGATCATTTTGATGATAACTGGGAGTAGGGTTGGAGTGGGTGGAAAAGTTATTAAGTTAAACTTTTGCAGCATGGTGAACAGCTGATAAAATATCTCTTACGTTTCATCCCTAAACCCACAGTGGGGAGGAATAGAAGGACATATTTCCCCTGAAACAGACTTTTGGAAATTGCTTTTCTATCAAAACACTGTACAAGCAAACCTGTCTTTGCTTTGGGCTATATCTGCAGTATACAAAAAAACTGTTTGATGTCTTACATACAGATTGGGTGAGCTGAGATTACTGCGTTTCAGAAACAAAGTGAAATGTTTTGCTGTGTCAAATTTCCAAGAGCAATCTATTTGCCTTTGAAGTCAATAAGGAGTTTTTATGCCAGAGTGACTAATTGTGTCTGGGCTCCTTTATGTACGGTCCCTTCTATTTCGCATTTTAATTTCGTGATGCCCTCCAACTCTTGATTGGGTTCTCTTTATCTTAATGCTGAAATTTTTGGTTATTGTATCCCAGCTGTCACCTTTGAGACATTTTCATAAGAGACTAATAGAGCGAGCGCACTTGTATTTAGTCATCATGGCTGAATCTGATTGTGCTAACAGATAAATGAAAGATGACACCTGTAATGGCCTTGTCCCATTCTGTCTGCCTAGTGCATGATGGGAAAGGTCAGCTACATGCATAAAAGGCGTGATTAGAATCCCCTGCCCCCTCCCCTTTTTTAGATTTAATAAGAGCAGTGAAGGAATCGTGCTGTAATGAGATCAAAAGTAAAGTGCGAATGTGCACTCATTCAAATTTCATGCCATCTTTAAGCTTTAACCAGAGTCATTCAGCGCGAGCCCGGTCTCACACATGCTCTGCATTTCTTATGATGTTGATGATGGCTGACAATTTTTTCATCTAATTGCCGAATTTAAGAAGTCTTTATTAATTTATTTGACTTTTTTGGCAAAATCTCTACACAGAGAAATAATTGAATGAGTTAATCACTTGAAGGTGAGTTGTTTTGTTAATTCCATTTTTTTGCAGTTTCAAAAGCAATTTTTAAGCGTTTTTTTAATTTTATTTTAACATTCTTTCATGGCATTCTTTTGCTTTTAACATTTTTTAGAGGTTTTGCTGTTACTACTATTTAGTCACATTCATGTTCCAGTTTTGTTTGTCATTTTGTTTGTCACATTTTATCAATATGTAGAGACAATTTGCAAATCTACAGCACTTTTTCCTTCAGTAACAACTTTCCTAGGACTTGACTATGTCTATGTTTACTTGTAAGTTTAGTTTCTGAAGCCCCTGTTCTGAAAGAGAACTGACTTTTAGTGTTTATGTAATTCTGGACAGCTGCTAAACAATAAAAGAAGAGACTTAAAGGTTCATATTATGAAAAAATCACTTTTTCTGTTCTTTGGACATCCATTCGAGTCTCTACTGCCTCTACACACACTGTAAGTTAAAAAGATGGTGAATTGTGTTAGTATGTTAGTATGTCAGAAATCCTGTGGTTAAGCGAGCCATTTAGATTTCTACGTCACAGTAGCAGACATTTGAATAACTCCACCTTCCTATTTGAGAACCTTCACCCACCAGCTAGAACTGCTAGCGCTTCCTGATGAAGTTATCCTGTGGTGTTTTAGCTTTTTAGCACAAACGAACACTAACAGCTAACGTTAATTAGGACAGTTTCCACCACTGTATTGCAAACCCAGCCGAGCCATCCGCACACTTGGGAATTCATAAAAGCAATGCATTTCAAGACTAAACTGGAATATGGCTGTATGGATGGTCTCTTAGCAGCAGCCATGGTGAATATTTTCACGCCTCAGTTCCGGAGTTCACGCCTTTTCGCCTCAGTTCCGGAGTGTGGTGTGGGCAGCAGCAGCTCATTTGCATTTAGGAATACTGATGAGAAACAGCGTGTTCTGAAAGGGACTGTAATAGAGGGGTAAAAAGCAGGTGGAAATGCCTAATCTGAGAGGTATGTTCAGCAAACTACTTCAGAGACATGTTTAGTGGAACTCAGAGACCTATCTGGAAAAATGTATAATATGGGATCTTTAAGGGAAGCTGCATGGAGATACTTGTCACCGAACCCTTTAGAGCACCACCGTTTTCCACGCCACGGGGGAACTTTCTTACAGAGGTGTAAAGGCATTTTGTTGGTGTCATCCTAGCAGAGTTCATTAACTTTCATTTCCTCTCTCATCCTTCCTAAAGCGGGCCATTAAGTCAGTGCATCTGGGTAACTGATCAGCTAATCTGTCTTTGATTTATGTGCCGGGATAAGTGAGGACTTAGCGCAGCTCTGAAGGAATTGATTACTGACATGGCTAATTGGCTAAACCCACTGCTACACTGAGACAGGCTTATTGGAAATGTCAAATCGAGCACTTCATTTGCATTCATGATGTACGACGTCCATTCTGGCGGCTGCCAATGCAGCATAAACCGACACAAATTGCAGCGGAGAGGGGCTCAGACGTCTCTCCGCCAGACTGCCTTCACACGCTCAGGACTGACCATCTGTCCTATTGAGAGGTTCGTCTGATCAGAGGTAGAGCTGAATTTATATCCACTTACCCAGATGTTCTAGAGAAACTTTGGATCTTTTTTCTCCTTTTACTTCACTGCTCATAACTTTTTGACAAATGGGTAACATTTTACCGTGCTGACACACAAATAAGCATGTATTAATATCTCAATTAAAATAGTTACTGAGTCACTGAGTCACAGTGAGATATCAGTTAACACATCTGTAAATACTGAAGCTCATACCTTAACAATCTATAGAGTCATAAATGAATAAGCATTAGTAAGTGTCATTGTTGCTCGTTAACACATGCACGACTCAGTTAATGAAATAAGCAGTAATTAATAGTTTGTCAGTTGTTTTGTTGTTTTACCTAAAATCTAAGGGCCCGATTCACCAATATTTTAAGTGTTTTTTTGAATTTCAAAAGAAAGTTCCTAAGAAAAGTCTATGTTGCGTTCATGAAACTTCTTTGCAAGTTTTTTTCTTATAATGATGTATCTGATCTTTGATATAAAACTATAAAGACCTGTGTCCACCAAACGCACTTTTTGTGTTGAGAGCGCCTATTTTTAATACAAATCCTATGAGCTTCAGCATTCAGAGTGAAAAAAAATGCTGGTGAAGACATTTTTTACCACAGCGCTCAGAGCGCTTCAAGGTAAAGCGTTCAGCTTTTACAACAGCGCTGGGCTGGTCAGTGTCATTTCTGTCTTGCTAGCCAGGAAGGGGTGGGACATACACAGTCGAGAACTCACTAACAACAATGGTGGCGTATCTGAAGTAGCTGAAGAAGCTAACTAGTTCAAGCGCTGCTGCTAATGCCAAGATGCAATTTCTCTCCATTGTAAAGATAATCTCTTTTATGTCGTCTAAACTAGTGATCTTAATATAACACATTACAACATTTTCATGAAATAGGAATAAACGTGGAAGTGCCCGATAACGCTTTTTGTACCTTAGCAACAACAAGCGCAGAGAAAGTGCTCTGAAAGTGAGGTTTTGAACACGTTTGGTGGACACAGGCCCTTAATGCTGTTTTTTTAAACATATAACAGATGTGAGTTAAAATG
The DNA here is from genome assembly GCA_032718565.1 of Distichodus sexfasciatus. NCBI lineage: Eukaryota > Metazoa > Chordata > Actinopteri > Characiformes > Distichodontidae > Distichodus > Distichodus sexfasciatus. The sequence goes on from JAVGVS010000006.1 coordinate 2,771,875, forward strand.
TTGATGTAGAAAAATATAATATTAAGCCAACTAAGTCAGTGTTTTGCACGAACACTTATGTGTAACACACGTAGTATTTGTACAAGGGTGCTCTTTAGTGTTTGTTGATTCTAAGAACTTTCAAATAAAAAAACATTGGTGAACACCAGAATCTTCTTGAGAAGCTGTTTAAGTAGGTTTTAAAGCCAAATTTCTTCTTAAGAACTGTTGATGTATGAGGCCCAATATGATAACAGAGCTCTAGTTACTGTATATAAACTTGTGTGTTCAACAATTTCAAGGGCATATTCAGGAGGTACCATACCTTGAACCTCTGTGAGTAGCACAGTCTTACAACATTTAGCAGTTCCACTTCAGCGACTCTTATTCAAAATGTTGCCAATACTTTGTCAATATAATATCATTTCTAACATTGTACATATCTGTCTGGACAGGCAGACTGCATGTTCATGTTTACCGACTGGAAATCTAGAAATGTTTGAGCAGTTCAATTTAGAAATTTCTGCTTCAAGCCAAACAAGCTTAAGGTAAGCAAGGGCAGTATTTCAGTATGTGTAAATAGTTAGTGAATGCGTTAACTCATGACTTACGTATTAAATTCTATTTATATATGCTATTTGTGTACTTGTATTGTGAAGTGTTATGCACAAACGCCTGAGCTGCCTGCAGTTACTTTTTACCTTTTTGATAGCTGCTTGGTATCAGGCACAAGCTTGGTCATTGGCTATAAGCCATTAGGACGGTTTATGAAACAGGAAAGAACACAGTGAAGAGAACCCATACCAGGTTTAAGGTCATGTAGACTATGAAATTGTGCCATTGATACAATCACAGCATAAACAGACTTTGGCAATCTGTGAACCGTCGGGAAGCTTTGGATCAATACGATTCTGGCTGAGCAATTTTGCATTGCACCTTTCATGATAGGCTGCTGCGAAGCGTAGGACGTGTGTGTGTGTGTGTGTGTGTTCATACCACCAATTCCTGAGCAGATCTCACAAACACATTTATTCAGTTGTACCTGTGTGCTTTTGTGTGTTTAAAAGTGAAAGAGATTACATGTGTAGGTGTGGCACAGTTAATTATCAAATCACAAATCATTGTGTGTGTGTGTATGAGGAAGAGAGAGAGAGAAGAGAGAGAGACACATGTGAGTCTGACACAATTATTATATCAAATATAGTTTTATGAAAATGTGTGTATGTGGTGTGTGTGTGAGAGATTAACTTAGTATAACAATCATATGAGGCCTGTGTGTGACCTTTTTGTCCCCTAAAATCACTTTTATCTGCTTTTTTGGGCTTTGTGGGCACATTTGAGAGGTCCCCATGAGGAGAAATGACTTTATAGAAAATGTGCTTGTTTTATTTGAGAAACTAAAAGAGGTAAAAGATGTGCTTTTGGTTACTGAGGTTAAGGTTAGGGTTAGGATTAGGAGTAGGTGTAAAATTATATACATCTAGTCATTAGGGGAGTCTATGAAAAGACCTCACAAAGATAGTAATACCAGACTGTGCGTGTGTGTGTGTGTGTGTGTGTGTGTGTAAACAATAGAACTCATAATGGAAAGACAAGGCACCATGTAATTCTGCAGCATATTGATAAGTGAAGCTCTGATGTGGAAGGCGTTGCTGCTGTTGGTATGAGGGGCCCCAAGCGGAGCCAAGTCTGATTCCACTGCAGCCGTTCTGATGCTCTTTCTCTCTGACAGGTATGTCTTTGTTGGTGTGACAAATTTCTCATTATGAGAGTGAACAAAGAGGAAGGTAATGGCGTGACGGGTCAGCGCCTGCTGTCCAATGTGAAAATCTCCACATGAGCGGGCCATTGTTATATCGGCTTTGCGAGATTCTTTTTTCCAATCTGCTATTCGATATGACATGGTTCACACCTTTCGCTTCCTCAGCTTTCCATCAACTCTCTACGAACACTCTTGCAAAGACACAACTTCTTCTGCTTCTGCTTTCCTCTCTCTGTAATAAATTGAATGCTTTTCAAGGGATGCAGTCCTTTTATTGAAACAGAGCAATTAATCCCAGAGAGGCGGTTCACTTTCGCAAATGATCTTGTTAGAAGCGTGTTATTGGGATGCTTCCGTTGATGTGAGAGCATTCAGCAACGACACGCCAATCCCTCAATTAACTTGGTTCACCTGAGCCATGCTGATGGCTTCTACACAGAGGAACCAATGTTGTGAGGAGTGACAGATTTTTCTCTAATGAGGAAAGAGTTTCACATTCATCAACAGGCATACTCATACTCATCATCTCGTTAATTATCTCGCACTCTAACTAAGACTCATTGAAAAGAGCAAAGTGCAAGTCTTCCCCCTCTTTTTCTTTACCGTTCTAATAACTTTAACTTAAGGTTAACATAAATTAAATCCTACTTATAATCTACATTGCTAGTTTTTATGTCTTTAACCCTCTCATACATGGTGCAGGCTTTGACTTTGTGGATGAATATTCACAGTGAAAATTTCATGGTTCATGAAAATGTGTCTTATGACTGTAATAAACCCCGGGTCGGCCGTAGAGCCTTTCTGTGTGGAGTTTGCATGTTTGCGGGTGTTTTCTCCGGGGGCTTCAGTTTTCTCCCACAGTCCAAAAGCATGCAATATAGGTTAAATTGGCCTGGTAAGATGTTATTGTGAGTGTGAATGTGTGTGTGTGTGTGTGTGTGTGTGTGTACCCTACGAAGTGTTGCCACCTGTCCAGGGTTGGTCCCCGCCTTGCGCCCGTAGTTCCCTGGATAGGCTAGGGCCCCGGATGGGATTAAGGGGTTCAGATAATGAATGAATGAATCTATAGTGCTAGAGAGAGAGAGAGAGAGAGAGAGAGAGAGTAAGACAGACAGAAAGAGAAAAAGGAAGAGAAATGCATTGTATTCATTGACCTACCGTATTAATCATAAGTTGCTTGTAGCTTGAAAAGTAGCTTCTCCAACACTGCTGATTAAAGTACATACAGAGGTAGACAGTATTGCCAAAATCATCCTCCAGTTCAGGTGTTCCAACGGCCCCTTGGTTCAGGTGTTCCAATGGCCCCTTGGTTCAGGTGTTCCAATGGCCCCTTGCTTCTAGTGAAGGGAACTCTTAATGCTTCAGCCCACCGAGAGATTTTGGACAATTTCATGCTCCCAACTTTGTGGGAAGAGTTTGGGGATGGCCCCTTCCTGTTCCAACACAACTGTGGTTAAGGTCGCATAAGGTCCATAAAGACATGGATGAGCGAGTTTGGTATGGAGGAACTTGACTGGTCCTGACCTGCACAGAGCCCTGACCTTTACCCAATATAACACCTTTGGGATGAATTAGAGCGGACACTGTGAGCCAGGCCTTCTCATCCAACATCAGTGGCTGACCTCACAAATGCTCTTCTGGAAGAATGGTCAAGAATTCCTACAAACACAATCCTAAACCTACATACTGTAGGAGTGTGTTTATAGGAATTTTTGACCATTCAAGGCAGCTATGGCATCCGTCTTTTTTAAAAGATCCATAGCGCAGGTCCAATTTTGAATGATACTAACTGAGGCCTGGCAGTTATACAACCACGTACAAGAATATCCATATACATTTTTTAAGGCTTGATTGGTGAGACCAAACATTTCCTGCCATGGTTGAAAAGATTTCTTCTCTTCTACATCTTCTGTATCTTCATTTTGACTACAACTTCCTCCAATTAGTCTCTGATAAACAGACGCAGCTCTTAAGCCAGACACAGATGTGGTTCTGGTAATAAAACAGGGATGGGGCTGTGCTCCTCATTGATATGCCTCTCGGTGGAAAAGAGAGAATAGGGAAGTGCTACGATCTAAATAATGCATTGTCTCGTTGGGGTCGGTTTGATCTGAGCGCAGCTAGCCAGCTTTGTATCAAACACATTTATCCCTCCCTTAATCCCACGCAGCTGCCGATGCCGAACAGTGTTCCGGCAAGATACAGAAAGTCTCATTTTGCCTCCTGTCATCTCCGCTTATGCTGGTGCATGTAGTGATGGGAGCTACTTCCCGCCTGCCTCAGCGGCGAACGACCGGCCTGTCAGGAGTTCTGTGACTTTGCTCCGTATGATGTGTGCTGTTCTGTCATTCCCCAGATGTGTCGGAAAACGTCGAGCTATCGATGCAAGTACACTGTTGGATAAAATGCCATGTCAGATTCTCACTGGGGGGTAATTCTGAAAAGCTGCCTTTCCCCCCTCTCGTCCAAAAAAACGGAGGTGCGGGAGACAACGATGCAATCTGACAGTCACAGGTTCATAACTGCTCGACATGCATAAATGTGCTCACAATAAGGTGCTCACTATGTATGGTTGAACCTTGCCCAAAGCTCTTTGCTGACGCAATTACATTTATGAGCTTTCTGCCCAAATATACTTAGTATTTTCTTATGTAAAAAAGAGGGATGAAAAGTTTCGCACATTGTCTTGAGTGCTATCAAAAAGCATTTAATCAGCCTCTCTTGTGAAGTAGGGCTCACAGCTCCAAGATTACCAGCTCAGCATGTTCTAAAATATGCTAGTGGATTTCATTTTTCTGACATGCAAAGGCCTTTGAATTCAGGTGATTACGATGTGAAAACATCTTCAATATATAACTGGTCCTAAAGACAAAAGCCTTCAGAAATTTACATGGACACATTTTGGCCAGTACAGCAAAGTTCATTAAATAAGCTAAATATCCTGTTTTTTCTCCCTGTCCTTGGATGTAGAGAGGTTTTATTTGGACTATTTTAGCAAACATTTTAAATACAGCATGAAGAGAGAAATATATTATGACCACAGAATTTTAATCTTTTGTTTTCGCATCTGTAGTGAAGGCAGTTGGAACACTGGAAACATGGTGCAGTTTCTAAGCTACTAAAAATCTTATACTAGACACTACAGCAAGGCTTGCAGCACACCTGTCTTACACTTAGAGACTTAATCTAGACCTTTGCTTTGACTCACAAAAATTTTAGCCGAGTAGCTCTGAAAGGACTACCTGGAGCTTGACTCACAGCTAAAACAGGTGTGTGTGTGTGTTTTTGCAGCCTTGCAGGTGCTGGTGAGTGCGGGAAGAGACTGCCTGCTGGCAGGAGACTCGTGCTCGGGTGATGAGAGCTGCAGCCCTCGTCTCAGGACCCTGAGGCAATGTGTGGCTGGAGACGGCAGTGTGAAACTGGGCCCCGGGGCCCGCAGTCATTGTGCCAACGCCGTGTCTGCCCTCCTCTCCAGTCCCCTGCATGGGTGCCAGTGCAGACGTGGCATGAAGAGGGAGAAGAACTGCCTCAGTATATACTGGAGTCTCTACCAGTCAGGCATCCATGGTAAGATGCTGCACATGGTGAGGCTCTCCAGTGACGGCATTTATATAAATGGTTTTAACTAAATATCTGTTGCTCTGGAGTGAAAATATTTCGCAAGTGAAAATATTTAGAATTTAGGGAATTAACAGTAATTAAAATGTCACTGCATCGTTGTTAGAAGAAGAAAAAGAAGTACATGAATTGAGAAATCTTCAAGCATTTGCTGATATTTGATTTTTATCCTTGTCCTTAAGTGGATAGTTCTCTCATAGATGCTAAAGTGGCTGAAATTTATAGAAAGCTGTCCAGATGATTTTCAGTGTTTTATTGGTATGTATGTACAGTACTGTGCAAAAGTTTTAGGCAGGTGTGAAAAAATGCTGTAAACAAAGAATGCTTTCAAAAATGGAAGTGTTAATCATTTATTTTCATCAATCAACAAAATGCAGTGAATGAACAAAAGAGAAATCTAAATCAAATCAATATTTGGTGTGACCACCCTTTGCCTTCAAAACAGCATCAATTCTTCTAGCTACACTTGCACACAGTTTTTGAAGGAACTCGGCTGGTAGGTTGTTCCAAACATCTTAGAGAACTAACCACAGATCTATAATCTATAATCCTACAAAATAATATAATGACTATAAAATAATATAATGACTATAATCCTACAAAATCCCTGACTTTGTGCAAGTGTACCTATAAGATGCTGGTTTGAAGGCAAAAGGTAGTAACACCAAATATTGATTTGATTTAGATTTTTCTTTTGTTCGCTCACTTTGCATTTTGTAAATTGATAAAAATAAACAATCACTATTTATATTTCGGAAAGCATTCTTTGTTTACAGCATTTTTTCACACCTGCCTAAAACTTTTGCACAGTACTGTATGTGTAGAGTTTATTTATAAACAGTTACTTACTGTAGCCTGCAAGGTGTGAGTAAATAATCTGCTGGCTGGTTTGTTTTAGGGCTCAACCTGGTGGAGAGTTACCCGTATGAAGCAGTGGAGAAAGGTTATGACTATGTCCGTCTGGCCTCCATCGCTGCAGGTGAGTGGTATTAGAATAGTGTACAAGTTGATGAGAGTCTGCATGTTGTGATCTTTTATTCTACACACTTATTTTGGTGCTTAGTCAGTCGGTCAAATGCTTCTTGGGAAAAATCACCTGTTTATTATGTGCCAACAGCTTTCACATTGGCATCATTATCTGTGGTTTGCTGAAATATTTAAAGGAGCTATTTGTAAGATTGTGGCCAAAACTGGTACTGCAGTTAAATCCAAACTACTGTAGGCATAGTTTCCCCTCCCCCTCCTCCCCAGACCCAGATAGGTTGGCAGTGTAGAATCTATTGTCCACTATTACGTTTCGTATTGCCATAATTAGCATGCTAATGTTTGCACTGTTCCCACACTGTCTCAGCGTAACACAATGTTGATGTTAGCTATCACAACTCACCATTTTTGTTACTTAAATAATTCAGTCGGTTCGATGACCCACATGCTAATGGGCTACAATCTATGATCCAACATGAATAACGTTATTGAACTGTTGAAAATATTTAAAATATTCATCCCTATGTCCAGTGGTGATACAAGTTAGCCAACCTTGGCTAAATCTTACCTGTCCAGTAGAAAGTTAGCGCCTTCTGTATCTCTCTTCAACTTCTTCAATTTCAGCCGTCTCCATCTTTCAAATGCATATCCTGTGCTGATCCTCGTTTTGTTTCTGCATTGGTCAAGACGTATTTGAGAGTCATAGTGAGACCTTTTAGTTTTAGTAACGTCAGACATTTGTAATCCAGAATACATGTAGCTACAGCTCAGTGGTAACTGGCAACCTGGATGCTGAAATGCTACTGACTTCGTTATTGGCTGTAATCTACTGCCCTGACTGTCAGATGTACAAGGACTTTTAGTATGTGGAATAGAAAGAAAAGTAGATGGTACATTTAATAAGCACAGTGATGCAGAGACAGCACAGCTACTGGTTGACAGTGCACAGTGGTGACAACATTTAATTTAGATTGTGAAAGATAAACAGTAATAATTTAGGGTGATTGTGGTTTTGTCAGTTTGTGAAACTAAATTGTTGCCTTCAAACACTTTTGTTAACATTTTATTATGTATTAATACAATGTGGCTGTGTGCTATGTAATGTGTAACAAATAAAATAATGCATAATTTAAGGTCCTTACACAAAGAGAGCTGCTAACTGCAGAATCCAAATATCTAATATTTAATCTAGTTTAAATTCTCACATGGTTGATATCATGAGGGGAGAGCTGACTATTAATTAATTATTCTTATTAATTATCCAGTTCATGGAGAACACATGTCTAATCTGGTAAGACCTGTAATTGAGTTTTACAACAAGAGATTTGATATTATATTAACTGATCTGTATCAAATGTTTGTCTGGAACACAGAAGATCATTAGATTAAATGTAACATAAAACATTAAATTATATCTAAAGCATTTTGTGCTGACTGTTTTAAACATTTTCAGTGAATGCAAATCCATAGATTGAACATACTCTGATAAATGTGGGAATATTGTTACTTAGACTAAAATATTGACTTCTAAAGACTTCCTATATGACAGCTTCCTATATGGCAGCCACTAAATTTTATATATATATATATATAAAAGAATTGTAGCTGTGCAAACCACATATTTCTCAGATAAAAGATTAAAATCACAGAATTATATATTTCAAGGATGAAAATGGTATAAAGACAGCTTGGTGTAGTCAGAGAAAAGAAGTTAAAAAAAGTTAACTGGTTCTAGTTTTTCTCAACTCATAATGAATTTTTAATATATAAAATGTTTTCTCCAAAGCTTTTTGTTTAATTATTTTTTTATTCTCTGTGGTGCAGAAAGGAAAGAGAGAGTGTGTTTCTGACCTCTATAATACTGCATAATTAGTTGCTTTTCTATGGCAAATGACATGAGAGAGGGAAATGGCATGATTTTCTCTGAAAACAAACTGTGACTGATGTGTTCTCCTGTATAACCTGTTATTACAAGGGAGAAACACAATCATTTTAAAGGAGGAAATAGTGGGCAGCTCTTAGTTAGAAACACTGTATTACAGACAAGCGCTCTAATCTCTCACATTGCAGATGGTTGACTGTGAAGTTGAAAGGGCTGGATTGAGTGTGGGGTTGTGTATGCGTGAGTGTTGGTGTTGCTATGTGTACATGTACCTGTGTGTGTTGGTGTGTTCTGAGGACTTAATTAAACCTCTTAAAAATGTGAAAATGTAATATTTTGTCAGATTTGTGTGTCTTCATGAGGACATTTTTGAAGAATGGCCTTTATAAGGAGAAATTTACTTACTAAAAAATCCAGCATTCATTTGAAAAACTAAAATAGTGAATAATATACTTACTGAGGTTAAGACTGTGTGTGAGAGAGAGACAGAGAGTTTATTCACTCTCACAGAGTATAAATGCCCATAAACGTGGATGGACAGTATATGCAAATGTTCTGGAGTTGGTGACGCGACTACATTTTTAAATACCACATTCTGTGGCAGATGGGAAAGTAAAAGGTTTTGTTTCATGCCAGCCGGCTCTGAATCACCTGCGTCAGTTCAGATGTACTTATCTGTCACTAACATGCCGTTGTAGTAATTCAAGGGCAGAACATTGTCGTTTCTTCACACTCTCCCACAGATGCATTTAAATGTAAAAGCACTGATATATCTCTGGCCAAAGTTAGCTGTACCCTCTTGTAGCGTTTCATTAGAGGGGCAAATTCAACACTGAGTGGGGAGGAGGTCACTCGGCTCAAATATGTATTAGCTTTATTTTACAATTTCCTCTCAGCATGTTATCTCTTTAAATTATCCCCCGTGTCTTATTCGCCCCTTCCAGGAAAGCTATTTGTTGATTCGGCGCTGCGCTTCAAGGCCCGTGTGTTTTTCCACAGCTCTGCGAGCGCCGACAAAAACGCTTCCACGAATAACGTCGATAGGATTTGGCAGCGATTTTGGGGCCCAAAAAGAATAAAAATCCATCTGACAACTGATGGGAGAGGAATATGAAAGACCATGGGATGAAAGAAGGGGGGAGCAGACATGATTGCTGGATTGATTTGGATTTTAGCAATCATTTAAATCTTCCTTCAGGTTTTACTGACCTGCATTTTATTCTCTTTTTGGGTTGAAACACGACCAGCTTCCACTGTCTACACTTTTATCATTCAGATTGTAATCATGACACTAAAACCTGACCCAGGAATGTTCCCCCACGTTTGTGTCAACATGATCGTAATGTCATACTCAAAGGTCACAGAGAACTCAACTGATGAGAAATGTCACTGAAGGAAAAAATTGCATAAATTGGCACAGACCTTTTTGTCATTTGTTAGTTGTTGCTGCTCAGATTCAAATTCAAACCTGTTTTCACCTCTTTAATTTGGCAGAAATGTGTTACTATAAAAAGGAAATCATAGTAGTTAGTAATTATTAAATGGTGAAATCTTTATAGCAAACGTATTTTTGACCAGTCATGCATCGCTGATGATAAAAATATTTAAAGTTTACATAGCTTTTCAGCTTTATATATTTAGCTATTATATCAATATTACTGTTCCCTGGGTGCCGCTAAAGCTGCTCACTGCTCCTTCACGAATGGGTTTACGCAGATGTCACCATTCGTTGTGGTGCGCCGTATGCTGTGTGTTCACCATGACAATAATCACTCACTTAAATTCACTTACAGAACTACTACTGATTTATGTGAGTGTAGTGTGTTGTGAAAGCAAACTCCCGAAAAATTTCTAGAAATGAAAAGTAGTTAAGCTGATTAAGTTGGCCTGCATGATGAAGAACCGAATTGTAAAAGGCAAGATAGTAGCCAACTTCCCGAATGCAAAATGGCTGTCTGTCAGCATAAAATGGTGAGCAACTTAATGCCCATTTACTAAGCTACACTGTTGCTGGGTTTAGCATGTGCAGCTCTGGGGCTGTATTACAGAAACTTCCTAACTTGAAAATCTTATCTTAACTGTCTGGTAAGCATGGTATCGGCAGTTTAAGATCTTATTTAGGAAAAAAACCCATTACAGAGCAACTGTTCCTAAGTCAATTTTCCTGTCCTAACTTAAATTAAGAGAGGTGTATTACAGAAGCATCCTAACCTCAAAAAATCTTAAATAAACTCTCCTAACTTTAGGATAACCCTTCCACTGTCTTAACTGTCGCCAGCTGATTATTTAGGCTACCGGTAATTTGGCCTAGCTTCGGCTAATTGATACGGTATGGCAGGTATTATATTGTTACAACAACGAAATGGTGAGCGGAGGAACCTATTCATTAAACGACTATTGGCTGACCCAAACAATGTGTTAAGGTTTGACGATAAAACCCTCATAAATCGGAACCGGTTACCCCGGGCCATGATAATGCAGTTAGCCGATCAACTCCGCCCAGCTTTGGAGAGGCTGACCCGTCAGCACGGGGCTCTCCCGGTTGTGGTACAATTAACAAATGCGCTTTGTTTTTTCGCTAAAGGTGATTTTCAAAGCGAAGTGGCAGACTTAGCAAAAATCTCTCAGCCGGCAATGTCCAGAAATTTGACTGCAATAGGTACAATGTTAAGGACTGTAGCCTCGTAAAGTTACTAGTGGCAGCAGGTAACAATTACTTCTCAAGATGACATATTGCGTTAGTTGCTAGGTAACAGACATAAAAGTCGATCATCGATGTTAGATTGCTTATTTAGCATTCCTAACTCGAGATAAGATAAGAAACAGGGTAAGTATGTGAGATTGCTGTTTATTGACTACAGCTCAGCATTCAACACAATAGTGCACTATAGACTGTTTACTAAGCTGAGAGACCTAGGACTCAACTATCACTTGTGCATGTGGGTGCTAGACTTCCTCACAAGCAGATCTCAGGTGGTGCGGGCGGGCAGGTGTGTCTCCAGCAGCATCACCACCAACGCAGGAGCTCCTCAAGGCTGTGTGCTCTCTCCGCTGTTGTATTCACTCTACACTTCGGACTGTGTGGCCACTCACAATTCCAACAACATTGTCAAGTTTGCGGACGACACAGTGGTGTTGGGATTAATCTCCAACAACGATGAGACTGCCTACATGGACGAGGTGGAGAAAACTGCCTCCAGCTGAATGTCAGCAAGACGAAGGAGCTGGTGGTGGACTTTGGCAGGAAACACCGTGACTACAGACCCCTCACCATCAACGGTGCTCCAGTGGATAAGGTGTGTTTTTTCAAATAACTTGGCGTCTACATCACTGAGGACCTGACATGGACTGAACATATTAATGTTCAAGTCAGGAAGGCAAAGCAGCATCTGTACCACCTTAGACAGCTGAGGAAGTTTGGTGTTTCCCCTACCATTCTGAAAGCTTTCTATTCTGGCGCTGTGGAGAGAATCGTCACTCAGAACATCTTGTCCTGGTACGGGAACTGCTGTGTTCAGGATCAGAAAGCCCTCCAGAGAATGATCCGGGCAGCAGAGTGCTGCTGCACGTCAGCTCTCCCTTCCCTGCAGGACATTTACACCAAGGACCAAGGACCAGGGCAATCAGAATTGTTAAAGACTCCCAGAAATTGACTTTTTCATCTTCTGAAATCAGGCAGAAGGTTCCGCACCATCATGGCCAAAACAGAGAGACTCAGGAGGAGTTTCTATCCTCAGGCCATCCGTTTCCTAAACAAGGGCATGTCTTTTCTCTAAATGTCTTAATTTGTCATACCATACTGCCTCGTAACTCCATATTGTTATGATCATTTATGATGTCTGACTGTTCAATATCTGCTGTGCAGCTGCACTTGGCACTTTAAAAACATGCACACTGCACTCATTGCACCTTTTTAATCCATCGCACCTTATTGTATGTCACAGTTTATGTTCTTTTTTTTTATCTCTTTCCCTTTATCTCCTTATTTCTAAGTTATTCTAAGTTATTTCCCTTATCTCCTTATCTCTAAGTTATTTTAAGGTTCTATTATTCACCTTGTTATTGTATTATTTTTATTTTTAAATTTTCTGCCTTAATTGCACAGTCAAAGAGTGGATCAGGATACATTTCACTGCATGGTGTACCTGTATAATTTGCATGTGACAAATAAAGAATCTTGAATCTTGATAGGATTCCTAAATTCAGTTAGGATTTGCTTCTGTAATAACAACTTGAAAAAAAATCCTATCTTAAGTTCATCCTATCTTAACTTTATACTTAAGATAGGAAGTTTCTGTAATGTGGCCCCTGCTGTTTATCTTTCATCTGTTTGTCTTATTCACCAACCATTCTTAAGAAGAAATTTGTTCTTAAAGCGCACTTACAGTTTTCACAAAGACATTCAGCAATGTTTTCTCACTTGAGATGTTTGGGTTTTCTCATTCACATTACATTTACAGCATTTAGCAGACACTCTTATCCAGAGCGACGTACAACAGTGCTTTTAGTCAACGACTGTTCTTCAATCTGTATAGCTAGACTTATGGTGCGTTCCATTTGCCTTTGGATCCGAGATTCAGTTGACGAGATTACGTCACAACTGCTAAAGTGAAAACTGAGTTGGATGTGTTCTATTTGCCTCAGGAAAGCTGAACTCCGACATAAGAGGCTAGGCTTATAGTAAGGCTAACACATCTACACTTTTTATCAGAATTTTCCGATTCGAGTTGCTGATCCTGCTCTCCTTTCTGTTCGGCTAACTAGGATACTAACTAAGCTAACTAGGAACTAGGAAAATGATTCAGAAACTGAGCACCAAGGGGCAAATAGAGAACACTATTCAATCAACTGTGGTCCAACTAAGGTACCGCCATACCTTAACAAACCCTGTTAGAGAAAAGTCAGAAGTTAGTGCACAAACAAGAGTACATTTGAATGTTTTTTAACAATAACTAGGAAGCATAGTTAGTCTCCTAGATACTTGAAGAGGTGTGCGTTCAAATGACATTTGTCAGTTCTGATGGCAGGAGAAAGTTCATTCCAACATTGCAAATTAAATGTCTACATTTCTTAAGAACAAATTTAAGAAAAAGTATTGGTAAATGAGGCCCTCTCCCCTCGTCTATATTCCCCAGACTCCGAGCTCGGCACCCCGACGGTGAACCGCTGCCTGGACGCGGCCAAGGCCTGCAATGTGGACGACACGTGCCAGAAGCAGCGCACCGAGTACGTGTCGGCGTGCATCAAGCCGGCGGGCAAGACGGGAGTCTGCAACCGCAGCCGCTGCAACAAGGCCCTGCGGCGCTTCTTCGACCGTGTCCCGCCCGAGCACACCCACGAGCTCCTCTTCTGCCCCTGCAGTGACATGGCCTGCTCGGAGCGGCGCAGGCAGACCATCGTGCCCAGCTGCTCCTATGAGGCGCCTGAGAAACCCAGCTGCCTGGTGCAGAAGAGGAACTGCAGGACCGACTACATCTGCAGGTCAGTTTCAATGGGCATCAGAAGAAAAAATCAGTAAAACTTAACTTGCACTGTTTTTCTCCTCAGTTCTTTCTGCTCATATTCCACAACCTGCTTCAGAAAAATGACGCAACTGTTTTTAAAGGGCCCAGAAGTGGAACTGAGTAAATAACTTCAGTGTTGAGGAGAAACTAGCTATAAGTGATGCTACCAACTTAACTAATTTTACAGTAGCTTATCAGTAGTGATTTACTGTAGCAAATGCTGTAACTTTAAAAGTAACTAACTTCTTACATTTACAAATATAGCGATATAGAGTGGCAAAACAGTGTGTATGACCCCTTAAAAAAGACGAGGTTGAGATCAGTAACACGCTAAGAAAAGGAATATCAAATTAATAGTTTCATATTGAATTGACACCACATCACCCATTCAAAGGTCTACAAGATATTAGTAAAGACAAAGATATATATACATACATATACATATATATATATATATATATATATATATATATTATATATATATATATATATATATATATTACATTTTTACTTGCTACAAAACATTACATAATGTGGATTTTACTTCTGATCATAATGATCAGCAAGCCCGTTCCCTGAGGATGAGACTGATCATTGCCGTCTGGAAAAATACGACTTTTGGCATAGCATCAGGCTGGACATCCTCACCATGCAGAAAATGAAAAAACATCTTTCCTGTTCCAAGAATAATGGGTGCAAGAGAGAAGGAGAAAGTTTTAATGGTGAAGAGCCGTGGCACTTGTGTGATTCTTAAAAAAAAGATAATAAACTGGATAGCCTGATGGCTCTCACTCCTGTTCTCATGTTTTATTAATAGTCTACGGTGAGAAAAGCGGTATGGGAAAACTAACGGCCAAAATCGTCCCCGGGGCTCGTAAATGTGGATGAGGGGAAGTCACTCCTCGGTGATGACCATCGCCATGTGTCGGTAGTAATTAGGTCCTGGATGCGGTGATCTCTGTGGCCCCATGTGCCACTCTCCTTAAGCAAGCTCCCAGAGCAGACTCAGACTCTATTGATCAGGAGACTGTGTCCTCCGCTTGTGCTGCAGGTCCCGTCTGGCCCAGTTTCAGTACGACTGCCAACCCGACCACAGCAGACAGCCAGCGGCTGCAAGCAGGGCACCACGCCGCCTGTCTCCCGCCCCACACCGCCTAATAGGTAGGTACAGAAACAGACAGAGAGAGAGAGAGAGATTTGGCGCACATGCAGTTGGAGGGGAAGTGAGGGGGTGGGAAAATAGAAAGAAAGGCTTGGAAAAGAGTTTGGGTAGACCTTGAAGAAAGATGACAACCCACGAAGGAGAGCAGGGACAATCAGGAGGTATGGAGAGGTTTCTTGTGTGTGTGCTTATGTGTGTGTGTTTACTGAGCGGATCTTGACAAATAGCTGTTCTTGAAGGGGCAGCAAAATTGACGGTGCTCTTTAAAAATATACATCAGATAATACTTAAGGCTGCGCGATTATATCTGAATCATATCGGAATCGGTCAATAATTGTTTTTTTAAGCACGCAGTGGAACGTTCATGAGCAAAATCTCTTATCTTGTGGTGCTCGAGTCTGCCTTCACAAGATTTTTTTTTTAACCAAATTGCGCATTTGTCTCACTGAGCGACTGTGAGCTTGCACATGGGCTGTGTCCTGTTGGCGATACACACTTATTGCGCGGTAGGTAAATCATCCTTTTCTGTGCGCTTTCGTTTTTGTGCCAAATTTTGATTTCAAGAGGGAACTGGTGAAAAAATATCTGGTCTTTACTTGTGCGACTGTGCCTGCGTTCGCACTCAACTCATTCATGCCTTCCTCATTTATCGGCATCGGTATCAACATCGTATCAGCATCGGGTAGATATAGCATAGAGAAACATTGATATCAGCATCGTTAATAATTCCCATATCGCACATTAGATAATACTTTTAAAAACTACCATAAAAATAACATCAAAGCATTTTTGATTAAGATTAGAACAGAGATTATATTTAGGGTTATAGGTTATGTTCATGGTTTAGGGTTGCTTATACACCATCTGAATTCAGTGAAGTCACATCAAAGATCAAATGCCCTTGTGAGTTAATTCACATACATTAGGAATGTTAAAAACAGCTGATAAAAATGAGGTAACTTAGTGGCTTTAAATTATCAATAAACTGGTTTATTAAGGCAGCAAGATTCTAACTCCTGTTAATTAAAAGTTGTTGTTGTTTTTTTTTACAATGCATAATAAGTGTGTGTGTGTGTGTGTGTCCATGTGTGTGCTGGAAAGAAAAAGATAGAGGGTTGCGATAGAGCCCTTTTTCCAGGCGATTGGAAAACAGACCTCCCTGAAGCAGCCCCTGAGTTGTTATTTCTTTTCGTTTCCAGAAACACCTTTGATGGCAATTGGTCTGAAAATGCACACTGTTTATAACCCCTTCAAAAACCATTTTTGCTTTTTTCATGAGCACTAAAAACAAACCAAGACAGGCTTAATGCATTTCCCCCAAAGTAGTCACCACCAGCAGCCCACAGCACAAACACAAGAACACACCCAGGATTTTTTATTAGTTGGCCTGAAGTTTTAACAGCGAGACACTTTCAAACCTTACTGACACCTTTGAGTTGGCAAATTCAGCTGCTGGCCAAAAGGAAAAGAAGGGGAGGGTGGAGGGAGGCTTTGGGGACTTCCAGAGGACCTGATTGTCCTTTATTCTTTTTTATTTTTATTTGCCCTTTCTTCTTTATTTTTCACATGCATAGTAAGAAAAGTCCATGTAGTTAAATATAAGCTAGTTCGCTCATAAGACAAGAAATGCAATAAGTTAGTTAAAAGATTTACTTAAAGACATAGTTTAATGGACACATTGGTCAAATTATAGGTGATAATATCAGGTAACATAATGGAGTACAGGAAAAGGCAAAAAAGCTGATTTTTTCAATTTTGTGGGCGATTTTTTTCTATGTGTTAGAAGTGTGTGTGCATGAGAAAAAATCACTTTATATAAAGCGTCCAGATTTATTTGAAAAATATAAACAACAAAAATATTTTCTTTTTGGTTTCCTGGGGTTAGAGTTAGGGTTAGGGAGTAACTGTAGCTTACATTTGACATTTATGGGCCAGTTTCCCAGTTAGTGATTAAGTTTATGCTTCAGACTAGCTTTGTGTTTCAATATCGAATCTCCCTTTGATTTTTGAATTTAAATAAAGATTATGCTTAATCCGTATTCAAGAAACCAGTCTTATGGGAATTAATGGAAGCACTTGCCAAAGAGATAGAGACAGAACCGGATTTATGAGCATTTAAACATACAAATTCACAGGTTTTTAAAAACATGTGGTGTTCATTTAAATTGGATATTGATTATTTGGTTGATTCACTAAATTTAAAACTGCTGCTTACACATATTTTTAGTTTTAAGGCTGACAAATGCAAATATAATTAGGGAAGTGTTGGAGAGTGAAAAAAGGGTTGTAAAACATGGCAAGCCTTGTTTGCGAGTTCATTTTTCCATTCACATATTACATCTGACAGCACCCACTCAACTGTTTTCCCCCTCATCTAAATTAGGCTCTGCTATTTTTGCTTCACAGACAGGATGCAGAGATTTTTCGCAAAATGCCTTTTATGCCCACAGTTGCACAAGGAATAGTTTTTTCTAGAGCCTTTGATGCTTAGAAATCCGTAGGTAGAATATCAGGAGATCAGAGTCTTGGCAGGCTTTACCATATATCATGTAGATTAAATGCATCAGAATTGATTGCTTCTAGAAGACAGATAGCTGGTGTGTTTTCCAGTCACATAATAACTGTATTTGGCAAACTGGTTCTGACTGGTGGCTTCACGAGATGGAGCAGAACACGTACACGCCTCTTTTGTCATTGGGTAATACTTCCTTGATTTTTGTTATCACTGTTTATTTTTCTCGCTTGCTTCAGTCATATTCATGCAGACTCATTTTTCGTGCCAAACAGCTGAAGGTGGCAAGCTTGTTTGAGGGCATAGATAATTACATATATATATATATATACATATATATATATATATATATATATATATATATATATATATATATATATATATATACACACACACACATATATATATATATATATTATATATATATATATATATATATATATATATGTATGTACACACACACACACACACATACTGTATCTTCAAAAATAACAAAATGATTAATAGTTAATAAAAATATTAGTGGTTTTGTTCCCTTCATTTTAATGAATTGTTAAAGGATCATTATAAAGGGAGACAAAATTGCAAATTATTCCACAACTTTATTGCTACAGAACGTCAAAAACACAGCAACTTTCATTGCAATTTTTTAGAAAGGTTGCCGCAAAATCAGGCATTTTAGGCCACAACAATCTCAAAAAAGGCCCGCGACATCCTGGAGGGACATCTTGACTTGTGTTAAGCATTTTTGCTCTGTTTTACTACCTAGGGGGACACAATGAAATTATGGGATTGGAAAGTCCAGTAGATTGTCCAGCGCTCACTCACATTAGATTTTGACCAAAAAATGTGTGAAACTGCTTTTTTAAAATTCAACTAATTCGACTAGTGTGTGATATCAGATGCAGCAAATATTTGTGTTAATGGATCAGTTTCATTACTGTTAGTTATGATGTGAAGTCTGGGTGCTGTACACAGGCCGTGGGGGCTTTTATGACATATTTTAATCAGTGCCGGAGTGATATGCACAAATCGAACCCAAGACTGCTGTTCTTACAGACATGATAAATGCCAGAGCAATTTATTTGATGGATAGGTTTTTTGAATGTGTGCAAAAATATGACTATGACTAGTGATTATATTCTAAGTAAAGATCTTGTGTTTCCACAGGCAGTCCCATCACCCCAAACTACGTCGATAACTCCACATCCAACGTGTCGCCATGGTGCACATGCTCGGGAAGCGGTGATCAGAAAGAACAGTGCACAGAATTTCTGGATTATTTCACAGATAACGTCTGCCTTAGTGAGTCTTACACACCTTCTCTTGGAGATACTCAGAAAAGTGTGCCTTTACTACAATCAGAAATCATGCTAATGTGATTTTTATCTGTAAAGTCTGAAAAAGATATTGTATTATTAATTTTTAAATATTTGCAGTGACAGTTAACACAGAACTGAAAAAAGATGTCCTCAGAAAATGAAAATCAATCAAATTTTTCTGTTTACTTGGCTATGGTAAATCTATTCGATGTTTTGGATTTAGAAAATGAAATGCTTGGAGATCATCTCTATTTGCTACTTTCTTGGGCTTTTTCATTTTAGTCTTATTTTCCTCTCAGCAAAGCAATGTTTGTAGTGTTTTTTTTTTAAATACGATCATTATTTACAGCTCAAAATTGTTCATCTACACACTCTACGTCCCACTTTATAAGAAATAATATAAAGGCACTCAGCGCTTTCACCGTTCTAACGTTTTCTGTAACTGCTTGTGACTCAAGTCCAGCCACGTTTGCGCTCCTTTTTTTCTGCACAGCCACTCACATGTGCACTGAAGTGAAAAATCTGCCCATTACAATAACAGCCAAATTGCTTCCATAATTATGTCAGAATAGCCTTGGCACAAAATACTGCTTGCATTAAAGTCTCAAGTGTGTGCACCGCGACGTCATATTTGTTTAATGAGCTGCTTGGTTGGAGAATATTCCACTCGTTTACTCTCCATGTTAACACTGAGAGTGAGACGATTGCAGCTTTTGTTTAACGGGTGCTACTGCGATGATGGACGCTTTCACTGGCGTTCTGAAGAACGCCAGTGAAAGCGTCCATCATCGCATTCACTGGCGTTCTGAAGAACGGCCATTCAAAAGAGTCCCAGCTGTTTTAGAAGAGCTTTACTTTGAAGGATACATGAATCCTCCTGGTTTTAGTAAACCTGCTCCCTCATCGCAATCCTGATAGACATCTTATCTCACATTCTGTAACTTATCATTGCCCATTGTAAAATGGCACATATGGCATCCCACCAAATTATGAAGCTACATAATATTAAATACGGTTTATAGTGAAGAGCAAAAATGACCTAAAATGACCAGCAGGCCTTTGAGGTGGCACCGGGCAGCAGGAACATGACCTGTTTTCACCTTTCCCAAAGCCATTAGTCTTACTTTAGTGCTATTGTCCAACATGCACACACACACACACACCTTCCTCCTTTCCAAGTGGCAAACCCAAGGCCCCACGTTTCTTAAGTTATGATTTAAAAAAAAAGAAAAAACGCCCCCATCTGTTCCTCATGTCTCGTTACTCTGCCTTCCGCTCAAGTGGTGAGGAAGGGATTTTACTTTTTTTCCCTGCAGTTTTGTGTGTAAAAAGAATATTCCTTGCCATTAATCTCTGTAGCAGTCAATACACACAATCACTAGTGCGGTTTAATGAGTTATATGAATTGCAGGAGGAAGGTTTCTCTTTTTCTCCACTCTCTTTTTCCTCTTAACCAGACTTTCTCCCTCTCGTCCTTCATCTTTCTCCTCTCCTGCCTCTTACAATAGTGTGCCACTGCCAGTAACGAGGCGGATGGCCGTGATCCGCTGTGGCCGCTGTCTACGGAATGCTCTGTGATGCAAAGCAAATGATTCTTTTACTTTTTTCCATCCATTGTGCCTAACTCAGATGCTTCTACATGCCTCAGTAGTGCTCGACGATGCCCGCCCCCTCCTTCCCCCCCTCACGCTCCTTCTATCCTTGTGCTAGCGATGCCCGTGTGGCCTTTTTTCAATGATTCACCCTCGTTATTGACTGTGCCTTTTACCCGGCCCTGCTCAAACAGAAATCTCTGGCACAAAGTAAATCTTCCATCCCATCCGCCATTGCCGCCACTTTATGGATGAAGGGAGGGGATGAAGGAAGGGAGGGAGGGGGGCGCGCTGCGGAGGAGTGTGAGGATTCTGAGAGCTGTTTGGCCGAGCCACTCGTGAGTCAGTTAATGAGAGGAACTGGAGAGCCAGGTGCAGCTTGTAGACCTGAGAGGAATATTGAGAGCTCGTCTTCCCTATTCAAGCTCTGGCGAAGCCGCTACCGCTGCCGCCCATTCGCTCGCCTGCCCGCCCGCCTCACGGCCCTGAATTCAAATAGCTGTCTGATAAAACGAACTGAGAGCTATTGAAGGGAGCTCTCAAGCACAACAGGGCAATTTGCTGTGCCTTAGCCTGAAATGTCTTTACTCTGAGCTTTGACTCACGTCCCGTTGTCCGTTTTTGTGAATAGGGAATGCTCTCGTCACATTTGGGAATGGAATGGACCTCACGCCCACCCCTGGCCAATCGGAGCGCTTAAGCCCTGTGACAGACAGAGGAGCATGGCACACTACTGCTGGGTTTGTCTCCATGGATACAGAACAGAACATTGTGAGCCCAGCCATACCCACACAGGTGAGGGTTAGGGGGTGGAGAATGGACAATACTAAAGCAATGCTATTGGGACTCACATTTCCTAATTACAGGGTCAACTTGGGGTCCAGGTTCCAACGGTGGTGTTTTTAGACCCTTCTGGGACCTGAACCCTCAATCTAATGGTTGCCAACACAGAATTCCAGTATTTCTACCCCATCAACACCACCACCAACACATGTTGTGCATAGAGTTCACATCAACATGGCTTTACTCTTCATGCTTATGCTTACAAGTAATGCCCAAAACTCACAGATGTACAGTATAGAAAGATATGAAAGAAGCAGTTGCACATTAAACATCTACTTTTATGTTATTCATCAGATGCTCTTATCCAGAGTGACTTACATTTTCTTATTACCATGAGTGTCCCTGAAGCAATTTGGGCTTTAGGCGCTTGCTCAGGGGCCCAATGATGATGTTTTTGCTTCTCCTGAGATTTGAAGTGCTCAATTTTATGGTCACCACTCAGACCATTGCAGTGCCACCCATCACGTCAACCAATAATTAGATATTTTTTTTCTTTGCAAACTACTCTCAGTTAAAAATGGAGATCTTTATTTAAATTTTTGCTCTGTACCTGTGGAGTTCTGCCTCTCTCAGTCAACATCACAAATCACTCCCAAAAAGTAAGTCTTAACCAGACTCTGGGTCCCAGGTGCCTAGTGCTACCAAAAAAAACAGTCCTACATTGTTAATTAGCTAATAAGTTGGACCAGGTGTTCTGTATTTTTGGAATACCCTAATCTGTGCAGTATGCAAGAAACAGAATTAATAACCACTGGCGTAGTGCAAATACATTTGCTGCTTTTTATAATGGGCAACTTTAAATTGGCCCTGTAAGGTGTGACTGAGAGAGTGTGTGTGTTCCCCTGCGGTGTGTTGATGGTCGCCCATGGTTGCCTCCCCACCTCACGCCTGTAGGCCAGGGATAGGCTCCAGTCATCGCGACCCTGATAGGGATTACGCGGTTCAGAAAATGAATGAATGAATGAGTGAAATATTCCTTAAACCATATCTTTTAAATTGTCTGCAGCACTCAAGCTATTGGTATTATTTCCTAAACATTTTTTCTAAACAAATCACTGGCATCATATGTATTATAAATAAACTAAAGATGATATTAAGTAGATGTGCATAGGTTATATGCAAACACTTCAGTATTTGAATTTTGCTATTTGTTGTTTGCTCGGGATCATTTCCCTGAATCACATGATTGCTAACAACAGAAAGCAAACTGCATTTAAAGTTGGCTGTTTGAGAGATTGTTTACAGGCGTCATTAATAATGTGTGATTAAAATTATGTCCCCTGCTACATGAATATTGCTTCCATTCTGCTTGTGACTTTGATTTTAAATTGATTAATCTTTCTGCTGTAGCACTATGCCTTTATTGGACCTAATTGAATATCCTATGTTTAGAGATGTTAGATGAATGATGATACCATCGGCTTTAGATCTGCCATTACTCATCTTTTCCACAGTTTACAGTTAGCAAATCATTTTGGCAGATGAAACGGCCTGTAGTTGCATCTAGGCTCTACACTAACCAGAAATTGAATTTCTGCTCCTTATAGCGTGCCCTGAAATTACAGTCAGCTTAAAAACTATTGAAATCAATTACAAATTACACAACACTCTTACATGCCATCAGCCATCAATTATGCAATGCACTTAACCGCTCGATCAAGAATCAACTCAGCACAGCAGGAAAGAGTTGGAAAATAATTATACGAAGCATGTGGAAACATTCTTCCTTTAAAATTCAATTTGTATTTCCTTTACGTGTTCTTTTTCCTAGGAAACAGAGAATGAGAAGCTTTGGGGCGACTCCACCGGCCCCTTCACCACGCACCGTAACTCCGCACACATGAACGCTCGCGCCTGTCTGCCGCTGCTCACGTGGCTAGTGCTCGTCCTCCTGCTCATCTGTGATCAGTGAAAAGAGCTGAAGCAAGTTCGGGATTTTTCCTAAAAGGATCCCAGGACAATGGACCAACTGCACAATATTTTTTTATTCAAGAGTGAGAAAAAAATGTCCTCTGCAGCCCTGTGCAAGCAATGTTCGACTCATCACATTATACTTGTGTTTCTGTGGAACTGTGAAAGTCTGCAAGACAAGCCAATGTCAGTACTGGGCTCTGCAGAAGCAACATTTTTACAAAACTGAAGCAAGGTTTTTTTTGTAACTGAAATGCTTATGGGAGGCGCACCTGTACATATGTACATATCATTATGTCCATCTCAAAATTGATCGTCCATCATACTGTACAGATTCGGCATCTGGGCCAGTGTGTTTTTGTCTGGGTTTTTCGAAAGCTGGCCAAGCCGCCAGCATTTTGAAATCACCTGGTGGTGAGATGTGTGGAGGAAAGAATCGAAGTCTTGTTTCTCCTTTATAGCTCCTCATGCATCACTTCAAGCGTGCAGAGGCACCCCTGGAGGAAATTGGGATTTAATATCGCTCTGTTCAAGTTGAGTGAAAAGAAACACGAAGTCTGTTTTTGATCAATACTGGGATGACAAAGCCTTTGGGTGGAGGTAAACAATACGTCTCCTGACGCCTGAGCCCACATTCTGGACAAATGCTTGTTTCTAGATCATTCAGAGGCACGGTGTTAGTTTTCTGGAAGACAACTTAACTCTCTTTACGCCTCACCAAGCACCAGATATGAGTTCAGCATCTGCAGTATGAGTCCCCCCTGCGTGTTACTCTGAATTTTTCCAGCCATTATGGGACAAGTTGCAACACAGAATCCCAGTCTTTCTACCCCATCAACACCACCACCAACACATGATGTGCATAGAGTTCACATCAAAATCCCTTTACTCTTCATGCTTATGCTTACAAGTAATGACCAAAAAACTCACAGATGTACAGTATAGAAAGATATGAAAGAAGCAGTTGCACATTAGACATCTACATTTATGTTATTCATCAGATGCGCTTATCCAGAGTTACTTAGATTTTCTTATTGTCCCTGGAGCAATTTGGGCTTTATGGGCTTTGTGGGACAAGTTGCAGCCTAAACTGTCTACCCTATGCTACATCACCCTTTGCTGGTCTGTCAAAGGAAGATTTTCAATTTACCGTTTTTCTTTATACTCCATACCTGACAGTCATCTGGTCGGTTCATTTAGATGTGCTGGTGTGGGGAAAATGTTAAACTACGCCAATGAAAAAGCATTCCGGAAGTGGAATTTAAAAGCTCTGTTCATCTCTAAAGATTTCAGGCCATGATGCTCTGGAATGGATGAGAAGTGTGACCTGTGCTGAGTGACATTTTCCAGCCTTGAATGAACTCCTGCTTTACTGAAACTATCTTGTGAAGTGTTGATGTGCAGAGAAGATAATGAGGACTGATTTCATTACCTAAAAGCAGCGTTGCATTGGTCTTATAGCTGTAATGCACATGGAAAGCTCAGCATCGTTTTGTATCCCATGTGGATCAGCATAATGGTGTCTTTATGTGTCGTATTCCTGTTTGAGAGTCACAGTGTTAATGGCAATGTTTGTATCCAAGTTCGCGCTGCCCTCCAAACCACAAGTTGGCCGTTATCGCAGCGGGAGGCGAGGTTGGTCCGTACTGTAGATCTCAGATGTCCTTCACTCCCGGCGCAAGACTGCGAATCTCATTCTGGAACGTTCTGAAGTTCATCTCAGTCACTGCCAATAAAAGATGCTGGTTCATTTAAAGGCTGTTGCTTTCCTTGCGTGACTGGAAAAGTGAAGAGAAGCAAAGTGTGGAAAAGTTTGTTCAGGTGAAAATCCACACGGCACATGTCTCTGTCAAAAACAACATGCTTATTGCCAGTTATTGTGAGGGGAGGTTATTCTTGGAAAGAAAAGAGCTGATGCAGACACACAGTGTGACGCAGAACCTGTTTATAACTGAGTAAATCATCTAAGACTATGGCAGGTAAGTCGTTCTTTGGATCTCAGCAGGGCAGAGCTTGTCAGCAGGCATAATGATGAGGTTAAGCCACACTCAATCAAAAGCGTATTTTTATGCATTCGTTCTAAAATGACTGAGACCCATAGCCACTAGACTTTAGTCTATAACATTTACCAGTAAAACGGCATTCTTTATTCATTACTTTCTTTATTTACGTAGTGACTAGCGAGCATTTCATTTTGGAGCTAGTCTACTTTGTGCCGTTTTCTCTTTACAAGCTGGGGCGAGTGCTGTGGTTTCATCCTCAATCAAGGGCCCAGATTGCTCGAGGGGTGAAATATATATTTTTTCAAGTCAGAGCAGCTTTGAAAATAGGGGAGAAAGCTTCTCAATGGTCCTAACATCTACAATATAGCTTCTGGACATGCTGACTTAGTTGTTTACCAAGTCTTAAATTAAAGGTGTCGTCGCCAACTTCACACTAGCTGTATTTTTTGCTGAGTTCTTGGCTACTGAGAGCTCTTAACGTCTCCTCTATCACCTTAAATAACGCCTGTTTGATTACTGTTAACTGGCTCTTTGGAAAGAATAGCCATATTGTTAAGAAGTGGACACCACAGAGAGGACTGTTGTCAAATGGTTACCACTCTTTTATCCAATTACTTTCAATTTCAGCACCCATGGAAATTGTTTTTATACAAGCTGCACTTTGCACTTTTGTACAATACAATTTCTAGAAGCAGTTTTGATTAGCTTTTGGTCATTCATGGATTTTAAATTAAAATCTGAACCTATTCAACAGACATTAATGTGTTTTTTAACTGGTCAGATTAGATGCATTTGTCAAAATTTTCTCTCACTTATATTACAGAATCCAGAAGATTGATAACAGTGATTTTAAAAAAGGGAAAATAGGCTTATTTTGAAAGTCCTTAATTTCTTGTTGTTCTTGCAAACACAAACATGCGCACCTTAAAATGCAATTTATGAGAATGACCTGCTATGAAAACCGTCTATTTAACACTCCACCGCTCTACAGATTAGAATTAGAAAAGTGTGGAAAGGACAAAGGCTATTACAAAGTTCAAGCACCATCTGTTATGACACAGAGGCAGCAAGTTTTTTTTCACTTAGAGCAATGTGGGCACTTTACATTTCAACACTGCCTCAAAACACATCCCCACAACAAACTCATTTCACATGGGATCTTGGATCATTGGCAAAATAAACTCGACAGAGTCACGGTGCAGGGAAAATCAATTAAATCCATTTGCTGAGGTGCGCTAAAAGCGCTTTGTTTCAAAAGAAGAGCCTCGGGACAGAGGCGGAAGGGCCGGAGAGCCGTAATGGGGCGGAATGTTTCTCCTGCACACCTCTCCATTGCAGGCCAGGCCGCTCCTCTCATCACATTCATCCTTTTCATTTAATTGATCTGTCTGGGAGGAGGAGGAGGAGGAGGACCACGTCATGTCATAATCCATCTCCCTCCTCTACTGGCATGTGTATTAAAGGTAATTGTTTGATAGATTTGTCGGAAAGTGCAGCGGCATGGAATATTCTGGCTGTTTCTGATGCAGAAGTGGAATAAAGTCGAAGCCGTTGCACAATTATGACAGATCTGGGGCGCCATTTTCACATTGGCGAAATGGAGACTATTGCCTTGACACTAACACAGTGTGAACAAATACAGCTAAACACACACATGCACAAAATAGTGCCATTTATGCATGTAATGCCTCTGCTTTGCTCTTCTTCTCTTCTTACAACATTTCAGTCAATCTTTTATGACACCTGTGAAATAAACTTTATTGACCTGACAGACGACAGAGATCTGAATGGCTTTTTCGCTAGATATGGCTTAAGTGCTTGTGGACATCTTCCAAACCAAACCAGGGTTGGATATAAATAATAAGGACAGTATTTTTTATTTAAATCAGAAATAATAATGCTAGTGGGCGGCATGTTACAGAAATATCCCGCTTTACCAAATGCCAGTGGCCTTTTTTCTCGCAACCTTTTACTGCGAAATCACTGACCGCAACCCAGAGGCTTCAAGATGAGAAGTAGCCACTGCTAGGAAATGCACAACTTCCAGTCATCTTTAATGCGAACAGTGACCAAGGGTCATTTGACGGTTCCAATCCATTCATTACCGTGTCTTTTGCAGGCACCCAGTCTACAGAGGCACCAGCGAGTGACTCTGATAGCTTTGATAGCTTTGATCATTTACCTTTAGATGTGGCCAAGTTTTAATGATTATGACACTTCAAGGTGATTCCTTTGGAGAGCTGATAATGACCCAGCTCTAGTGTTTTGTCACCATGGATATTACACCGCTTAGGAGGGTTCACCGGGGTTTGGTGCAGGAAAGATAGATCAGATAAAGATGTGCACATCTTTATTGCCTGCATTTGCAAGTCCTATGCGCCTGACATTTAAGCCTGACTGTTATGACAAACGGAAGAACCGCGAAGAGCATTGGGATTGTTTTGGCTGCTGATAAACATAAAATATATCGCGCTGAGGTAAAATCCACCAAGGTCGAGCTTCTAATCCCTTATGTCACTGCTGTTTTTCCTCCTTTCTCACTACAGCATGCCTTTTATGTACGACACTAACTGCCCGCTGTAAAGGTGGGGGATAGCAGTCGCTCGGGAGAAACCCCATTTTCTCCAAAGTTCATCCCCAACAATGTCTTAAAGCCAGAGCACGATCGATAGGAACAATCGAGAGGTGTGCCAGGGGTAGGGTGGGGTGCTGAAAGTGAACTGAGATGGGGGGGAGACAAATCTTTTGCCATTATAGCAGAATTCCTGCACTAGCTGAACTGCAAATCTGTCTATTCACTCCAAAGATGTGTTGGCGCATGGAGGACCTCTTTACACACGCACTCCTCCAATTATTCTCCCAGCTGAGGTTTGTCGGAAAGTACTGTGATCGATTTTCTCCTCATCGCTGTAAACACAGCGTCAAAGCAGCCCGCGAGTTCACCCACCACGCCGACTTCATTTTCTCAGAGTCCCGGCTTTCCTGTCTAATGGCTTGTTGTGAGCCGTGCATGCTTAGGGATCCGCCGTAGGTTTCAATCTCGAAAAGAAGCGTCAGAGCCTGTCTTGGCGCTCTTTGGTCCAAGTTAATGTAGCTGCAGAGCCGTGTTTGTGCTGAAGGTGGAGGGGGGCAGTTGGAGACAGGCAGAGCAAGAGGGTTTACTTAGCTGTGGTTATTAGAGATTAACCTTTTCAAGGCTTTCAGCTTGAACACATGTCGGTGTATGAGCAGGTTCCCGATTAGTAGTTAGCAACAGGGTTAATGTAATGCATTGTATCATTAAGCACAACATTCTCAATATGATACATCAGGGAAACAATGTAAATTCTGACCACTGAAACATTTAACTGTAAACACCATAAATACATATATAATACTCTGCAAAACTCCTAAAAACAATTTTGTTGGCTTTTGTTGATTAAAGGAGCTGTCTTCCTTTAGTAACTTGAATTAAGGGCCGTGCTTAGGGGTGCAATGGTAGTTGTTGTAGCAGTAAGTAAGATCTAAATTTGAGCCTACAACCTCTTGTACCATACGTAATTATCATACCATTACATCATCACCAATAGCAATTAATCAAAAACATGGTATTCAAACCTACACTACTGGGTAAAAATGAGACAAACACAATTTCTTGCATGTTTTATGATTACTTTTCTTGTTTATCAAACACGGGTGAAATAAATAAGTGTTTCACAATATTGTCAGCATTGTCTGTAGCCAGTGTACAGTAGAAGGGGACGACTTCTCCCTTGTCTTTAGAGTTGTCTTACAGCCTCTCACAGTGTGCTGCGTCAGTGCTGTTCCATTCATGTCTGACTGCTTCCCATAACAAGTCAGTGCTCCTAAATTATCTGCCATCAATTGTGACCTCGATGTGTACCGATGTGGAACTTAATTGGACACTAAGTAAAAAAATTAATGACCCTACAACTAGACACTGCCTGCTCTCATCAGTGCTTTAAGTATCTGTATTAAGCACAATATTCACAATTGTAATTCCCTGCCTGAAGGATGAAGCAGATCATTGCCTCATTTTTTTGCCCAGCAGTGTAAATAAAGGTCATGATGTAAAAATAAACAGCAAAATTTGTTGTGAAATGCACTTACTGGCCAGTTTGTCTTGCAGCCAGGATGTTTATCTTGTAGCTTTCTTGTACCTTGGTGGTGTAGAGCTACATACTACTTTATCGGGTGATTATTTGTCATCCTGAACACACCACGGCACACAGTGCACCACAATGAAATGCATTTAACCCATCTGTGACGGAGGAGTGGGCAGATGATATAGGCAGCGCTCAGGGATTACTGCTTGTGAACAGTACTCCACTCAAGAGAACCTAAGTGGTATCTTTACCAGGATGGAGTGAACTGGAGTTGAACTGGTGACCCTAAAATCACAGGAAAACCTCCCTAAATATTACACTATGGTTAGGATGAATATTGGATGAATATTAATAGGCCAAGGTTAATATATTATTAACCTTGGTTGTGTCTTATGATCTCACACCAGCCCAACACACTCCCATGACAATGTCGGATGTGTTGAAAATAATCCACCACCTAAATAATATCAGGTCAAACACGGTTAGACACAGACTCAATACAGTACATCAGATAAACATCATAAATTTTGATTACTGGAATAGATCTCACTCTTTTCTTAGATTCATTCATTGATTCATTCATTATCCAAACTGCTTAATCCCCATTGGGATTGTGGAGACCGGAGACTATCCCGGTGACCAACCCTGGGCAGGTGCCAACACACTCACACCCTCATTCACATCTCATGGGGCCAATTTAGAGTCACCAATTAACCTATAGTGTATGCTTTTGGACTGTGGGAGGAAACCCACACAAACACGAGGAGATCATGCAAACTCCACACAGAAAGGCCCTCCAGCCAACCCCGGGACCAAATCCATGACCTTCTCCACTGTGTCACCGTGCCGCCCCTTCTGCTTATATATAACGGGCCCAAATAAATAAATGAATAACACTTTTCAGCAGTTCCAAAATTTACATTGCTATGAACTATGGTCATGGTCTATAAATCATAATGGATATTTTAGTGTGAAATAAACTCAGGAACATTTATCTGTTAACATGTAGTATTTGCTTGAATTGATAACGACTAGTAACATTGGACCAGGGATCCTGAGATGTAAATCCCCCAGCGATACTGCTGTGTTTTATACACTTATGCACTAACACACATTACCATGACAGTGTCACTGCTGTGGTTAGAATGATCAGCCACCTACATAATATCAGGTCTGCTAGGAGGTCGGTGGTCAAAAACTGTCCAGCGGTAAATAGGGTGAAAGTGGATGATAGTGAATGACAACCGGTTTGTTTTTTCATGTTCGAATGTGCAATGAGTGTATGTTACACTCTAGTTGGTAAACAATTGTTCAGCTGAGATGATAAGTAAATAGAATTTTACATCTCAGTTATTGACTAATATGGATATTAATGAAAAACAGCTTCACAGAATGCCCACACACACACACACACACACATTAAGTTTGCTGTTAAATTTATACAGGGTTTATAACACCTTTGTTCTCCAAATATGTGTGATCCCCCAAGATTAATTATTTTCCAGCTTTGTGAGGATATTTTCATGTTACAATTACAGAATTTATTTGGGAAAACTAAATGAGGTTGATTTGCTTTGGTTGCTGAGGTTCAGGTTAGAGTTAGGTGTAGCTGTAGTTTTGGTATTATTTACTTCTAGTCACTATGGGAGTCAATTAAAGCACCTCAAAATGATGTAACGTGTGTTTGTGTGTTTCTGCATATACTGTATGTCTGTTGCCATGTCTGGTTGCCACGTCTATAGCAGCAGATCTGTGTGCTTTATGTTATTAGACTGGACAGGGCTTGCTAAGGGAGATCAGATGGTTTATACTGGAACATTTTCACATCCCGGCTCTCTTCCATTCCAGCTCCAACCCAGGCCTGTCCACCTGAGACCTCAAAACTCTCAGGGGCAACACAGACCATGCAAGACATGACTACTGGCTCAGAAGTCAAGAATTCAAATAAATTCAGAATCTGAAAAGCACCAACATAGTAAAATTAGACTGTGACTGTGACTGTGCTAACTCGATGTGACTGTATGTAAACTGAATCCTTGCCATCATATGATTTGAGATCTGTTGTACACTTAACATGCCCAATAATGAAGGGGAAATATGGAATGTAGAGTTTCAGAACAGCGCTTTTTATGTTAAATGTGGTCTTATTATAGCTCCGCAATTATACCAGGCTGTTGATAGAGAGGGTCTAAAACACAGCTCTGCTAGTGCTCTTCTGACCTTGCATGAGATGTTTTATTTCATGTAATACTTAGTGCTCTGATCTTCCTGATTTGACCTGAGAATATATTTGTTCAAACTTTTAAATGTTGTTAGTAAGCCAATTTTCCAGGCTTGATTCTGCGTGGGCTGCGCTGTGCCAGCATGTCCTCTTCCCACCATGCCAGATGCATTCCCATACGTGACTTTCCGCTTCATCCAGTATGCTCTCATTCATCCAATAGTAAGTAAATAGCTATATTTTTATTCACCCTAGTCTCAGCCCTCTGTTCCCCCACCCGAAACAGCCGTGCCGTGTAAATGCGACCCTCGCTGCAGATAAAGGTGTTTACCAACGCATTGGGCACAGTAATTGGGTCATAACTTATTCATTTGCAATGCTCCTCCGTCAGGTTGGCGTTAGCCCAAGGTCAGATTCACCGTAGTGTTCAATAACTTGGAGGAAATGAGGTAATGCGAATCAATACGGCGGCCTAAGCATGCAACAGACAAAGCGTGCATTAGCTTTCAGGTGGGGCGTCTGTTTGGCAGATGGCACGGCCTCGTGCAGGAGGAGAGGGGGTTAAGCGCTTTATTCTCATGGCACACTGAAGAGCCCATCCCCCATTATATAACTGCTAATTGGAATGCACTCCATCGCCGGCGTTAACAAATAGAAACTAGGGATGTCAACAGCACCCTTGATGAGTAAAAAGCCTCGCACAGCTTACCGCTGACACGGCGGAGGAACTTTTATGGGCTTTTATGATAATTACAGAGTCAAGATGGGCACAGCCAATCAGATAACTTCACAGCAAATTGTGGCTCTTGTCTTAAGTTGCATCGGGCGATTAACTCAGGGATGCTATTTCACCCTGTCACTTGTTATGCAGGGAGAGTATAAAGAGAAGAAGATTTTTCCCCCTACACATGATAAAAACTTTTAATAAGGGTTTGTTTAAGCAGCAGTTGATCCAGATGCTGAGGTTCTGAATGAAACAGGGCGTGGCTCACCGTGTGGTCAGATGTTGGATGTCAACTGTTGTAAACTCTCTGTGTCTCATGTCTCAACGCATGACCGGTTTAGCACTGGGATCTGGGTTGACGGGAGCTAGAAGAGTTTCGCCCTCAGGGATCCTCTCTGCCTGGCCATAGATGCTGGGACTTGGCTGCCATATTGGTACATCTCTCTTTCTCTCCTTCTCTCTCTTTCTCTCTGGGCTTCTGACTCTAATAAAGCATTTTCAGCTTCATATCCATCGGCATCTGTCCATCATTGGTGACTGGCCAGCCAGCAGTCGGCCAGGCCTCAGGCTAAATCGGAGAGACGGCCAGCTATAGCACAATGTCTACAGCTCAGACTGTACCATAGCTGTAGTTGAAGGAGTATGAATGGAAAGAAAGTAACTAGAACGCCAGTATCATTTGCTTCCATTAAGAACTCACTTTCTGAAATTCCTGAGGTAACTGCTGGCCTGCGATCTGTGGTTGGCAAAACTCTGAAACTTTGATATTAACATTCTATAGATTTTGACCTCACTGCAGAGGAGAATGATGCCTCCATACTTCTCCTTGAACAAGGTGAGTGTGGTAGATGGAGTGGGGGGGGGTCTCTCACCCTTGATCTGAATGTGGCCCTTTTGCTATAGCTTCCAATCAGACCTCACACTAAGGCAATCAGCAAAGTGCTTCAGACACAATCAGACGAAGGTATTAGTCATTAAGCAACTAATAGGTATTCTTACATCCCTAAAAAAAGACTTGGTGAGGTAACAAGGTGAACTTCCCACTCCTGGCCAGGTTATTACCATGCTCTCACTTTCCCCAGGTTTGCTGTGAGGCTAGACTCTCATCAGGGTTCAGCAGGTCCAACTTCACTTGGTCAAATTGAGTCCAGACACAGCCCACTGCTCTAAATCTCATTTGGTAATAGAGATGGACTTTGTGTGGCCATTTGCTAATGAAATGAGGTGAGGAAAGGAGGAGGAGGAGAAGGAGGAGGTGGAGGAAGTAAAACGACAAAGAGGAGAAAAGAAATGCTGGAGCATATATAGAAATACTGATGATTCACCTAAATCACAAGCAGAGAAAATGCTGTTGACAGAGCTTGTATAAGCACCAAATCGGCAACGCAGTATCCAGTTACATGTGAATGTGTGTGTGTGTGTGTGGCGTGATAGAGAGAGAGAGGGAGAGAGAGAGAGAGAGAGAGAATAATGCTTTTGGGTTTTTTCTGATCTGATACTGTTCTGTTTTGTAGAGATACTGCCCCCTACTGTTTGTTAGACGCACTGCATAATTCCATCCATCCTCAATTTCAATTGTTTTATATTTGGCTCTAGAGCACATCTGGCACATTCTGCCATGCACTTTTACATACCAGTTTTGATTTTGGAATTTTGGAAAGAGCACGATAGATGTCAGCATCTGATTGGTAAGAGCTCTCAACCGTCATATCTGCTGCATTTAGTACAACAGTGTCTTTGACTTTGGACACTGACATTGTGACCATATGACCTGCTGTACACTATCCAAAGATCTCTCTGCTGATAAAAAGTGGTATTAAATCCTGGGTTTAATACTGTCCTTCACACGCTGTCAGATAACTGAAGGACCTGAAGGAAAACCAGAAAGAAACAATTTTCCCCCACCAGTCGACTGATTTTCTCCGAACAGCCAAGGCAACCTTGAGGATAAGAAAAGGGAAACCCTCTCCAGAATTCTAACCCAACTGCTCCAAGGCAAAAGGCAGAATTGCTGTTAATGGCCAGCTGTTTGGTCAGGGCTGCACTCTCCACAGGTATCAGTTTTGAGTTTGATCCCTCTAATGAGCTCTCCTTCATAACAACGAATGGAGTCCAATTAGTGAAATTGACTTTTGTGGTGAGTCTTTGGAACAAACTCATCCAGACGGTAGTGAGCAGAAGCATTTGAAATGGAATATCAAATAAAAACTGAATGGAAAGGCAGGCAGGAAGTTCCATTGTATTAGACATTTGAAAGAAAGTAGCTACATGTGATCATTGTATGCAGAGTATTTTTAGCTCGCCCTGCAATTCATTTCCTTTTGTTGAACAAGATTGCGGTGTACTCAGGTATTATCATGTTGCAAAGATATTCACTTTTGCATAATCGTATATTGTACCGCACAGTCAGATTACCCCCTTTTGTACAAGATTATGCCACGGCTCCAGCACACAATGAAAACTAAACCAAAAATAGGACAGAGGTAGGTAAGTAATTATGCAACAGGGATAATACCAGACAGCAGAGGAATTTTTAAACCAAAGAATTATGTTTCACACTCTCTGATTTTCAAAGCTTTAGGGGAAGCGTGGAACAACAAATTCTCTGACAAAACATTAGTAAATAAATGCCATACTGGGCACCATGTAAACAGGCACAAACATTTTTAACCCACAGTATATGCCTACACATGCAAATGATAGACACAGTGATAGACTTCATCAAGGCATAGACCAGCAATAATCATCAAATTATAGACCATAAAAGATCATGAACCAGCTCAAATTCTTTATGTATTCATTTATTTATATTTACATCTGCAGATTTGAATTGATGCTCTTGTTTAAAATGACACTGTATTTTCCAAATACAGGAAGACATGATCTCCCTGGATCAACTTGGGGTTAGCTAGCAAAAGTTTGAAGTTCACACGTCATTCACGCTCCACTATCACACAGGAGCTTTTGTCACAAGTGTCCACTTGTACTGCCAGTACCGGCCAGGCAAAATTGACAGACCGGGCCAAGAGGGTGAGTCCTCAAACAGCCTTTACCGCAACGTGCTCAGTGCAGTGCTCCGAAACTCACATGTTGGAATCGCTTCTATCAGCCTCATCCAGAGAAGGAGCACAGCCATGTTGCCCCACTGACCTGTTACTCCTGATAGGGTTCTATGATCACACCTTTCACGTGGAGTTAGAGTGATACATGTCCTTGTGTGGCATTGGCATAGTGCCAACCCTGAAATGTATGCTGAGATTGCTGATTGTTAATAGCCTGAAAATGGCTTACTACTGGTGGATTTAGCAGGTTGCCAGCTTGTCCTTTTGTTATGATCAGCAAATGTTGTGTTGAGACCCTTTCTGGCTGATTTTCGTGCAGTGTTAATTTTAGGCTTAGGCTAAAACTTTGGATGAAAATACTTATTAGTTTTAGTTACATTTTAGTCATTTCAGTCCTTTGTAGTTTGAGCCTAGTTCAAGTTTACGAAATAAGGTACATTTTAGGCATTAATTTTAGTGAAAATGTTTCCTCTCTTTAAACATTGACTAGAAAACTTTCTATGCTTGTGTTAGGATTCATCAGTTCATTTTAGCTAAGCACTGTGGCAAAAATAGCATGGCAGTGTGCCTTCAAGTGTTCTTGAGGTTGGATGTATGCTTACCACTTACCCTGAAGTCACAGAATGTCTCCCCAACTTCTTTTAATGCAGTGTATTGTATGTTCTATTAAGTGGAATTATAAATGTGTGTTATAAATGTTCATAAATCTAACCACAAATCTAATAAATTTATGCCCAAGCAACCCTGAAGCCATATTGTTATTTACAATTCATATTTTATTATCAGTCATCAGTAGAAATATCTTGTATGCACATAAAGTTACCCTGTGTACATTTGAAAATATGTTGTGAGTTTGTAAAAATATGTCATGATCACACAAAATTGGCTGGTTCCTTTAGAGGCTCTGTGGTTTAGTGGAGCAATATCTGTATGCCTGGGATTCCATCTGCATCAACTTCTCAACCAATCCAACCGATGACACAGAGTCACAGCTTAAACATTCTGACAGACAAGCTGGATGCATTGTGAATGTCTGACAGTCCACAAGTGAACATTTTAGTGTTGCCCTGTCTCATCTCTTTAACGAAAACAAATATATATTTCATCACAAATTTATTATCAAATATCTATTTTTAGTCAACATCTTGCAAAAAATTCTTGAACAAGATTATTTGTGCATAAACTAATAAGACAAAACCTCTCTCTTATACTACTCAGGCATATTCCGGCACAATTCACATAGTGTACCACACGATTCCACTGAAAGAGACCAATGCCATCAGGAACTGCTGCCAAGAAGGGGTGTACCTGCTTTGCAGTGGTATTTAGATGGAGTGATGTTCCCAGGAATGGCCGGGCCATCACTTTCCCTAAACCAGCTTGCCTTCTTCAAAGAGCATATTCGCGTTATCTTTCTACCCCAGTTAACAGCATACGTGTCCATTGTTGTCATGGACTGCAAGGCATAGCCCCCCCCATAACCCTGATTGGGCGTAAGCAGTTCTGATAATGAATGACTGAATGAATGAATGTCTCCCCCCAGACTTTCCCCATGTTTTCTGTCTGTCCGGTGTTGTATGTCATTCATTCCCAGTGCTTTGCCCCCTGTCTGTTTCCATTGGTTAGCTTTCCCTGGTTAGTTCATTATCTGTTTCACCTGTCTCAGCTTAGCACCTTGTTCCAAGTTTACCCTGCTCTGTTTGATCATTAGTCCAGTTGTTTAGTTCTCCATTTTCTGCTTAAATTTAGTTCTTAAATTTTAGTTCTTGTCTCCAGTTTACCCTGTTCTATCCATCCATTGATTTAGTCATTTAGGCCCCTGTTAACTGTTTAGTGTCCTTGTTTGGCTTATTCAGTTTGCTTATGGTTTACATCTGTTGCCGGTCTGCCTCTTTATTTAGGCATGTCTCTCCACTTTGTTTTAAATCTACCCCCGTTGCAATGTTTCTGTTCAGTAAAATAAGAAATGTTTTCTGTTCTTTGGCCATTGCGTCAGGTTTATTTTTCTGTTTAATAAAAAGATGCTTCTAAGTTCCTGTTTCCTTTTTTGTGCAAATTATCTGTGTGACACACAATTAAATGCTTATTTTAATATTTTTTAAGAGTAAAATTCAGTTTAATTTGTCTTTATCTTTTAAGTGATTTAATGGAAGGTCAGCATCTAAAGTTGCGTCATATTTAACCTTTAAAGATCTCATTGCAAAGTTGCAGGAATTGCCAGGTTTTTACTGAGCACCTCCAGAACATTTACACTCTGACGAGATAAAGAAAGGGAGCGCGAGGACACATAAGCCATACGTTTCTTCTTGCCTCTTCATTAGTTCCACTTCAGCAAGTAGCTACTGCCTGACTGAAAATGAAGTTTCACCTATTTGCGTCATGTCCTCAGAGGCCTTCTTCTGTGCTGTTAGCCAGAGGAAATACAGCTGCTCCATTTTGTCCATGTGTAGAGATGCTAAGGTACATGTGGATGAGGAGGTAGTGATAATGTCAGAATACAGGGCAAAGAACCCCATCTCCTCCCTTTTCCACGTGTATAGACGCTCTTTAAAAATAGCTCCTAACCATTTGGAATATTTTGGTTTTAATCAAACCGAGGAGATCTGAGGAAAAACTGTATAATTTATAAATTCATTTCATGGCACATTTAAGCATGTTTGAGTGAGCTGTGGCATAAGGAACTGTATGTGGCTCAAGTGTAGCTCTCTTTTAATAATGTGAAATCGCATGCTGTATATTTGTGAACCTATAGGTGAATCATTAAACAGTTTCCATCAAAATAAAAACAGGTTCTACGTATTTAAAAATTGTAGAAACTAAGTTATTCTCTTAAATAGGCGTAGGAATCCTGAGAGACTATCATAATTGGTTATATCTTGGTTTTATTTGATTATATCATAATGGGTGGTCTAACATTACTGATTTGCATTCTTGGAAAATATAAAAAACTACCCAGCTGTAAGCAGAGACATTTTAAGTTTCTATTGCGGTTGGATTTTGGAAAATTGACACCTCATATCACACACAAGCTTTATCTGGCTTCACAAAATGGTCCATTAGGTATAAGCCAAATTCAGATGAATTTACTGCTATCATTCTTCAGTGGTAAATGAAAGCACAAAGTTAAAAGTAATATGGACTTGGTAATAAAAGGGATGGATTTGAATGGACCAATATTGGAAAAGTAGAACCTGAAGAAAAATAATACCTTAGACAAAAAAATTATGACAGTGTCAGCACTGCTGCCTGAAGTTTAATTTATTGTTTGATTTTAGTAGTAGAAAGTCCACACAGACTTTACTACTTTTACTTTTACGCCATTCAGCAGATGCCAGAGCAAATTCCATTTTCACCCAAATTTAGAAGTGCAACACACAATAACGTGTCAGATTTCCCTGTGTTTAAAAATGACTTGAAAATTGCATGATGACACGAAGAAATAAGCAAACACCACCTCTGTTTTTGAGTTGTGAACATGTGAGAAACTATTTTTCTATAGTTATTTACAGAACAAGTTAAGGAGAAATTTTAACTCTTTAAAAGTTATTTTTATTATTTCATCATTAAGTGACTTTCTCATCATGAATTTTTGTCTGTAAGATCAATGACCTCCGTGTCCATGGTTGTGAAAATAGGAGGTTTGTTACCAGATGGACAAGCATCAAATCTGCAATAATTAAGAAATGACCAGTCTTAAAGCTAAATTTAAAGCTAAGCAGCAGTAAATATTGCTGTATTCAATGTTTTATTCACACATTGCATTAACTGAGCAAGTAAAAGGTAGAGATAAACTCACTCTGTAGTAAATTAGAAGAAACCTTAAAATGAACCAAGTTTCACTGGCCAAGAAACACACGGTCACACAGGGTTCAAGATCAATGCAGACAAGGCAATAAAGATTCAATAATCTGATAAAGATCAGGGTAAAAAGAAGTGATATCAGAGAAGTAATAACATTGTTATTGTTGTAAATATATGTCTTCTAGGTGTTTACCCACAGTAGTTTTAGTCAACGTGAGATCAAATGCTCAGATCCCTATACGACTGTGCAGTATATAGCACATAAGCACATACATGTTAAAAAGCATGTAGTGTGATTTACAATATTCATTCATTCAATATGAACATTAATCCCAACTGGGATCGCCGGGGGACCGGAGCCTATTCCGGGAACTTTAGGGGCGCAAGGCGGGGAACAACCCAGGGTAGGCGCCAACACACCGCAGGGCACACACACACACTCACATTCACACCTTACTGGGCAAATTTAGATTGGCCAGTTAACCTATATTGCATGCTTTTGGACTTTGGGAGGAACACAGGACCACAGCTTATGGAAAGAAATAGTCTTTATGTTTTGCAGTTTTTATAGTCCTATATTTTACCCCAGATGGTAATGGCTAAAAGATGGGGTTGATGGAATATTCTGAGTCAATGAAAATCTTGTCTGCTCTTTTTCTATAGTTGTTGTTGTACGGTACTGATAGAAATGACAGTGCTGGACTTTGCGGAGTGGCCATGTGTTCAAATAAGGTTTAAGAGGTGATTACAAGTTCCAGGTGTCAATCCTTCTACAGTTTCAAAGTGATCATGTGATATGATTCAACTGGCAGAGAATTCAACTAGTTCTGCGGAAGGTAAGGAAATCATAGATGGTTTTTAATTTCTGTGTTATTATTGACTCAAGTTACTTTCTGTATATTCTGTTGGTGCACAGTGTCTGCATCTTTCTGTGGCACAGCAAAGACAAACAAGAATGTGTTAAACATATATGGAATGTATAGCAGAAAACAAGATGCATAGAATAGCCACAGTGCAGCACAGCTACCTCAGCTAAAATCTGAATGAATGAACTCAATTTACTAATCAACTCCCTGCAATCAAAAATTAACCATTTGAGTGGTGGTGATGCCCAAATTAGTTATATATTATCCACCTGTCTCTGCTGTGGCAGCATGAACTTTACGATTATGCAAGAATGCTGTAGCATCAAAGGTGGACAGTAACAACGTTCATTTACTTGAGTACTGTACTTAAGTAGAGTTAAGTACTATACTTCGCTTGAGGATTTTTTTTTTAAACATGACTTCACTACATTTGAAAGATAAATACCATATTTTTTACTTCATTACATTTCTATCAAGGTTCTTGTTACTCGCTACTTTCAAATCTCCAGATAAAATGGACTATTAAACCAAGTTTTTTTGTCTTGCCTAAGCCATGAAGCTGGAGGTGTTGAGCTGGGTTTTAATCAGGTTGGAATGAGCAGGCTGCATTTACAGCTATTGCACTGTTCTCCTGATTAACATACACATATATGTGCACATACTGCCAGAGCTGTGTCAGAACACTACTGTGCTGTTTTGTGGGGGTGTGTAGTCTAAGAATTAATTTTTAAAAAAAATTACATTTAAAATTTGACTGTACGACTTTCTCTTGTATTGGAGTAACATTTGATTAGTGGTATCTGTACTTTCACTCAAGTATTAAAGTTAGGCACTTATCCCACCTCTGTGTAGCATACATTTAAAAATGTGTACTCTACACTCAGTTCCACGGGTAGAAAGAGGGCAGGTGGTCACACATCCCTATCTGTTTCCAGTCAAGTCCTTTAAAACAGTGATACACTGCCAACTTTCTCTTCTTTCTCTTTTGCCCTCACTCTCACACTCTTATCATAAGCAGTGTTTTGCACGCTGAAACGGGATAATGGGGGGAGATCTGGCTCAGTAACACCTCCAGGGTTCACTTGTTGACCCCTCATCACAGCAGGAGAGCTGTTATTAGCTCTTGCATATCGCACACCCAGATCTATTCTCACTCCTGTTGGGGCAAAATGTTGGGGTTGGGGGGGGTTGCTCTGCCAAAGCAATCTAAGTTTGGTGGAATACAAAATTAGATTCTATTCTCTCTTCTATTCTTTCTCTTCCCCTCCCTTTCTTTCTCTCTCTCTCATTTTAACATTTAAATGCCAAGTAAAGACTAAACCTGCACTGGACTTCACCACTCAGTTCCATGTCAGTGGAGAAGGGAGTTATAATGAATATATTTTGGATGCTGGACAAGTCTGACCAGCATCAAACAGGCAATATTGAGCAAGTCACTGAGTAGTTTTAAGATCTTGATGATTGATTTTGTAGCCTTTGCTTAAGTAACTTCTGCAGTGTTGACAACTGGCGAAACAGCTGGGCCATAAACAACCCACCCAGAAAATCCGTGCTGATAGAGGCAAGTGGCACAAGGACACATTGTGCACTGTCATGACTCTGGACAGAGAAAAAAACCCTCGCCTTTGTTGTTATAATGAAGCTACATAATGGTGAACATATTGAGTTATTTTCTTTGAGCGATGTTGGAAGCACTCAAGCTTCAAATAAACGTTAACTATCCTTTGAAATTTCCATCATAAATGTAATGAGTGATGCACTTGCTGCGGTGATTACACCTCCACAGACTTAGAGCTTCTAACAGTCAAAATGTGGCAGGGCTGGTTGTGATTGCTCTGAACACACTTTTAGAATATTGATGAGTGGAGTTAAACTCTTGTATAATGGGAACGTTTAATAAACCGAGCCTCAAGTAGTTCTTTGATTACTTTGTTGCAGCAAAATGATTGGAAGTGTGCTTTGTTAGAGAGTAAACCTATTTGTTTGGTAGCACTTCATGATAGAGTCACGTGGCCTTAATCCTAAAGATGCATGCATGTCTGTTTAAATTCAGGCAGGGACAAAGTGGTAGAGTGGAGATGAGGGTCAGTTGAGGACAGTGGCCAGGCTGCTATTAGAGAGATGGATGAATCAACAGTGAAATTGAGGGAAAAAAAATCACTTGCCAAGCAGTGAGGTCATGAATTACAAGTTGTCTGTGTAAACTTGTTTTGTATGTCCAGGTGGGTTATCCTAAAAGTTCACTGAGCTTTTTATTGTTCCTATAATGTAGGAATCATTCATGGCTGTTAACAATCTTGTCTTTTTGGATGGTGCCACATCAAGAATGTTGACATTTAGAGATGTGTTCAAATTAATTTTCATCTAATAATGATTCTCAAACACAGTAAAAAAGGAGCGGACTATGAGATAAGGATAAATGATAGTTCACACTGACTCAACAACCCAGTCAATCAGAATGACGCGTTTCTTACATCTCCTTGTCCCAACATTTTCTACCCCAGTGCTGTAAGATTCTGCAATATTAATACCTCACACTGACATTTGCTACTTATCTTTTATACTGATCTGTCTCATGATCATTACTTTGCACTGTCATTTATCATTTATTTCAAATCTCTGCAGTACTCTTTGTATTAAAATCACTCTGCCCTACCCACTGAGTCACTTTTTAGTACTACTTTCCTGCCATAATACAACCTCACGTTGAATGTTGTATTGTAATGTATATTGTTAGGTATTTGTTGCTATATCTCATAGTAGTGATCAGTAATTTGTAAAATAATTAAATCTTTGAATTTACACCATAAATGTCTCTGCAGTGACAGTAAAAACAAAAGGTTTGTTATTTTCTTCTGTAAATTGATACTCTGGATTTTGATGCTGCAGCTGATGACTTAATTCCTAACCCATTAATTTACACATGCTCAAGAATGTGGCAGTAACTTTGTACCAACACGAGTATTAAGGTTGCTGAAATATGGTCTTTATCATTTTGAAATTGAGGTAATTTGTTAAAACTTATCCATAAGTATTTGTAATTGATTATCTTTAATAGTACTAGTATTTATAGTATTTAATAGTATTTTTATAATAATTTATATAGTATTTAATAGTATTGTAATTCTTGGATACTTCAGTACTTTTACTCAAGTATTATTCCATATGAGACCTGTAACTTTACTGGGCTCATGTTTTTTGTTGGAATATGCTTTTCAGGTGCACTGTTTTCCTTGGGTGATTATAATGTTGCACGGCTGCATACCTTATCTGCAGTGGGTAGTGCAATTCAAGCAAAATTTTTTATAATAATGAATATTTCTGACAAAAAATTAAATTTAGAATTTTGATGTAGGGCTATAACAATTGGGATTTTATTAGAAATTCTTGATTTCATTAAACATTATTAACTGACAAATTAGAACACAGACACAAACCGAGTCTGTTGGCAGGTCAGGATATGTAACACGAGAAGGCCTATGCACTGACCCCTCCTGTTCCCAAGCATATGATCTACTCTCTCTTTGCCCCCTCGGGCCCTCACATGTAGAACCAGAATAGAGGAGCAGTAAGCGATAGTGTTTTGCCATAATCACCTCCCTGAAAGTGACGGCTTGAGCAGTAATCTCTGCTTCAGCACTGACAATGTGGAACTGCAGCTATTTATACTGCTGTGACCTTTTCTCAAACGGCCGTGTCTTCTGGAGACACAAGCGGCTTTATCGAAGAAGCAAACGTCGTGGGCGAAGCCATGCAGTTCTGAAAGCAAGTGCCGTGTGCGGCATTATAAACACGTTTTTGATATCCTGACACACCACTTTAGTGTCTTTAAGATTCTATTTGCTTGCATAAGGCAAGATTCTGGTTACACAACATTAGTATGTTTTGAATTTGATGAGCTGATATTAGGTGTCTAAGATAAAAACATGCGATGAAGCTCCCACTTCAGAGCATCATCACTGTGTTTTCATCAGTCTTAGTAAATTCGGAGAAATAATTTCATATCGCTTGTTATCATTTTTGAAGACCTACTTTCACCTAGCCAAACATTTCAGCAATAAATAAGAGAATCGGTAATAGTAAATAATATTCTTCCTTTTTAGCCACATAAGAACAGCTGGCAGCTCAACACTTAGCTGGCCATATGGCTTTTGAAGAGGCTGGAATAAAGAGTAGTTTTAGTCAGAAAGGCCAGCCAGCTCATATACATCAACTAGCTTTTACATCTAGCTAAAAAGAAACATTGTACTGCACTCTAATACCAATAATTTCACCTAGAGTACATTACAGTCATTCACATGATATTCCAACAAATCTCACTATTCAAAATCCTTTTTCAACTGCAAAATAGTATTTTACAGTTTATTTAAATAAGCAAGGATGTCTGTCCACTCAGTTGTAATGTTATTTAAATTATAGTTTAGAGCAGTGGTCACCAACCTATTTAAACTCAAGATCCCTGACCTTGAAAGAGAAAGATCTACCTAAATATCTTTTTGTCAAATTGTTTT
Organism: Distichodus sexfasciatus; assembly: GCA_032718565.1. Taxonomy (NCBI): domain Eukaryota; kingdom Metazoa; phylum Chordata; class Actinopteri; order Characiformes; family Distichodontidae; genus Distichodus; species Distichodus sexfasciatus. The sequence continues at coordinate 2,816,240 of JAVGVS010000006.1, forward strand.
TGTACTTTAAAACGTATTTTTGTGGCACTACACATTTGGTATAAAGTATGGTTTTACATTACATTCTACACACAATTTTACCTTATTTTTGGTAATAAATTAATTTAAGAACTAAAAAAGTCTAAGAAGCTTGGCAGCCAAAAGAGCCGACTCTTTTTAGTGAGCTGAGCCGGAATTCCCATCACGAATATCTGCAGCAAGAACACTTCTCATTGGTCAATTATAGCATTTTTCTCTTATCTTATTGGCCACTTTCACTACTATGATAATGCAGCAACTGGTCCAATAGAGAGGAAGGCGCTTGCAAAATCGAAAGTTAATCAGGTGAGTTAATTTAATCAGGTGAGTTAATTTATTTTTTCCTTATATTTGGGATCTAACATGAACGGCTCAAAGATCTACTGGACGACCACGATGGATGGGTTGGCGACCCCTGATTTAGAGTTTAGGTTTAAGCAGTTAATGCTAATTTGAATTACATCACAGACAATTAAGTTAGGATTCACTGTTAACCTGTACTGTTTATCAGTTAGCTGTAATTAAGCAGTACGTGTGGATAGGAAATATCACAGGGACTCCTCATCTCATATGATACCCATGAAAATCTGGTAATAGAATACATATTAATGGTAGAGCCTCGCTGCTTATTAACAGGCCAGATGTTGGGTTTAAAAATTTTAAAAGATGAATATAAAAAATGATGATACAATCAGGTATTGTTATTTAGATAATTAATTAATGACACCCACATTATGATTGATTTTTTCCTGTGCTACTGAAAAAAGAGTATAATTCTCTCATCAAATGCTTTGGAACACAGATGTGAAAACACACCTGATACGAGAGAGATCACCCTGTCTGCTTATGACATGGACAGTGGCATTGTGATACTGCTGCAGTGTGGATGCAGTCAGTACATGCTATCTGTGTTCAGCAGGCATGTCAGTTATTGGAAACAGTTGACCGATTTAAACAGGCTGCCGGAGACACGGCATTTGAACACACGTCTGATCCAGCTAATCGAGGTCACCATGAGCATCTGAATATTAGACCCAAAATTAGCATTGGAAATAAAGACCATGGTCTATTCAACTGGATCCAATGAAGGCTTAGTGTCTGCAGGTTTTTGCTCCATGACTAATTCTTTTAGTCACACCCCCAAACAAAATTTATAATAAAATCAAATCCTTCTCTGCTGGTTTCACCTCAAAAAAACCTTTGCCCTTCTATTGTGAATAAATGATCTTTTCTTTTTAGAAGCTGTTCTTATTCTCATTTATTTATTTTTCTACTCAATGACAAATAATACCGAGTGCTTCCATGAGCTAGCAATGCAAAATCGAGTCAACCTATTGTTGACCCATCCATATGTAAGCATACAAGGGCATAAAACAGAATATATCCAAGAGAATGATGCAAGATATAAAACAAGACTATTCTTCAAGCTTTAGTTTCTAGTTCACGCACAGGTGCTGATAGCAATGCAGCATTTGAGCTGATGCTGTTCAGACACTCTGCATACAATCACCCAATATAAACACTATAACCAATTTGACACGTTATGGGGATACACTGGATAAACATCATTTCCGTCTGCTCCTGGTTAAACATAAAGGTTTTTCTCTGCTAGCAGCTCCTTGGCAGAGCTGGTTAGAAATAGTGCTAATCAGTCTATCCGAGAAAAAGTGTGGCGCTAAACATCAGAGCCAAAGCCTTAGCTAAACATAGAACACCTGGCTGCCCCCAGCTGTCTACACCACCCAACCTGTACTCTGTCACATAGGAAGAGCCAAGTTCTATATCGGTGAATATTCATTCAAGTTCTCAGTGACCTGTATAATTACAAGACAGCAAGAGAATAGAGGTAAGAAAAAGAGAAATGGTATAAGAGAAACATACATTTTGTAAACGTTCATATCCAGTTCATAACGTTCATATTTCCTACTTATTGCAACCGTCTCCCTTGAACACCTTGGGATTACGAGTGTTACTGAGGTTCAAACCCCCCAGTCTTATGATCAGTCTTATAAACACTGCAACACCGCCACAAACCCTGAATCATCATCACTTGTTCATTTGTGGTTCAAAATTTTAAAACCCAAACCCAACATGGATTATACACAGACTTACCACCAAAAAGTGGACCAGAAAATGAAAGTTAATAATAAATCTTACCCAGATGTGATATAAACATTGTGGGCTTTGGTATCCACATTAGCAGGTTTATTTTAACATGTCTGATCTTCTGCTGATAATTAAAAATCCCAGACTACTACGCCTCACAGATTTCTATAAATATAAACAATTATAGGCATTTTGTAAGAAAATTGTTTAGCGATCCATCTTCCCCCACATATTTATCACTTTAACAACATTAGCAACCTTTAAAAGTTGTTGCAAAGTGAATTTTATATCCTCAGTGGGACTAAACAAATGTTTGTCATTTGAGATTGGTTAAAAATAGAGATGGTGAGAAAGAGAGAGAGAACAGATGGCGGTCGTCGCCCTTGCGTGAGCGAGCAGGTTCACGCGATGGCGCGAACGCTGGTATGCAGTGATGTATGACCCGTGTTTGGGAGAGCACAGCTTTGCTCTGCCTCTGAAATCGATCACCAGGCCTGACTCACCGCAAATCCACACACATCGGTGCGTACTGAATGCTGATGCAGCATTAGTAAGGGGAAAATCTGACTACAATGAGTCAAAGTTTTGTGACCAATTTTTATTAGAAAGCAACTCCATAAACTGGAATTACAGTTATATGGACTCGCTACTGTTTATTTCATTCATTTCTTTGATTTACAGTTTTTCTCAGGCGCTTAACTACATTGACCATGCCATTAGTCCAAGTTGTCATTTCCAAATAAATACAAGCAAATCAGCAAATCTTTTTGCACTACAGAAACCATGTTGTCATTGCTTGCACATTACTTTTCATTGCTAAAGGATTTTTGCAAAACACTAGTCACAGTGATCATTCGGTAACACCAAAATCACATCAGAGTGTCTGATTAAGCAATTCACTTCAAAATAGCGGCAGCTGCTAAATTCCATCCCAAAACACTACTGAACTTGGGTCAAACTGTCAATTGGTTGCACTACTTGCTGCAAATTCACTCTCAATCACTCAAAAGTTGCTAGCAGGGTATAAAAGTGGTAATAAAGTGGTGTAATTTTTAACACACAATGACACAAGACTGGAGAGGACATGGTAGTGGACGTGGAAGAGGAAACAGTGGGCAAAGTCAAAGACAGAGGACAGTCATAAAATTACAGCCACTGTCATTGACCATGTTCATCATCATGTGTTGCATCAAGAGGGAAAATAGTCCTTTAACATTCACTTGCTATAATTCAAATATAGACCACAGTTCTTGCAGTTATCAGATCTATATTCACTGCAGTATTCTACATTACATACAGTAGGTCTTTATAGACTCGAAAGAACACCTGCAGTTGGCGGGAGTGGCCGCTGTTCACTGCTGACCATGAAGTGTTCAGATGGTGCGCAGGAACAATACACTCTGTTTACAGGGAATACAGGCTGCTGTAACTGCAGACCACACAACATATCACAACATTCATTCAGTCACTTTATCAACTGAGATATCAATATGTACACGTAAAATGTCACTGTATGAGTTGTCCTCTATACGTTTACTGTAACTCTGTGCATCACTGGGTTTATCAGAGACTAGTCCTGTTGTATACATCCCAACAGTTGGGCCATATAAATCTGGAAAGTTTATTGTATTCCTTGTTGAGATTTACAGAGCACTTCTGGAGTCTGAAGGAAGAGACAATGCTACGGAAGAGATCATGCAGAGTAAATCACATGCCTTTTTTATATCACATGACAAAATTTATTTTCTTGATTTTTGCATTTTCATTCACACCCAATAAAACCACTTTCCTTCACAGAAGACGTGTTTTTGTACTTTGTCACTCCCTCTGTGTGTGTACTGATTTTACTGCAGTGAGTGAGTATTTTGTCTGAGAGTGGTCACTGATTGCTTGTATGTGTCTTCTGTTTGACTAATGTGTGTTACTGTTTGAGTGAGTTATGCAATTTTGCAATAGCTATTTAGTGTTTTGATTCACGTAGAGCGTTTTGCAGGGAAAATGGGGAGTTTTGTTAGATTTGTTAGTGTTCTGCAGGCTGCATCGGCTGATTTGAAAATGTGGTTATTGTTTTGAAAAAGTAGTTAAGTGCCTGAGAAAAACTGTACGTCTTGCACATATATTCAACACACCTGCAACTTTAGCTTTAGACATTTGACATTATTGTTTATTAAAGATCTTATTCAATAACAAGATGACACATATATATATATGCACACGCATTTTAACACATAAGACAGAAAAAAACTAAAGAAAACAATTGTTATATTATTGTCTAGCTGTCAAGCTATCATAAAGCAATGCCTTCTAAAAGTTCCAAACTGTGGTAACACTTCTTGTCTGCACAGTAACTTTAACCTCTAATTTGTGCAAACAGATCATGAATAGACAGTGTGTGCTATGTGAATTGTTTTAGCACCTTTCAGAAAAAATGTGTCACATACAGAAAATGATGATGCCATAATGTAAACAACATCAAACAGCTGTTAGACACTCTCGCTAACCTTGCTCACAGTAATCTGTGGTGTTTCAGTCGTATCTCTACATTTGCTCTACCTACTCTGAATGTTGCTATAGCAGAAATTTCTATTTACGACCTCTTATTTCTTTCACATTTCATTTTGTGGCTTTAGCACGTCAAAGCACATGACGATGGCCATCTCAGCGGAACTCTCCTCCTGACTGGCAGCAAGTTTGATCTGTCCGGCAGTACCCGTGAATACATTGCCCTCCCACACTCGACTCTTGTTAAGTTTCAGCTCCACTCTTTTCTCCGCCAGCACACTGACCCTCCTCGCCTCCGGGAGGCGCACACGGACACACACCCAAGACAGAGGTTCCAGCAGTCCTGAGCGAGGCTCCAACAGGACGCTGCCTTTCCGCCAGGCCACATACGGGCAGGGGAATGGCGGCCCTGCACTCTCAGAGCTGTTACGTAGGATGAAGTCACACAATGGGTTGAAGTCCTCACTAGACGGACTTTTGCCATACAGGCTTAGCTTGTAGACTCCTGGCTCAGGCAGGGCAATGCTGAGAGTGACCTTGGTGCCATTGTGGGTAAAGAAGATGTACCTGGAGAGAGGATATCCGGAGCGTTTGTACTGTTCTTTGGTCAGAATGGCATGCAGGTCCAAGTCATGTTGGTTTTGGAAGGTGATGTTAACCTTTCCTTGCTGTGTGCTCACTACAGCCCCTGTGTGGCTAAACTTGGACAGACCAACGTTGCTAGTCCTGATTCCGGGCCCACACCAGTTGATGAGAGCCGGAGGGTAAAGCTCATTCAAGTTGATGGGGTTGCTGCTGCAGAAAAGAAGAAAGTTGCCAGCATTCTTAAAACTGTCCCCGGTATTCTCATAGTTCCTGACAAAGATGGACAGCCTGTAATGACCAGGGTAAGGGCAAAGGACATTACATGTAAGTTTGTCTGCTTCGATTTGCGTGGCCAAGCATCTCTTAACCAGTGTGGTGTCCAGGTCCTTATGGATCAGTTCACAAAGCATCATGAGCGGTCTATTCGTCTGCAGCACTAATTCCAAAGTCCCAGATTTAAGCACAATGGTCTCACTTCCGTACTCACATGGCTTCACCCCCAGGCTCTGTGCATTTTGCTGTAAGCCCCAGCACAGGTAAGGGTTCTCCGGCAGATCTGTGGTCTTGGGCTCAGCACACTCCAGCTGGAAAGAACAAACCCAGCTGAACATCCCGGAAGTGTTTCCAGGCCGGGCGAACAGCATGATGTCGAATGTCCCAGTCACAGGGGGCAGAATGCGGAGCTTCATGCTGGACTGAGTGACAGTCAGGAGCCCCAGGGAGCTGCTCAACTCCTCCTGCTCTGAACCCTTACGCTGCAGGATCTGATATGTGAACTCCACAGGCTTGAAGAATCCCACTGTTATGGAAGCTTCACCATTCTCTGTACACAAATACATAATCACTGTTATAAATTTGTTCATGTGCATCATTATGAACTTTCTATACTACTTCTGAACTTTCTGCCTTGCTCTTTGTATCTTGTGTCTTGTTTAGTTGTGCCTCCTGCTTTTTCTCTATGGCCATGAACCATGAAAACTATGTTTTTTTACATATATTTTCAATGACTTTTTTCTGATTTCACTTGATTGCTGTACTGTGTCTGTGGAGGTTCTCAGTCATCCAGGACATTGTAGTCTTGAGAGCTTGAATCAAAGGATTGTAATCGCAAGATTTCAGTTCTGACAATCTTATTGGAAGTTCCATGTATTTCAAAGTGACAATCCCCTAGAGCAGTGGTCACCAACCTTTTCAAGCCCAAGATCCCTGACCTCCGCCCTGGTGAAAGACAAGATCTACCTATTGAAGCACTGAGAGGAAAAGACAGAAAAAACAGAAAAAAAGATCTTTTTGTCAAATTGAGATGGGTATTTGTTTTTGCCTGCGGTGTGTTGGTGCCTGCCCAGAGTTGGTCCCCGCCTTGCACCCATAGCTCCTGGGATAGGCTCTTCCCCCCCACGACTCCAGTTGGGATTCAGCAGTTCGGATAATGAATGAATGAATGTATGAATTATTTTTTCCTTTTATATTTGGGATCTAATGTGAATGTCTGAAAGATCTACCGGTTGATCGTGATTGACGGGTTGGTGACCCCTGCCCTAAAGTATAAATACCTGGAACTCCCCATCAGAATGTTAGAGTTGTGAAATATCTCCAAGTTTAGTTGTCATCAACTCAGGTTCTCAAGACTACTACTTCATTCAGTGTGGTTTCATCACAGTCTTGACAGTGGTTTCCCTGCCAGACCTCTAGTCAACTCTCTGTCCTGTTTTGACTTGTCTATTGTTTATTTTCATTGTCTATGGTTCATTTGTCCAAATTTGCTTCTACTCTGTTTGTGAGTATTAAAGTCTGCTTCTCCCTTTTGTCTTGGTCTTGTGTCTGTTCAGTGTGTTTGATCCCCTGTTCTCCCCTGTTCCCCTGTGTTTTTTGTTTAATGGTTTGTTTCTTTCCTGTTTTTTGGATCAGTGTGTTATGACTGCTGGCTTAGTTGTTTTTCTTGTTTGGTTTCTGCATAAATTCAGTTGAAACTTGAACTTGCATACTTCCTCATCCCTTGTATCTGTGGCAGCTATTTGACTGAAGACAAATTCCACGACAAATAGAAAGAAGCAGACTCAAAAATGGACAAGCTGAAAGGCGCATTAGGACAAACTAATTAAACAAAAAAAAACATGGAAGACTGGATGGGTAAGGACAGTGTATATTATCAGTAAAAAGCTTACATTGTTTTACTTTGAACACCATATGATTTTGAAGTATTAATGTATTTACTATCATTTTTGTAAAATAATTACTGCAACATGAAGTACGCAGAAATAAGAGAGAGAATCAGCTTTTCTAAAAATTTAGATTGAGTTACTAACACTGAGCTAACAAACCTGTAGTGAGTAGGAAGTGCTGGGGGTGAATGAGTGTTAGTCTGAGCCTGTAAAATTCTGAAGTTTTCAACACTCTCTTCTCAAACTCCTCCAGTTTAATGGGGCTCTCCAGAAGTTGCCACTCCTCATCATCCGGACAGTGAGAGTTGATGAAGTCTTGTGGATCGGTCAGAAAGTAGAACTCATCATATCTTCAGATACACAAGCAAAAATGGGTTCAGAAATAGGGCAATTGAAATAAGCAACATAAAATGTTAATTAATCTATTTGTTAAATTGAGTTTTCTTGGCTAAAATATTTTGAGAAATTAAAAAATAACTGTATAATTTAATCATGCCTTACTGTCTTACTTTTGTAAATATGAATATTCTGAATCTACATTCTGGATATTTTTCTCTCACTTTTTAATGAATTCTTTGTTGTCCATGTCCACTGTACCAGCCCCCCAGCAGGCATCCAGAAGGTACCAGTGATCCTCCAGATGCACTGCATTCCACATATGACTGGACTTGGTGTTCTGGTAGCTCTGACCTTGTTTGTATCCCACTCCTTTGCCATGACCAGACACTTCTTTGCATTCGATACCAACCTCCCTGGAGACAGACAGCAATTTAAGAAAATCGCCACTGGATTTGGGGCGTCTCTGCAAAGTTTTAAGGAATATGCCAAACAAATCTTTCTCATAGCTTCATATCACACAGGTCAGTGAGGCTCTTACTTGCACATCTCTGAGCAGACGCTGGAATATCCACAGCAGACTCCTCTCCCTGTCTCGATGACCAGTTCGGGAGTGCACGCTTTCTCACTCAGGCCTAGATACCCACTTACATCATACTCTGCAACAGCACATAAACCAGGGTTCACACTCTGATCCAGGGGGTCGCATCCCTATCAAGAATGATCTCATTTCTCAACTAACACTCTGGAAGTATGGGACGTAGTCTCAGGGTTCAAATCAAGTATATTAAATTTGGTAAGTTTATAATCTGCATTCAGATGGCACTCTAGGACTGGAGTTTCATAAAAGCTACAGTATTCATGAGGAGAGCTTACTAGTGTCTTAATCATGGATTTATCTAATTGTAATGCAGTAGAGGAGCATGGGACAGAGTTTTATGCTGGGGTTGGTTTCTGTAAGTGACGCACTGTAAATATGTGTGGAGGGCTGATATTATTAATACTTGGAAAATGTCTCCACAACCATTCAACACAAAGAGTGAACAAGCATTTTCTGAAAGCCTCAGCACCAGATATTCATTCATTCATTCATTCATTCATTCATATCCGAACTGCTTAATCCCAACTGGGGTCGCGGTGGGGGGAGGCCCAGAGCCTATCCTGGGAACTACGGCCGCAATGTGGGGACCAACCTTGGACAGGCGCCAACACACTGCAGGGCACACACACGTACACAATCACACTCTCATTTACACGTTACCAGGCCAATTTTGACTTTTTATTTGTGATTTAATCATCAACCATCTCCGACCATTTCATTGAACTTAGCCATTCGGACAAAATTTTCATGTTTATTTTTGACCCTTTGTTGGCTAACAACTGTCTCTGTCAACCACTAAAGAACATCTCTTTTTTTTTCAAAATCAAGTCTTGGAATGACATTTATTGCATCAGCTTTGCAAGTCACCGTCAGTCTTTATAGATTAATAATCAATACTGAGATACAGTCCCATCATGGGTTTACCTGCTTTGACCAAATAGTTACTTTAACTGAAGTGTTTAGTTGATGACACACAGGGCGGTCCTGTGAGACTCATACTTGTGCAGCAAAAACAAATCCTTTTTTTCAAGCAATTTAAAAAATTTGTTCTGGATGCATGTTTTTTCCCCCAAAGTAGACGTTGTTGGGAAAAAGAGGATGTCATATTTCCTAATCACATTTCCGTGATAATTTAATCAAATTCCAAGTCTCTCTCTGGTTTGTGTAGAGAACTAAGTGCTGATGTAAACTGATGTGAATATTCTCATATCTGAGAGAGATCTGAGGATCTAATGCCCCCTAAGTTCCTCAGCTGCAACATCCAGTTATGTAAGTTCACTGCACAGCTGACTCAAACACAAACTCAAAGACCCTGATATGCTAGATGACCTGGAACTATAAACTTAAATTGGACTGTAATTATTTGATCCTTTCCAGTACCCAAGAGCAACATTTGCCAAGCATGGCATTTCTGTGGCATACAGAATATCAAATAACAAGCTTAAAGTCTACTAGACCATTTATCAGCAATGGTATATTCATGGTACATACTCTATTTCAGCTTTGGTTTAATGCATTAAGGGCATGTGTGCTGATAACTGATTCCCCTAGACAAGCCTTATATTAAGTCAACTGTCTGTTATATAGTAACAGGATTAGAAAGAGCTTCTTGGGGCCATTTAGCATTAGCAGAAGTGTATAAATGGTGTTTAAAGCAAATTAAAGAAAATGCTTTACTGACATAGAAATGTTTGTTTATTCTGTGTGTGTGCGTGTTACTGAGAGAGAGTTACCGATGTTGTGACAGAGCCAGATCCAGATAGCACGAACTTTTTCTAAATCAGTGGATGCTCCCTTGGTGATGGCCTGGGCAATAACTTGCACTGAAAAGATCTTCTTGCTCTTTAGCTGCTCACACACACACACACACACACACATCCAATTACACATTCTTAAACTTTTATTACACTTCATGCCAGTCAACATATCAAATCACTCACAGTTGGCATAAACATTTACTGGGCTGCTCTGATATAAGCACATATCAGATCTCACAATTTCAGATACACACCCCAGACATCCTCTCCCCCTCTCTCTTTCTCTCTCTCTCTTATATTTCCTACCTCTTTGCCAGTATTGACTGCATGCTTATCCACCCTGCCAAAATCTTCCACGCTGTAGATCAGTTCGTTCTGTGCTTTCCTTCTGCTTGGTGTGCTCCGCTCATTAGCTCTATTCTCCGGCTCCTGGCTCGAAGAATGAACAGTGCCAGGCTGCAACCTGCCTCTTGTCTGCCCTTCCTCTCTTTCCGCCCTCACTGTGGTCTTCTTCACTGCTCTGTAGTTGCAGACCTTGCTCTCTTCTGACAGCTGTCTCTTGGCCAGCGGTCTTTGACTTTCTCTGTCCATCGCTGTCCACTTTTCAAACACAGAGCTCTTAGTAAAGTTGGCTCCGAGAGCTCCTTTAGCACCTTTAGTCTGCTCTATTGCTTTGCTTGCTGGGTTGTTATTATTGGATAAGGTGCTACTCAGCTCTCGGACTGTAGTTCTGCCACATCCCTCTTTTAATGTGTCTTCGGTTTGGGCCTGATCTCCATTTTCACTGCTGCGCTGTTTGCCCTGGGGCTTGCCCTGAGTTGGAGGACACAACTTCTCAACATTCTCTTCACAGTTATTGTTGACGTCTTCATTTACACAGCATAAGTCATTGGTGTTAGAGGTCATATGATCAAAGCCTTTCATGATATGAGGACCAAGAAGAACATCGGCCATAGCGTCTGATGAAAGTGATTAGGTCTGTGAGAAAATAACCTGTGTTCAATCTGTGAAAAGTGGTGAAGTACAAGGTGCAAGATGAATTAAGAGGGCATGGGTCTAAGTTCACAGTATATCCAACCTCCAGCACTGTCACCCCTATGCCACATGAGCAAACACTTAACCCCACGTGACACCAGGTAGGCAAACTGTCCCTGCGATCAAGAAATGTATGTCACTCTGGATCAGAGCATCTGCCAAAAGGCATAAATGTAAAATTCATGACTGCTAAAGCCACACTGTCATACAGAACGGTCATGTTTTTGAAATATCCGACTTTGTGTTGGTTTGTGTCAGACATGGTAGTTGTCTGGCAACTGAGTAAGGAAAATATACCTAATTAGACCAAGCTTCAGAGTCTGACAGCTACAAGGCATCCATATAAAATGACAGAGAACACTGTGAACTTGCTCTCTGCCTATTATTTAGAAGAGCACACACATGGCCTTGCTCTGATTTGCACCGATCACACTTTTCCGACAATTGCAGCACTAAGCCATTATGGCTTTTCACATGGGCACATTCGTAATTCTGCTTCAATTAGTGCTAAATAGAATATTTATTACAGAGATGCAGCCTTGGTCAAAATTCTCAAAATAGCATGCAATACCCTTATTACTGCATGGATTCTATCTAGAAAGTATTATTATTCTTCAGAGATGGACAAAGATGTCTATGCCGCCCAAAACACACTTGTAAATCTTAGTCATCTTTGAATTACTTTGTTTTGAAAATAACAGAATGTGCCTGGAAAATCCAGGGCTGAAGAAGTAAGATGGACATTGATGTATGATTTCTAATGAATCAGACATTCATAAGCACTTTCTGATTACAGACAACCAGAGTTAAACCCTGACCTCTTGATTTAAGAATTGTACCATTAGCTTGCCATCAAGTCCTTAAAACTTTTCCATTTATATTTTCAGTAAAAAGGTCAGACTTCCAAAAAATGTAGTCTGAGCTCACCTGATGCTTATAATCAGGATGCTCATGGAGTCATGCATGGGTCCTGAATTGCTCAGTGATGCAGAATCTTACCTGGATCTTAGTTATTGGTGCCCTAGTGCTGGTTGTTTTTTATGATGACTTGATGTGTCTTCTGTGTGAGGTTGAGCCATTAGTCTGCTTCCTCATCTCTCACCTCCTGGAGAGTCTCTGTTATATACCCACTGTGCTGTGGGCTGGGGTGTGTAGTGCTGGCAGGACCAGGGGATGACAGGCCTAAAAATACTACAAAGCAGCTGAGAAGGAAAGAGAGAAAGGCTTTCCAAGCGTCAAAGCTCCATGGAGGGAATATATGGGGTGCAGGGGGCACCACAGGGGCATCCAAGTTCTCCATGAGGAGAATGGTTTGAATATTTCTGGGGAAGTTTTGACTATAGTGGAAATTTCCTGTCCTTTGATTTTTCACAGAGTAAAGGGGAGAAGTGTGGAGGCAAATCACTGATTGCACACCAACAATGCTGCTTCAACACTGAGATCTGGACACGGGAGGGGGTCAGAGAAAGGCCAGATATATCTACATGAGGCACGTCCATCAGGGATTTGTCTAAGAATTTATATTCATATGATATATATTAATGGCACTTATTTGTTCACTGGTTTATGTATTGCTGTTTTTACTATATTTAATGGAAGTGCACAAAGAAAACAGAAGTAGGGCAATTGCATTCAGTTTAATCTTTTATACGTATACTGCTATTTTACAACAGACATTGTCCCAGTGCACCTTTACATATTATTGAGAGCATGCCACTAACAAGCAAGTCTAGAGTGACATGGACAAGGAGAAACACCCGCACAGGTGAACAGGAAGAAACCCAGAGAGAGACCAAGACTCTCTAAAAAGCCTCCTCTGGGTGATTTTGGGTTAAGCTCATGCATATACACTCTGTTAACGCCAGTGATATGAGGGCAAAATTACTCATATTCTTAAAAACAAAAAACCTTACACAAACTCAAACGTTTCATTAAAAAAAAAAACGGCGAAATGTGTTGTATTTTTCATAAAGCTTTGAAATAAATACTTTACCAGTATTACATGTGCAAAATCCACTAGCTATTCATTCCATGCAAACTGCACACATTTAGCTGGCTAGTGTAATGGATTATTGTTTAAGGCCATGCTGTACTTACTGAAATCATGACCAAAATTCAAGTATCTATTCTGGCAGGAAGTAGCATTTTGTGTTATACATAAACATATGTTATAGCATGTTTAGGGTCATTAAAAATGTCACTGTTTGAGAAAACATTAAACTGAATCTAGAGAGGCCTGTTATGAACAACACTCACTAATAAAATCATTTGCTAATCACTCACTAATAAAATCACTTGAAGAAATATAAATATGCCTGAATCTAAAATCTAAAATATGATAACCTAAAATAATATCTTAGCACTAAACCACCTCAAACAAATGTAAAGGGAGGTTTTTGCACCACATCACCTGCCAGGAAATGCACCCCCTTCTAACTCTGCACATGATGCTGTTACATTCATAATACTTGCACCAGTTACACATCATGGTCTGACAAGAATAACATCCAAAATTTGTTTGGACTGAAAACCTTGAAAAGAAGTTATGGGGGGGGTGCTTTTTATGGCAGCGCTCCCTGGGACTCTGGTCTGGCAAGAACTCTGCAAGCCCAGTGTTTATTTTTAACTTGCAGTTATATTTTAAACTCACCAGGTTGATAATCAAGCAAAGTTTACCAAACAGGTAAAAAAAAGCTGACCAATTCTGTTATTCAACATTCTTTGTGAAGTTACATCTTCAGTTTACTGTGAACTACACTGCCATAATGTTATCCACATTGTTTTTCCGGCATGGCTAAGCGCCAAATGTATTATGGTATGTTCTTACAGGAGGGCACCCTCGCAGGCGAAATAATTGGAGATCTGTGAAGCTATATGTCCCTCCCTGCCTGCTCTCTCTCTTTCAAACATGTGGACTTTGATTGGCTGCCAGCATGTCGGCCTTCGTTAAAGGCTTCAAGGTGCATCGCGTTCACCTGCGGGAAGCTTCAGTGCCCTTCACATGGAGGCCTGAGCTGACTCGGTACTTCCAATCCATTTCATGCCTTCATTTTGAGACGCTGCTTCGGGCAATTTGTGACCAAACAGCACTGCAGGCCAGTAATGAAGCATGAAGACCAAGGAGAAGGTGAGACATGAGATGGCAAGAGTCATTTTAAACCGCTTTGCAGAAGCAAGACACATTTATTCCACCAGGCATTGGTACAGACCCGTGGAGTTTCAGTTGCTGGAAGGATGATGCGTTGAAATAAAGATTTTAATGCTTAATTGCCTGTATGAATAACAATATTATGGTGGTGATGCAGGGGTCTGAGAAACTGAACCTCTTTGTTGATAACCTTAAGATTGAGTTTAAATCCCAGTAGAGCATAGAAACAAATTTAAGCTCCTGAGAAAGGCCTTTAACCCCAAGTTTTTGCTCTGAGACTGTAAACAGAGAATGTAAGCTGCTCTTCTCTGAATACGAGTGTCTGGTAAATGCTATAAAAGTGCAATTTTCTGTCTGAACTGAAGCCAAAATAATCAGTAATACCAAGAGATTACTTGAGGTTATTGTTACCCTAACAAATACTCAAAGCCAAGCTGAGATAAGATGCCATTCAATATTTCAGTTATCAGCTTCATATGAGTAATATTTTAAACAAATTCTCTCTCTTTATCTTTCTGTAATCGTTTCCCTAATGGCTATATGATAAATCATCTGTAATTCCTATAGTAAAATTAGGAAGAAATCTGGAAGATTTTTTTTCTTTTGGTGAGTCCCTATGCTGTTTTTTGTTAGAAGATTCTGTTATGCACCTCTTTGGTCCTTGGATGATCATGTTATGAATCTCACAGAATGAACAGACAAGAATTTCATGGTCTGTTGGCTACTGACTAAACACTAAAATAATTTGCCCATGTAGTTGACACACTTCCTTACTTCAAAAATAATACTTAACTATGTGAAAACAGTTAAACAAATCGGCAGATGCATCTAATATTTATTATCATGCCCAGTCCTATATTTATTAGACTTTGAGTCATTTCTGGATAACAACATCAAGCTGAATTCATTTGTTGGACTGAATTATTTTCTCTGATATTAGATAAAGCTATTTCAGTGTGCATAACAGTTGCTTGGACATATGGCGGTGTTGTGCTTGACGTACTCTCAATACCACGCTTGTAAGCCTTTTATATGATTGCTGATGACATTTGGCACTCTCAGTTTCACAAATTTTTAAGTCATACACTTTTTAAATTCTGTTTGTTTCATTAAGGAAAACAGAAGTGTTTCTTCTTATAAATCATCTGATAAATGAAATATGTATGAATCCTCACAGGTAATGCTGGCCCAAACTGCTTCAGGCTGTGTGGCTGATGAAAGTGCTGTATTCAGTTTGTCTCTTGCCCCCATTGACTTATGGCTGAGCACCATATTTAAACCCAGACAAACCACGCAGACAGACTGTAAATTAGAATCAGGCACGTCCAATTACCTTGTTAATACGTGCTAAGCAGTTCTGTAACTCAAGGTGATGTTTCTTCTCAGTCCAGTGGGCGGCAGTGCTGTTCTTTCGTTAAAAAAAATAAAACAGCTGCTGTTTTTGCAGGACCCACACATTTCCACGAGAGATTCTATACTAGGTTGCTATTTTAAAAAGCATACCCTTCATTTCTCGTGATATACATTTCAAACAATGTATCAAATCAGTAGACTATACCAATCTTTATAATAATAATAATAATGATACTACTACTACTACTACTACTAATAATAATAATAATATAATAATAATAATAATAATAATAATAATTATTATTATATTATTAATAATATTAATAACCAACCCCCAATTTTTAAATGCATTTTTCTGAGGACATTATTGAAATTTGCTTCATAAAGGAACATAAAGTTGCTAAGTTGCTGTTGCCTTTGAGATTGTAAAATGCTATAGCATATATATATATATAATTTTGTAACTTTTATAATAGTGTCGGGTAACAATTATGCAGTTAATTCCTTTTTTCTTCACTCAGGAGGGTACCCTTTGTACTTATCTCATATCCAGCAATTTATGCTGTAATCTCAGCTTCTCCACAAGAAAACACAAGAGAAGCCTTAGATCTACAAAGAAGCGCTTAGATGTGAAAGGCTGTGGCTCTGTGCCTCTGCTGCTCTCTAGTGGCAGCGCGAGGTGCAGCAGCAGCAGCAGACGGTCAGCGCTTCAGTTGATGCGTTCAGCGCTGTGTCAGCCTCTCACAAAAAAAATGTCTTGGTTGGGGAGCGCCATCGCTGCTAAAAACAGAAGCCCACGCCGTCGCAGGAACCAGATGAGCGCCGCACCATCAGATCCTAATCCTTTCTGCACATCTACACGCTTGCGCACTCGGAAAAACCATGTTCCTACCCGATTTTCTCCACGCATGTGTGAAATTTTGTATGTCTAAATCATTTGATGGCAGTTAGCAGGTTGACTAAAGTGTATGGTGGCTCTGAAGGTCAAAACACAACGACATTTCAGAAAAAACACAACGACATTTCAGATAACACAACAAAAACACACAGAAAACAAAACGACATTTAAAAAACACAACTTTTCAGAAAAACACAACAACATTTAAAAAACACATGGACATTTCAGAAAACACAACGAGATTCAGATACGGAAAGCGTAGGACCACATTTCTTGTTTGTGATTGGACAGTACCCATGTCACTCATGACAATTATTCCTGTCATTTCCTGTTTGTCCTTTGACTTTCCTTGCACAAATGTTAGCAAAGATAATCCCAAGAGAGTCTGGCTGCAGACCTCCTCTGTGGGTAAATCTCCTCTGTCAGTACGTCTCCTCTTAGGGAAAGGAAATGACGTCATTAATGCAACTACGGTTATGGTTAGGGTTAGGTACGGTTCTTCGTCCCTGTGCGTCATTTCCTTTCCCTCAGAGGAGATGTACTGACAGAGGATCTTATCCACAGAGGAGGTCTGCAGCCAGACTCTTCTCGATAATCGGGGGCCTGTTTCAGAAAGCAGGTATAGTGAAAACTCTTGAGTTATTTGACTCCAAGTTAAGGGAAACCCGGAGTTTCCGGTTTTCAGAAAGCCAGTTCAGCCTAACTCAGTTACTGAGTGAGTTACTGTGGCAACATACTCCGTGAAGCTAACCTGTTCACTGTTCATGTTTTACTCCAGTAACTCGGAGTTTCTCTACTTTAACTCAACCTTCAAACCAAAGGACGTAAGTGCTCAGACGTGGCGTGCCCTATTTTTGATGAACCCATTGACACTAAAGAGCAAATTATTTGCATGAATCTTCATTGGGAGAGAGTGATCAGACCACGGTTGGATGTTTTATCGTTACCCGATCATCTTTTTTGTTAAGAGTGTTTCCGTTTTTCTTCACAATCCATCACTTATTTCGACAATATTCTCAGCCCCCATGACGCTCGCATAACACATCGTACACATGCTCATAGTTCTGAACAAGTTCTTTGTATCGTAATTTGTTTCTTTGCCAATGGAAGTTTTTTTTATAATAGTGGTGACACTGAACACGTTTCCAAGGCTACCGTCTGTCGGTGTGTCAGAAATGTGACCCTTGCACTCAAACTACACTTTTTGCAATTCCACACAAAACTACTGACAATTTTCCATTTTAGATTTCTTTAACCTGCCTGTCTTCTATTAAATGAGCAATTGAATCGGTAAGGTTCCTCTTTTCCAACAGTTCTCAGTCTGCCCAATATATTTTAGGATTTTCAGCTGTGACTGGCTGCACAGATGAAACTCATATTGTGTAAACAGGACGTCTTTCCACAGTATTAATGTGGAGGTAGGCTTAATTTAGTTTAATGCAGCTTAGCAAATGTTCTTTTTCAATTATGTACGCATATGTCTTAAAATTGTATGGGCTTCTAACTAAAAACAATTTTCTGTCACTATGTGATAGACAAAGTTTTTAAATAATTGAATTGTCACTCAAGTTGAAGAATCTTACAGAGGTAAGCTGCACTGCAGTTGTGCTTCGTTCACCATTGCAATTTCCGGTATTGCTCTGTGGTGGAAAAGGTACAAGTTTTACTATGGTGTACCACCACTACATCAATTTTAGGTGCTGTTCATTATTAAGTGCTATCCTCAGTGGGTGTCTCAGCAGCTTCCCTTTCTGTGGCAGCTGGTAAGGTGTCTTTATTGTCCTCTAATGAAAATTAACAATTGGTTTTTTACACTAACAAATGAAAAATCTTGAACAGAGTACTTACAGAGACCACAAGACACATTACACCATCAGCAACTACAAGTAGATGACGATTACACTGTTATATTATAACTTCCTGGGGGTGGCTGGATCTAAGGAGCTTCCTCCAGGGATACCTTCAGCTACAAAGTGTACATTTTATGGACTATTTATATATTTTATAGCGCCTTATTGTTCCTTTTCCCTTGTTCTTTGTTGTTTGCACTGTAAAAACTGGTGCCACGTTGTCTCGTCTCTCCGTATACTTGTACAATATATAGCAGAGATGACAAAGTTTACTTTGATTTTACTGATCGACCAGTGCTTTGTCTCAGGGTCATCTCTTCAGCCTCTGTAAGGGGTTCTGGTGGTGGACCCTCACCTGTTCTTCTGGCCTCAGCCTTTTTCCTAATGGCTAATGAAGGCAAGTTGTGAACATATCCGGTAAGCATAAATTTGGACACTTGGAAAGAAATTTCGGTAGTGCTATTGGAGATAATATTACATACTGGCAGTGTTGAGATGGAGAAATGGTTGCTTCTTTTGGCTTAGATCACTAACTAATCACATGTATCAACCCACTGAATGATGCTAAGTAGAGCCTTCAAAACCTCCCACTGGCTTGTTAAGAAATGATACCTACCAGTTTGAACTATATTTTTATACTTCATTTTTAATTGCTGCCAATTACGCTTAAATTCTGTTGGGTTGCTCTTGTATAAAAATTAAGCAGCGAGTGCACACAGAGAGAGAGAGTAAATTTATAATAGTGGTACAAGAAAACTTGTAACACTTCTTAAATAAAGAAAGATGCCAATCTTTCTCATCAGTACTAAGGCATTCACTCGGTCATCATTTTTCTGCCACGCTCCTCATTTTTCTGATGTTCCTTAGCGACTGTCGCAGTATTGCCTTTCTTATTTTTTACAGACACGCACATACAGTATTGTGCAAAAGTTTTAGGCAGGTGTGAAAAAATGCTGTAAACAAAGAATGCTTTCGAAAATGGAAGTGTTAATCATTTATTTTCATCAATTAAAAAATGCAGTGAATGAACAAAAGAGAAATCTAAATCAAATCAATATTTGGTGTCACTACCTTTTGCCTTCAAAACAGCATCAGTTCTTCTAGCTACACCTGAAACCGAAAACTCAGAGTTTGACAGCCTCGAGTTAGTCAACCCAGAGGTCAGGTTTAAACCCCGAGTTTCCTAACCCTGCTTTCTGAAACAGGGCCCAGATGTGCAGGACCCTTGATTGAAATATTCCTGTATGATCCATATTTCATTGTCCTCATTCGTCCTTTTCGAAAACAGCCTTACAACAGTTTTAAAATGCAAGGACTAACAGGAAGACTTAGAGCTATCGTGAGCGACATGGGTACTGTGCAATCACAAACAAGAAATGTGTGGTCCTACCCTTTCCGTAATCAGAAATGTCGTTGTGTTTTCTGACATGTCGTGTTGTTTTTTTGAAATGTCGTTGTGTTTTCTGACATGTCGTGTTGTTTTTTTGAAATGTCGTTGTGTTTTTCAGATGTTGTTGTGTTTTCTGAAATGTTGTGTTTTTTAAATGTTCTTGTGTTTTCTGTGTTTTTATTGTGTTTTCTGAAATGTTGTTGTGTTTTGACCTTCAGGGCCACCATAAAAGTGTAAATAACCAGCAGTTCACAGCGGGCATCTGTTTAAAGACTTTCACTGGATGAATAGCAATTAATCATAGTTTGCTTTATGGATCAAGGGTTGCAAACGATGTACCAACAATCAAGTTAACTTTAGGACTTGACGGCAGCATAAATCAGAAGTTTTAGGTGTTCAGTTTGAATTCTTTATACTAAATACATATAGAAGATAAATGTGATCATACACCAACAGCGCTTAAATTATATGCAGTCGTCGAAGTGGCGTAAATAGATGTCAAAAATAATATTAAAACTGATTAGAAAGATTGACACACTCTGACCTCCCTCCCTTTCGCCTGTCATCAGCATCAGAAGTAAAGTGTGAAACTCATTTCTGTTTATTTGGGAGACGCAGCGTCTTAATTCTGTTAAGCACAAGCAGAACATTAAATGGAGAGAAAATGGTTTAATAATTTATGTTCCCATTTATAAAAATAAAATGAGCACTAATGCTTTTCCATACATAAAATGCAGAACGGGGTGAATAATGTGGCTAGGGTTTTCTGCACTGTGCATCTCACAGGAAATGATAACAACTTTGTGTCTATATAATCGCAGTCATTCTTCCTCGCTGAGGGTAGTTAACGTGAATATAGTCAATTACATTCAGGGAAATATTCACACGTCCCTCAGAGTCGATTTGTCAAACTGAGCAGATGAGAATTATTACTGATTTGGTGCAAAGCTAATTTCTCAATGGAACAGTCGCACGAATCCAACTGCATAATTTTTTTTTTCCACCGCCACTTATTCTGCATTCATATCACTGCAGTTTAAATCCACTCTGAGGAAGGGAAATTGTTTAATGCGCTGACGATGGTTATTTATTGAAGGTATTTAAGACACGTTTTTGCCTTAGGGGTGTGGAGGGGGGCAGAGCACTCAATTTGGCTCCGAATGGGGAATTGCTGATGTGCTGGCTTTGTTTTATAGTGTAATATTATGGATCTGACAGATGCTGGACAGCAACATCTGCTGGTACACCAGGACTGCATTTCAAAGAGCCACTGAAAATTACAATCCTACAATATTTATTACAAGTTTCCACTGACTTAATGTTATTTTAAAAGAATCCTCTCTTTGGTAACTTAAAATCGATGTTTAATTTGCCCTTCGAATCTACGTCCACAGCATTATTATCAGGCCAGGAGCCGGGCATGTGGCATTGGCCCTGAGTTTAACTTCACCTGCTGGTCTGTTGAAGATAGGCACAGGGACCCAGGGGCAGAGCTGCCCTTCCTCTGTGAAGCAGAGCTTGGTTAGAGTCAGACAGCGGCGTGTGTTTAGGTGTGGAGTGTGTGAAAGGAAACCTGTAGGGGTGACAGCACTCTTACTCCCAAAGGTGATGGGACAGTCTGGCAGGGGCTGACACTTAAAAAACTGAGAAAGCAATGGAGACCAAAACAGTGCTTCATTTTATGCCAGGTGGTAAGTTGAGTGCTCTCTCTGTCTCACTCTCTCTGTGTGTTAGATGCTGTGATAAAAATGGAAAAAGTTGTGTTTTAGTGAGAGCATTATTGAATGTGATTAGTATTGAGTGTTGAGTATTCATTATGAGAGGAAATTAATGGACCTCACAAAGATTATGTGTTTTTGCAGTTTTTTTGTGCAATTTGTGTCTGTATGCATATGATGTAGATTCTTGGAGACCTGCTTTGTGATGTGTGCTCCTGCCATATGCTCAAAGCTCACATGGGTGATGTGAAGAAAAAAAAAGGTTGTTGATCATTAATTCAGAATTCCTTTTCTATTCTCATCTTTTATCTGTTTTCCTCATTTTACTCTGTGACCAAACGATTACCCCTGAGAGACGGCCTCGTTTCTCCTGCATGTGGTGTATTTCTCTTCATTTCTAGCTATCTGACAGCCCGTCAGCCTATGATGTGTGGCTGGAAAGCTACCGTATCAGTCGAGCGCTCCCTTTGTAAATGTGGCTTTAAAAGAGACTCGCTTATGCATGTTTTCATCTTTTAGGGCATAAAGGCAACAAGTCAGTCATGCAACTGTGATGAAATATTTTCCTTGCTACTGCAAAGATTTTCGCACCACACGGTGCATAGAGTTTACTGACAAGTCATGACTTGCTCGTGTTTCAACAGGTTGTGGCAAACTACACTGTATCTAACTTGTATGAGCAATTTAGTCCAGCTGCCTTTTTATAGCACTGTCAATTTCATGTTGTACATATGAAACTGTATTATACATATTTTCCCCTCTACTCATTTCCAGGCATGAAGCTATTCAGTCCATTTGACAGGATGGCAATGCCTGCTTATGACCATAATATTCATTTGCAGCCTATAAATGTGGACAGATTCCTGCTTTACTGTATGGTAGCTGGTGCCTATAACTAGTCGATTTACAGCTTCATTTGTTCTGGGTGAATTTGCTTAGGGTGAGGATAAGCAGATTAACAGACTGAAATATTCCTTTCTCTCGCCTCTGGCCAATTTCAAGGATTTTGCACCGCTATTAGACGCACTGCTTTCTGTGATCATGATAGAGATTGCTTGCTGATGTGATGGTCATGGAAAAATATACGTTGTGAAGATTTCTTCTGTGTATTGATACTGTATTAAAGTGAATTAAAGTGAGTATTTATTTGTCATTGTGAACACAGCACAGCTAAAGTGCACAACAATGAAATGTGGTGTCTGCATTTGACCCATTTGTGAAAGAGCAGTGGGCACCTGACAGGCAGTGACTGGGGAGCAGTGCTTGGGGATGTCACCTTGCTCATGTCATGACCTCCTCAGTGGTATCTTTATTGAACTAGTGATCAGGGCCGTTTCAAGGCACTTTGAGGGCTCCAGGCAAAAGGGACCTGGCGACCCTCCGATCATGGTGCCAATTGTCTAACCGCTAGGCTAATAACTGCCCTTAATTGACCAACTATATAGTGGTATATTGTAATTATGAGGGGACAATCACATAATATTGTACATATTGCATTACAAGAAGAAGTGTGATTGCAAGGTTATGTTTGAATATCTTTTGGGGAAAGGATATCTATCAGTGTGGATTGATTTGTGTTAGCAAGTCGCAGACTTTAGCCACTGTGTTGGAACATGTAAATGCATCTCATCCTTCTCCACTTCATAAATGAATTTCTAAATCTATTGGGCCACAATGATAGTACTATGTTAAGTTCATTTTTGTTTAAAGGGTAATGGCGCTGGTGTGCATTTTGTTCTGATAGGAGACCACTTACAATAACAATGAAAATGTGATAATTCCTCTCATTGTAAAATGTTTTAAAGTGTTAGTTTTGGAATTTTCCAAAATGCAATACATTGTTAATAGATCGTCATACATCAGAATTACATAAGCATCTTATAAACCACTGACCAGGTGTATTGTGATGACACAAAGATAAAGTCAAAATAAACTTTATTGTCATCTCTGCTATATACTGTACAGACGACGTGGCTCCAGTTTTCACAGTTCAGAGGAAAGTCTTCCTGTATGCAAATTGGAGGTTGTCATATTTTACAGAGTTGGTAGCTTAATTAAGGAGAAGAATTTAAGGAAAACATTTTGGCATTTATAAAGTTACAACTATTATAACTATATTAACTATTAAAACTACATATACAGTACTGTGCAAAAGTTTTAGGCAGATGTGAAAATGCTGTAAACAAAGAATGCTTTCAGAAATATAAATAATGATTATTTATTTTTATCAATTTACAAAATGCAAAGTGAGCGAACACTGCATTTTGTTGATTGATGAAAATAAATGATTAACACTTCCATTTTTGAAAGCATTCTTTGTTTACAGCATTTTTTCACACCTGCCTAAAACTTTTGCACAGTCCTGTACAGAGGGTGGTATCTGTAGCATAGCTGTAACATGCACTTGAATTATAATGCTGTATTTTGGTTGTTCTTCATAAACCCTGTAAAAGTTAAGGAAGATTGTAGTTTGAGTCCAATGTCAGGTCGAAGGCTTGGCATGATCATGCTGGCACTGCCTCTGAATCCTGCCCTGCCCACTGCTGCTCTGACCTTGAGAGAGGCCCTTAATCATAGCATCGTTCCAGAGGTGATAAGACTGACCCTGGCTGGCACTGTAACCCATAACCCTCTTAGAGTGTGTTTGTGTATAGAAAATGTTTGTGTCAGGTGAGGTTGCAATGTGCAGTTGGCACTGTTTGTCTTTTTCTTTGAGAGTCCTCAAGAGGAAGATTTCCAAGTCTTTCTGTTTTGAAAGTGCTAAGCACTGCAATCACCAGAGACCACTAGGGGGGACCCTGGCAGCATGGACAAATCGTCCTTAAAAATGAATAATAGTAAATAATATAATGAATACATCTTTATTGATCTGCTTCTTTAAGACACCTGCTAGTGTTCAACCTCACAAAAATAAATTAATCAGCTGTTTACTATGACTATCATCAAATCATCAACAACAATAACAAATGACCATCATGAACCAGTTTGTATGCTGTATGGTGGTGTATGTTGCTTTATTCAAAGTCCATATCTATATCTATAATACATCTCAGAGATCAGACATGTTTTTGTTTTGTTAGAAATTCTCTCCATCAAAGAGGGTTTATGAGAAAGCTGAGCCACACATTCGGGGTTTCTGCCAGCTATTCTTTCTGTGCCTCTTGAGACTGGCTCCAACTTTGACAGGCAACAATATCCCCATCAACACCAGCGGGCAGCACAGTCAGCAACAGGAAGTCCGCTAAGAGGAAGCCCAGTGAAATCAGCAGCTACACAACGGTCACAAGAGCCCATCCACGAGGCAATAATTTGAAAAGCATTGTCAGCGAAACTGGATTCAATATGCTTCTAGTGAGAGCAGGAAGGTGCTGGGTGCCATGTTTAAAAGTTTGATGATTTTGAAGATAAATTGCACCAATTTGCACCACATTCTACAATTCATGAATTATGATGCACTGAGTCCAAATATTTTAATGTCCACTATTGTTGAAACTTTTTCAAGGAGCACCTGAGTGACTAGCTGCACTTCTTATTAGGTGACTTTTGTAACTTTTGCAGGTGCTGACACACCGCAGGGCACACACACACACCATCACACTCTCAGTGACACCTTATGGGCCAATCTAGAGTCACCATTTAACCTACAGTGGGAGGAAAATGGAGCACCCAGAAACACTGTTCTCCTGCATTTTAGTGAGATGCCCAAGTTCACACCACACTTCAGCTAGACTGGATATTTTTGGGGACCCTTATTACCAGCCTACAAAAACTCATTCACACCTCCAGTACCCGGTTCCAATTAAAAAGCCAGCAAGGTTCAGGCTTTCACAGGGTGCAAATATAGAAGAAAACCATGTGGAGTCTATATTAATCTCCTGCTGTCTGTAGAGAAAATCTCTGGAGTTTACAAACGTGTCACATCCTGGAACAAGTCCAGCCTAAACATGTAAAATGCCATCGTATTGTTTTTTATGTGCATTTTATGTTACAGCCTGTTAAGAATACCCTGTGAAGTTCCACTACGTCAACAAAGTAATATTTGGTAAATGTACTATGTAAAGAGTAAAGAATGAAATCATCTGGCAAAAATCACTTTCAAAGCTAATGACCCATGTATCATGAGGTGAGATAATGTTTCGGGTAGGGAACATAGGAAATAAGGGAACAAAATACACAGCTTTTGATAAGATTGCAGAGCCAACAAATCTCTGTTTATTCTACCCATCAGGCATTGTTGCCTCATAGAACATTTGAGGCCTTAATGACTTTCATGCTGGTCCCTATCAGGATTTCACCAAGGGGTGTGTTGTAGAGATGAGAAATTTCCATTAAATTGCAGTCCCTGTGATGGATCTGGATATGGGCTTTGGTGTGGAAATAAGTACTGATATCGGTTGTAGCATAACTGTGTCTCCTACTCTTCTTCTGTGAGAAATCTGTCTGCCATTTACCACACATTTTAGCTTAATGTCTCACATTTCATCTATCAATGGAAAGTTGATGTTTGTTTTGTTTTGTTTTGTTTTGTTTTTTTGCAGTAAGATATACGATCATTTTTGTTCATTATAAGAATAACTAATGACGATGTCATAATCTTTGGGAGTCCGTCTTTATTGTTTGTCATGTGGAAAACACAGCTTGGTAAACAGCTGAAAGGTACAATATGTGCCCTCAACCCTCAAGTCCCAATAAGATAAGAAACATAAGATCTGAGTTTTTATTTTGTCTCTCACAGAGGCTCCATCATCAGGGAATGGACACCTCTTCAGAAGGATGGGTGAGTGAGCTAATGTCTCTAGTCAAATCAACAGCACTTTTGTGAGTATTTAGTATTTTATTAGCAGTAGTCAAAATAATGCTACTATGTTATTGCCAAGCCATTCTCTGCCATCTGTTTGGTAGATACCAGTGAGTACTCTTCTCTGTTAGTTACAGTGTGATGAAATGGCTATTAAATTCAGAACTGTTGACATTTATTCAGTTTTCTCATCACACAATTGTCATAAAAAATAGCTTTCTATTTTTAAAAGAATATTTCAGTCATTCAGTTATCTATGTGAGTTTAGACTCCAAAAAGATATTATAAATATATTCATTATTATTCATGAATATTATTAATATTCATTAAAATGTTTTTTAACCAAGAAATATTTTATTATATTTTTATAACATTATAGACAGCTATTATTATTATTATTATTATTATTATTATTATTATTATTATTATTATTATTATTATTATTATTATTATTATGACCTTTTGATACAAAGGGATCACACATGGCATGTGCATGATAAAAGATTAATTATTAAATTTAGAATAATTATATTAGTGTTATATTTATCATGTTTACAGCATAAATGCCTTGGTTGTGTGTATTTTATGAAGATTCTCTCATTTACCGCTTCATTGTTCAATGTACCACGTCATTGACATCCCTGACATTTTTAAATATTTACTTACAGTAATTAACTTTTGTAGCTCTGAAGTCATGCTAACAAAGCCAGCCAGCTGCAGCTCCGAGTTAATTCCTCACAGTAACATGCTGTGTGTCTCACTTTATGATTAATGCTTTTCCAAGCAAAGAAAGAATTTATTAGGGGTGTCTACTGTTATATTGCCGTGTGTGCCTGCTTTGGAGTGGGATTTTTTATTAGCTCTTCAACATGTCCTGCACGCCTCAACAGATGGTGCGTATTTTAGAGGCAAGACGTTGAATTCGCATACCATAAAATTGTTTGTGACGCTTGTATTCCCAGCCATGTGATGGAAAATACACACAAGACCCATTTGTAATCACCAACCTCCTGATACAGCCATGATAACTTCGCTCCGTGCACCCTGAACGCTGAACACGTTTTAGATGTCAAATTCAAAATGTGGAACCGACCAAGATGACAAGACAGAGATTACAATAAGCGAGAGAAGGTGTAAGAAATGTTGCGAGATTTGTGTAGCGTTGTGGCATTGTGTTGCAGAACTGCAGGACCGAGGGGAGGTGGAGGACGGAACTGAAGAGCTGTCAGATTTCCCCACCATTTCCACACACTCCAGCAATATCTACCAGACTCCCAAACAGTCCACTAGCACAGGTAACGCAACATACGTTTGCATGTGTATGTGTGCGTCTTCTGAGAGAGAGGGAGAGAAACAGAGACAAGGGGTTGAGGGGTGTTTGTAGACAAAAGGGAGAAGTTCGTGTGTATATGTAAGAGAGAGAGATGATGATGATGCTTATAACAATGATGATGATGAAGACAACAATGTTGGTGAAATTATACCTGGAGCAATAATTTATATTCAGCACAAGTTTCTTGAACAATACTATAAGGCTCAGCCTCTCTCTCTAACCTGTAAACCTCCTCAGCTGCCTCAAGTTCTCTCTGTATGTCATATTCAGGCCCCAGAGCAGTGGTGGTTGTTCTCATATTTGCAGGGTGTGTTTACAGTAATGGGAGGACAGAGTGTACCAGGTTACACACAGCAACAAGGCAGACACTGAGAGCTAAGGGACTCCGGCACGCTTCCACACCATGTCTGGCATTCATCTCCCAACGTGCCTATTTATAACCACACAGACACAATAGACTGGGCTCAAGGCTGGTCACTAATGAGGGGAAACACATCCACCGGGACGGCCGTGCTTCGAGCATCCATTGTACCGTTTTATAAACTGTTTTCCTTTTTATTGTTTTCATTCCATCAGATTCTGATACCTCCCGCTTTGGGCTCCTGAACACAACAAGAAATGTAAGACTTCCTTGGCAGATCTGAGAAGAAAACGACTACGTCGAAATATTTTTTACACAGGCTATTATTCATTTTTTACTTCAAGGCACTGACATTACGATAAACTCAATTATTTCTATTGATTAAACACAGATTTGATTCTTGATTGTTACTTCTTCACAAGCACGTCTCTTTGAAAAGTTTCCTCTTGGGACATAGTTGTTATATAAAGTCAATTTAAGCAAGTTAGAAGCATGCAGAGATCAAATGAAAAACTCAGCATTAATTAACACTTAATAATCTTCTCTTTATTCCATGCTCCAGCTTCTAATATAGCTTTGAAAATCATCAATTATACTTGAGGTGGACTATAAAGTAATTTTGCTCTACTTAAAATGAAGTCGTGGATACATTTTTAATGTTAACAGCAGGGTGCATCATCAGACGTCGACAACTCATCTACATCTCTGAATCCGCCATCCGTTTTCCCTGCAGTATTTGAAGCTGATGAACTTCCAGGAGGAGGTTCGGGCCCACCGAGATTTGGACAGCTTTCTGGCGCAGGCCTGCATCCTCTTGGACGAGACGGCCGCCTCGCTGGACGAGGTGCTGAGGCGCATGTTGCAACACGTGGTCCAGGACAGTGTGGCAGGCAGCTGCGAGCAGGAGGTCATCCGCGCCCTGTTTACCGACGCTGGGGGACAGGATGCTAGCGGTGAGCGCCAAGCCTCCATCCTGCTGTGGATGCTAGGGCTAGGCAATATGACCTCAAATCAATATCGTGATTATTTGAACATTTTAGTTTGATTATGATTCAATTGTTTTGTTTTTTGGCTTTTTTTATAGTTCACTGAGAAGGTTTGCATTACAAATACTCATTTTTAAACTATTAACACCTGTTAAAAATAATTCAAATAACCATCATGGGCAAGATTATGCCAATTAGAGCCTCTGAATGTCCGTTTCAATTCATTTTTGATCAATTGCACAGACCCACTGGATGCTTTAGGCCGTTCCAACTGGAACAGAGATCTTTGCTCATAGTACATCGCTTCATAACCTCATTAATGGGAGCTTGTAAAGCCTTGTGAAGAATCACGTGGGTCTCAATTAAAGTTTAGTCAGGGGTTAAATTATGTTAATGAAAGGGAAGGTCTTTATAGAAAAGTCCAGAAAGAATATTTTTGAGTAGTTTTTAAATTCTTTTTCTGTACTTCATTTCAGTCCACCTGCTGACCGAGACCATTCAGGGTGTGACAGCTACTGCCACAGGAGTGCGCTATCAGCAGTCCTGGCTGTGCGTGCTGTGAGTAACGAGCTCTTCCTGCCCATAAGTGTTGGGGAATAACTAAACACAATTAGCAATGCTGCTAAGTTAACTGTTTTATTCAGCAACTTATGAGTAGCGAAGCTTTAGCTTTAGTGCTTTAACTGTGTTTTAAGTATAGCATGGCAGTATGTACATGAAACATTTTAAACATTAACATCATTTCTTTACAGTTTTTAATAAAATATTTGATCTTTTTTAACGTTATTTTTTAACATGCAACAAAAAAAAATCTTGAATCTTGGAACATTGCAAAAACCCAATCAATATCCGGTTGTTTATCTGTCTGTTTGGATCAGATGTAACGTTAGGAGTCTTCAGCGTCGGTGTGTCTGCATTGCGCGACTGGATCGACCTCAGAACTGGGGTGTAAACTGCTGTGAAGTTCGTTTCGTCGTCCTCATCCTGGTGCCACCCCGGACGGTGGGTGTCCGCATTCTTAACGCCTACAGCTTGCAACTGAGTAACAGCCCTGCTTCACAACACTTTGTTAAAACATGCCTTGTTGTTTGTTGTCTTTCCAGTAAGGTTTGCATTTAATTGCTACATGATCAACACAGCCGCTGGGTGATTTAATGGGTGTATTGCTATTGCTCTAAGTAGCACCAAAAACAAGACTGCCAGGTTTGTGCAGTTTCTGACTGGGACTTGATTATAGAGTTATACAAATCCTCAGTAGGAAACTATTGGAAGGAGGAGTTTAGTTTAGTTGCATTTAAAGCCTGGTTGATGTCAGCCTAGCAGTGATACAGTCTGGCTCTATTATTTCTCCTGCACTGGGTCCTCACTGGGTCACATTTAATTGTGGTGAACTGTGGTTTGTTCACAATGACAAATAATCACTTACTTTCACTTTCACTAGTGCTGGAGGTAGGAGAGAGCCAGAATTTAACCCATGGGCTCTTGGCCTCAATTCTACCACTACAAGTTGCTTGAGAGGAAACTCTCTGTGATTTGGAAACGTGCGACATTTTGCGTCAGACCATTTGCTAAATGCCATAAATAAAGTTTACATTTACAGCATTTAGCAGACACCCTTGTTTGCAGCCATTTCCCGTTTACACAGACAGTATCCCTGGAGCAACTTGGGGTTAAAGGCTTTGCTCTGGGGCCCAGTGGTGGTAGTGCTGTAGTTAGTATTTTAACCCACAACCTTTTGGTCCAGAGGCGAGTATCCTACCACTAGACTACCACCACCCTTAACTAAATGGAAATGTTTTAAAAGACACAGATCTGTCTGAGCTTTTACACTCATAGATTACCAACACATATGTTAGTGTTACTACTGTGCTGTGACTGACCCACCACTTAAATAACAGACGGCCAACTGTACAGCCGCTGTAATCAGAAACTGACCAGAGGTTAGTAGAGTGGGTGGCTGGCAGTTTGTACAAACTGCATGTACATGTATGAAAACATGAACTACAATATGTTATATTATGTAACATAATGTAAGATTTTCTAAATAAAGTGACAAGCACTTTCCTTATACACTTCCTAACTTCCTGCCGATCTTTACTTTTTCAGAAAAGCACCAAGACTGCTATTGAGCTCGGGCGCACTTTTGCCACCTTGTTTTCTGACATGTCCTTCAGACAAAAGCTTCTGGAGACAAAAACTCAGGATGACTTCAAACAAGAGCTGCTGCAGCAAAGGCAGCATCTTTCTTCTGCTGCACACAAGAATGCCATGGAGGAGACGAGCCTATATGACAACAAACCTCCTAAGGTCCCAGAAATAGAAAAAACTGACTGATGACATAAAGGCTGAAATTAATGCTTGAAAGTTTGTGTACCTTTAAAATTTCCAAGATTTCCTTCTACGTGTGACCTAAACTATCAAAGTCGTCATAGTTAAGTTGGAAATGATCCAGTATTGCACAGTATAAGCTGGCAGGAGGGATGTGGTATCCTATTGGTATATAATACTTAGTCCTAAACCAAATTTCTACGCTGTGTGCCCTTAAGTAACTTCCGAAGAAAAGACAGATAAAAAGTGGCACAAAAGTAAATGCAACATATATAAAGACAATAATACCTTAGTGCATTTAGTGCCTTTTCAGACTTTCTTGCTTTGTGTCATGTTAGTAGACAATATCTAAAAGATAATGTGAAAGTTACCAATATTGCACAAAAAACGAAATAAGTGGATGACACCCTCAATCTTCACCACAGCAAGCTAAAAATGCAAAGATTTTCTTTGTTAAAGGTTCCTGAACTTGAATTTGGGACACACTGGAGATTACACTGTATTAATTAAGGTCAATTGCTCAACCGCTTTGTGGTTTTCATTCCACTCTAAAGACTCATATTAAATGCAGGATGGTTAATTTCAGGACATCACCCCACCTCAGGCTACAAAAAAGTTACCCACAACACACAAGGCTGCCACACTTTGTTTTGCCTCATATGAATAAAAAACACAGTATCTGGCAAGTGCAAGGAACCAGCAACCAGCTGCAGGGCAGAGAGAGCTGCTACATAAACGCCACTGCAGCATATGTGTGTGTGCCAGGCCTGCTGGTGTTCCCTGGCATCACACCCTCACAGCCCCTGTCACCGGCATGGATGAGTTGTTTCCTTCTGAATAGCTTTAATACAAGCATAAGTTCCTTTGTTCAACGAGCAGAGCTGGCCCATTGAACTGTTCATATGGAAGACAAGTGGTACTGTTGTTTACACACACATACGTGCACACACGCACACTGCTGGGTTAAGGATTTGTGAAGTAACTCAATTATCCATAAGAATAACTCTTGGAACATTTATGAGAGGAGCATTCTATAGGGCTTTTCTTGCTGTTCAAAAAGACTCAGTAAACTCACACAAAGTCTACAAGAACTTCAGATGCGGTCCATTTGAATTATAGTTTAGTAGATTCTTGTGAAATGATTATAAAAGCTATGCACACATTGTCTGTTACATAAAATCTATCTGAATCTAGGAGTCATGAAATGGAATAATTGACCCGGTAGCACAAAAGAACGATGTTTGTATTTTGGCTTATGATCTGATAATAAGTAGTTACTGCTTTATAACTATTGACATCCTGTGCTTTCATGCAGGTAATTGATTTTCTCCGAGTTGGTCATGGTATTTATTCTGATCTCAAACGCAGACTGCCTTTATACCTTTCTGACTTCACTGATGGTGAGTGAGTCATGGAGAAATAATTATTTTAAAGATATCATACAAGAATCCTAAAAGTCATAACTTCTAATGTTGAAGTGTTTGCAAAAGATTGACACAATTTCTGCTAAAAATTCCCATTAGATTTCATTCATTGTCAGCCACCCCTTAAGAAATTTCTCCTGAAAAGGTCCTTAAAATTCCTGTGAGTCTGATAAAGTCGCCTCGAACTATGATTTGATGTTGGTGTTGTGTTGCTGTTTGTGTTTTCAGGTATGTATGGAAGCAACAGATGTCTCCTGAAGTACTCCACAACAGCCATCTTCCTCTACATTGCCATTCTGCTTCCCGCTATCGCCTTCGGCTCTCTGAATGATGAGAGCACGAGAGGGGAGATCGGTCCGTACCAACCTGAACATTTATCATTTGACTTAATCAGTGGCTTGGTCAGTCTGTCATAAACTACAACTGCCTCTTACAGTGATCAGTTTTAAACTGGGCAGTTTCCTGTGCTTTATGAATCAATGCACCTGCACTATAAAACGGTTACTGGCTATTTATACAGGAAAATTACCCTTCACTATAATGGAAAAAAAACCCAGACTGATAAATTAGTCTGTTTGTCAGTGACCATAAGCTGTATCTGACCATTAAATGGTAGAAAGGTATATTCTAAAAAGAGGTCGTGGCATATTTGAGAATGACACATTTGAGCATTTTAGGCTGTTTTAGGATGGTTGAAGTTCATTGATCTCCTCCATGCTAACCCTAAATTTATATACATTTTTAAACACTCTGCTTACAATGTCCCTAGACGTTCAGAAGACTATTGTAGGCCAGAGTATTGGAGGCATCATCTATTCCCTGTTTACTGGCTCTCCTCTGGTCATTCCCCTGACCACCGCACCCCTCGCTATCTTCATTAGCGGTACATTCACCGTCCTGCTCATTTATACAGTTCAGGTTTCAGTTCCATCTCAGCAATATTAATGTGGCTCACACTATTGTTCTGTTGTGGTGCTGCAGTCATCAGAGGGATCTGTGATGATTATGACCTTGACTTCCCTGCATTCTATGCCTGCATCGGCCTGTGGAACAGCATGTTCCTTATCCTGGGAGGAATCTTCAATGTCAGTTTGTTCATGAAGCTTTTCAGACGGTCAGTAAAAGAGATACAATAGAGGAATTATTTTTATTTCACTGCTTGTAAATGTGTCATGGGTAGAATTATTCATGGTCCAAAATTTTTGTGTTGTTTTAATGAATCTTGGTCAGGGTTTGGACTAGAGGTCTAAAACTTACAGCTTTCACTGATCAATGTTAATTTCCAGACATGAAGTGTTTACAAATGTATATCAACTGAATTCCCTGATTGCATAAGCAGACATATCGAACTTGCTTTGTCTGCCCTTTGCCGTAAACATGCTTTACAAGGTCAAATGTCTGTTTTTGCTGTGCCTAGTGCTTCTTGTTATGTCTTTGCTTAAAACATGTTGCATTGATAAAGAAGATTATTGGTCACTCTGTGTATGCTATATGTGCCCTTAGCTCCACAGAGGAAGTGATAGCCTTGTTCATCTCAATTGCCTTTGTGGGAGACGCTGTAAAAGGCACCATCAAAAGTAAGTTCAAGTCCTTGAAATGCATTATGACAGAAGCCTTTGAATGCATATTCAAACAAGCAGGCCAATTTGACTCGAACAGAAGACATCAAAAACACAGCCTGTCATCTGGATCGCTGAACGCGTTCAGGAAGACAGAACCCAAAGCTCAGACACTTAAATGTATCCCTGAGCACATTTTACGACAAGTAAACAGCGTCTCAGCAACGAGAGAACAGGTTGTTCACATTAACAAGGCTTCAGGTCTTATCGCTGATGTGCACCTGCCTTAGCCACAGCTGTTTCCCCTTCTCTCCCTTTCTCTCAGTCTTCCAAACATATTACCATGGGCCAAGGTTGGTGAACAGCAGTGTGGAGGAGCTGCATCGCCTGGCTGATGAGCTCGGGCGGTCTGGGGGTGAAGAAGGAGGTGCTGGTGTTTCTGTGCCTGCAGTTCTCACGCTGTGCACCAGGGAGCGCCCTATCCTCTGTCTGCTGCTCATGCTGGGAACACTGTGGCTCGGCTATATTCTTTTCCTCATCAAGCGGAGGTAACTCTACCCTGCTTAACTGTACTCTTCACCAGATAGCAGTAAGTCTGATGTATTGGGATTGTTGCTATAAAGATCAAGGAGCACTTGACTCATGGGGTATGATGTGATTATAAATCAGGGGATTGGGAATATTCAGTGTAATGCGATTGAATCTTTTCACATATTTCAAATGGTTCTGCAGAGATTTGTGGTACATCCCAATATTCTCAGACTGCAATTATAGGTGTTTAAAAATACATCAGTTCACAGACAAACGTCATCTTATCTGTGAAATGAAGAGAGAGACCAGTGGAATGCTTCTATGTTTTCTAAATATATCTCGAACACTTTATACCAGAGATTAGGTCTCATTTGTCTATGCTTTATATCAAAGTAACCTCATCTCTGCTATATACAAGTGTACAGCATTACAGCATTACATGCAGTATTGAAACTACAGTTCGGGTTCTGAAATGGTCTTTTTCTTTTGAGTGTGCATTAGATCTGGAGCAGTTCAATATGGAAATTATAAACAGACAATATACAAAAAATAACAGTATCTTTATAAAGTTAACTATTAGAGGAGTTAGAAAATGCTTTTTTTTTTGCAAATTGCAATTTGTAAATTGTCATAACAGCAGTCAAGTAGAGAAAACTACAATCAGTAATATATACAAATTATGTTAAAATAAAATGTGTAAATATTGTAACAGCAGTTGGAGGAGAAAAATACAACTAATAGTTTATACAAATAATATTTAATAAATGTGCACATATTGTAACAGTAGTCAAGTGGAGAGAACCACACCCGGTATTATGTACAAGTAATGTTAAATATTTCAAATAATGTAACAGCATATAATAGATACTCAGACTTCAATCTCTAGCGTGGCTGACAATGAATTGTCCTAACTATTAAAATTGAGTGGCCTAGTTTAAAGATGGGACCGATTCGATATGTGAATCGGTCCGATAACGATTCAAATAGTTGGATCAGGTTTTGGATATATTGGGCCGATCTATGGCGCCGATCTGTAAATGCACATATGCACACTTTGTTATCCATCAGAAGTGGCACTGCGTTAAAGCTTGTTTTTTTGTCATTCACTCTAATTCTTACATATTTATATGACAATGTGCAGAACAAACAACGCAATACACTACAACACCTGCTCGCAATCCCTGTATTCCTGATCATTTTAGTGCCACAGGCTTAGGGAGTGTCTATAATTTTTGAGACGTTATTTTAATTATAAATAATTTAGCATATTCATAAGGGTGTGTCATTATTACATTGCTTTAGTTAGGAAAACAGGATTTAAGTCAAGTATTACCTTAAGCATAACAGAATAATCTCATGTATTCAGACATTTTAAAGCATTATTTTCTGTTTTCCACTTAAAAAGACTATATCGGATTTGTATTGTATCTGCATATATCCAAAATCTACAATATCAGTATCGGATCGATCTTTAGTAGCAAACGGGCCTACAGACCAAAAGGTCATGGCTTAGAGTCTGATTCTATGCTTCCACCACTGAGTTCCTGAACAAGACTCTTATTCCCATGTTGCTCCAGGGAAATGGAGGTTGCTCTGGATAAAAGCTTCTATTAAATGTACTATTATGAGTTTTGTTGCAGCCATACGATTAGGAGATTGAATCCCAGCATTGTCTAAAACCACTTTTCGGTCCTTGATTAAGGTGCTTAATCCAGTCTGATAAATGTATATCTAAGCTGTGTAAGTTTATCACATCCCCATTGAATTTCATTTGTTATTATCAATGTAAGTATAATATAGTGATGTGCCTGTTAATTGTGGTGCTTTGTTTTTCTCCACAGTCCATTTCTCCATGCCAAAGTTAGGGAGGTGGTGTCAGACTGTGCTTTGCCCATCTCTGTGGTTATATTCTCCTTTGTGGGCTCCTATCTTTTCACTGACATTGAGCGTGAGCGCATGTTAAATTTGCATAACACACTTTTAACACTCCAGCCCTCTCTCTCCCCCATAAAGTATTTTACACTGTAAACTACATCAATTTAAGTCCCTGTACTAAAATATTACTAATAATATTTAATTGAGAACCTAAATCTATACTGCTCACATATTAGAGTCATTAAATATCTCCACCATCTTCACCTACTCTCCTTATAGAGTAGGCCTTTCACAGTCTCTCTTCATCTCTCTCCACAGTTCCAGTGTTTAACTACAGAAATGGCCCTGTGTTCCACCTGGCCCCTTTGGGTAAGCTGACAGGTCTGAACCTGCTAAGTGCCTGTGGTCTCGGCCTCTTGCTGGCTCTGCTCATCTTCATTGACCAGAACATTGTGGTCTCCCTCACTAATGCCCCAGAGAACAGGTGACTTTTCCAGGCTGTATCACTTTAACATGGTCTTACTAGAGCAGAGGTTCAGTTTGACGACTGTCCTGTCTGCTTTTGTCTAACTGCGTAGTTGCACCAGTTCGACTTTCCCAGAGATCACTGAAGCGGGCCAGTCACAGATTGTGGTTTTTTCACTTTTGTGCAGACAGTTACAGGGCGCAGTTAGGGTCAGTTTATGTGTGTGTGCATGTGTTTGCGGGTGGTTGGGTGGTTGTGTATGTTTAGCTCTTGTTGGATACCATACGTCTTTATGTTGAGAGTAAAGTATGGTCTGACGAACAGTGAGTCAGAATAAATACCCCATACAAAGATTCAAGTGTGTGTATTTCATTATGGTACCAGATGTTAGCCTGGTAGACCAGACTCTTTCACTTAGTTTCACTTTGTGCAAAGAGTCTCCATAGGCATACGTTTACTTCCTGGTGCGCAGATACTTTCTGTGAACTTTAAAACTATTGGGCCTGCCTTCAACCAATCACTACTGATTGGTCATGACATATGTTAATGTGCTGAAACGCACCTAGCAGTATGGCTATAGCCGGCATTCCAGTGAAGCACAAGTTGAACGTGATTAAGCAAATTAAAGTGACACGGAAAATATGAAAAAAAGTGAGAAAATTAAGCATTGTATTATTAATTTAACATTGTATGAAATTAGCATTGTATGGTTAATAAATAAATAGAAGTGTGTGTGTGCATGGTGTGTGTAGATTGAAATAAGGTGATGTTGGTCTAGTGGTAGGATGCGTGCTTCTGGACCAAAGGTCATGGGATCAAATGCTACCTCCACTACTACCACCACTGGGTCTCTGAGCAAGACCTTTAACCCCAAGCTGCTCCAGGGAGACTGTCGCTGTAATTAGGAACTGGAAAAATGTCATAAATGTACATAAATAAATCTAAATGTGCTGTTGAAAAATTGACACTGTAAGGACCAATATGAAGCATAAATGTACCATAACTTTGTTACCAAGCCAGTTTACTTACTGATATTTAGTATTAGTATAAGCATAGTTTATTTTAACCATGTTACATCAGAAAAAGTATTCCATAGTACTACAAATGTGTGTGTGTGTGACATAGATTGCTAAAAGGACCTGCCTACCACTGGGATCTCATGCTCACTGGCTTCATCAACATTGCGATGTCATTGCTGGGGTTGCCATGGATGCACGCTGCCTTTCCCCACTCCACCCTGCATGTGCGCCAGCTAGCCAAGGTGGAGCAGCGGGTGGAGCAGGGCCACCTCTACGAAACGTAGGTCACACAACACCCAGCAACACCGTCATCTCCCCTTAATCCTGGTGACAATCCGCATGTGGGGATTTCAGATCTGCACACCTCGTGCCCCCTATTATTTATTTAGTGAATATAACTGTATATTATTTTAGATAGAAATTAAAACTATGTACTGAATATCATAACTAGAGATGTAGCCGATCCGATATGTGGATCGGTATCGGTCCGATGGGAAGCAGCACTGCGGTAAAGTAGAGCTGAAACGATTGTTCCAATAACTCCAATAATTCTATTACAAAAAATGGTCGAGGCAATTTTTCTAGAATCCAAGCTTCGTTTAATTCATTTTACTCGCTAGACCAGCTTCGCTTGCATTTCACACTGACGCTTAATAGTGACACAACGTTTTCAGTGGCGCGATCAAGACAAGACCTGGTCCCTCTGCATGTGAAAGTATTTGTGAGATGTTCCTGCACTAAAACAGAAGTAAATGCATAAAAACATTTTTCGCGATGTAAACACACGCGCTGTGTTAATGAGCACTACTCGCAAAACGCTCCAGTTCGGTCAAAATGTTGCCTTTATTACAGACACAAACCATATTTTAGCTGATAAATAACCACAATAGCCAGCGTTCTACTCACAATTATGCCGTTTATTTAGATTTCCCCATAGATTTTCCATCGTTTATTCTGGAACAGGCGCCCAAACATCATTGTGATGCGGCTCCGGGGGATCGTGGGAAATGTAGTTCTCTGCAAAAGCAGCTCATTTTATAGACCAAATTGGTTCAAAATGACAAACTTCAGTATTTCATTTTCAATTGATCTATTTTTTTATTTTATAATGTATTTATGATGTATTTATATGTCTAAGCAAACAATTTTTGAGAACAAATGATTTAGCATATACATGTGTGTAATTATTACATTGTTTTAGTAGGAAAACAGTTTTTAAATGAAGCATTTCCTTAAGCATAACAATAATCTCAGTCATGTATTCAGACATTTTTAAAGCATTATGTATATGTATATTTTATGTTTAAAAAAAGACGGATTTGTATCGGTATCAGCAGATATCCAAATTTACAATATTGGTATCGGACATAAAAAGTGATATCGGCCCATCTCTAATCATAACACTGTATTGCTATTGCTAGCACAAAAAAATTAATCAGTCATGGCACCTGCAAGTTGAGGTTTCGAGATACGAGGTAAAGTGTAATGAAATGACATCTGATGTGACTGGTTTTATAGGCTATATTAAAATTCACTTTGTTTTTACTAAAATAGATATTTCAGGCACTCTATACACCAGACCTGTACACCTCATGCCCATAATTGCAAGTGAAATAGGCAGTTGGTAGTGTAACGGTTAGGAAGCTGGCACCGTGATCAGAGGGTTGTGGGTTCAAGTCCTGGACCAGTAAAGGTACCACTGACATACCAAGGTACCATCCCCAACCACTACTTACTGGATGATGCTCTATAGCTGCCCACTACTTCTTCACAGTCGTCAGATGCTACTTATTTTCTAGGCTATAGTCAAATTCACTGCCATTTGCAAGCTTTATGACATTCCTGCATTTTTGCTTTAGCAGAGCTCAGCATCTTTGTAACTAAGCTGTACCTGCAGGATTGTGAGTGTGATGGAGACTCGACTTACTTCGCTGGCCGCTAACATCCTGATTGGCTTGTCTGTCTTCCTGCTGCCGGTGCCACTGCAGTGGATCCCTAAGCCTGTTCTCTACGGCCTCTTCCTCTACATCGCTCTCACGTCCATCGATGGCAACCAGCTGTGCGACCGCATCGCCCTCCTGCTCAAAGAGCAAGTGAGTACAGGAGAGCAGTGCAATATCAAGAAATGTACTTTTTCACTCCAGCAACAATTGTGACAGAAACAAATGTTTTTCTTTAGGAAACTGCTATTGATTGATGATTTAGCCACATGCAGGCTTTTATCTTATGCTTGATACCTTTTGCAAAACATGACAAAGCATGTTCAGGTTACCAGTGTGATGGTAATTTGTGCCACAGCCTGGTCCTCATCATTTTTGTCTTGAGTAATTTGGAATGACTAACCTTTATAAACCTCAGCAAAATACATGCAAAACTTCTGAGTTAAGTGAATTCAAGTGAATGAGTATTTTTCATAGTGACAATAGCACAGCACAGCACACAGTGCACCACAACAAAACATGACCTCTGCATTCGACCAATCCATGAAGGTGCAGTAGGAAGCTGATGCTTGGGGACAGTACCTTACTTATGAGCACCTCAGATGTGCCTTTACTGGTCCAGGACTTGAACCAGTGACCCACCGATCTTGGGGCCAATTCCCTAACTGTTACTGCCCCACATTGTTGATAATTGATGACATACAACTTTTCTTTGTAAGAGATTGTTTTTAGTGATTTTAGTGAATGAGGTAGATTTGATAACACATGAAAAAAGCAAAAAGACCATGGTTAATCCCTACTAAAAATAAGTACAATTCCACAATCGAAAGCGACTTTAAAGTAGTTAGAACCTTAGAGCTGTTTATTGCATCGAGCTGTTTTTTCATGTTTTACATGAAAGTTTTATACGACAATGACAAAAACAGAACTTTACTTTTCGTCTTGTAAGCTAAAGGTCGTCATACTTTTAATATAATGCAGACTGTACTTTCATTCACCCGTACAATTTAATGCATGTGCATGGTGATCCAAAGTTTTATTTGCCAAGGAATGTATATATAATTCATTTGGATTCATGTATGAATCTTTGCACCCTCTCTCTCTCTCTCTCTCTCTCTCTCTCCCTCTCACTCTCTTTCCCCAGACCTCTTACCCACCCACGCACTACATTCGCCGAGTTCCACAGAGGAAAGTTCACTACTTTACAGGCCTGCAGCTGATCCAGCTGATCATCCTGTGTGCTTTTGGGATGTTCCCTCTTCCTTATATGAAGATGATCTTTCCTCTACTCATGATTCTCCTTATTCCTGTCAGGTATGGAGCAGCACTCTGTAGTTAGAGAAGCCTAAGAATTTATTCATCCTTAGTCTTAGGGGTGATTATGTGTGACTGAGTAATTCTGCATATCTAATACGGATGAGTAGGCAGTGTGGTCTGTCCATGTCAAATAGCGACTTAATATGTAAAATTAAGTCATGCCCATGTTGCATGATGGTTAGATGAACAGTGTTGGAAAAGCATGTCAAGCTACATTCTACTCATAATTAAAAGTAGTTAAGCTACAGTCAAGTTATTATTTTAATACAGTTGTTAGCTTCA
Organism: Distichodus sexfasciatus; assembly: GCA_032718565.1. Lineage (NCBI taxonomy): Eukaryota > Metazoa > Chordata > Actinopteri > Characiformes > Distichodontidae > Distichodus > Distichodus sexfasciatus. The sequence continues at coordinate 2,857,918 of JAVGVS010000006.1, forward strand.
CTACAAGCTACAGAGAAAAATTAACTTCATCTATGCTGTTTCATGGCCGTGGATTCTTGATTCTATGTTCGTTAAGATCGATTCCATCCTCCGACACCATCTCGACTCAGTCAACAGCATGCTGTAATGCAATGAGCGTGTGCTGCATGGCACACTAACCTATGAGATGTCACTTCTGCCATTTGAACACCAATCAGAAACACCTGGTAGTTGAAAATACACATATTTGTAAAGAGAGATTTTTTTCTTTTGTAACAACGTAACTGTAATGATTCCTTGATGAAGCCACACACAGAGTATGTTAAACACAGTCTTTAATTACAAATGGGTCTTGCAAAAATTGGCATTGTAAAAGCAGCACAGTGCAAAACCAGTAGTGACAGTCCATAAATCAAACAAAGCCATGCTGGGATGCAAATACAGAAACAATAGTCGATAAACAAGAAGCCAGAATGGGAAAACGCGCATTGAGATAGCAATTCTTTGCAAAGACGCATGGTTATTATTTATACCAGACATGGCTTAAACTCGGGTGATCCTGATCTGATAATCAAGGTTCTTTGTGAAGATCTGGAATGGGAGTTCGGACCAAAAGGTGTGTCTGTTGAGGGACACTTATAGTACGTTTTGCCATACTGTATTGATAAAAAGAATAGTTAATGTAACTTGCAATTTCACAAAACAACTAGTTAAATGTTTTGCGTCACTATTTATTAGGGGTGCACGATTCAGAAAAACTCACGATTCAATACGATTTCGATTCTTGGGCTCACAATTCGATTCAAAACCGATTCTCGATTCAAAAACGATTGTTGATTCAAAATGATTCTCGATTTAAAACGTGCGCACACTCACTTTCTTCTTGCTCGGTCCGTGTACTTTTTGGTATTTGAAATTTCGATTCAGAAAATATAATTTAAAAAAAAAGACACTTGTTTAATTTTTAAATTAAAAAGGAAAAATGAAAAACGCAAAATATTTTTTTTTCCTTTTGTCCTTTCGCACATCAGAAAAGAAAAACACAAGAAACAAGAACGAGAAAACGCTTAATGTTTAATTTCTTTAAATACTCCATCTTTCCCTCGCAATCTCTATGGTCGCGGTCGTTTCAGTGCCGCAGCGTTAGGGATCATTGCAAAATCATACAGCTGTGTTTAAACAAATCCATTCTGTTCTAAGGCCACTGGCCCTGATAAACTCAAACTGATTTTAAAGTATGTAGGTGAACACTCCTGATGTACTACAAGGCTGATTTTTAAATAATTTCAGTCCTTTAATTTGCTATAATTTTTATTATGTTTTATTTATAAAAATCTTTTTTTCTCTAACGCGACTTGCCCCAGTGACCTATATATCTATATATATGCAAAAGGACAAAAGGAAAAAATAATTGTTTTGCATTTTTCATTTTTCCTTTTTAAGTTGAGAATTAAATAAATGTCTCTTTTTCTTTTTTTTTATTATATTTTCTGAAACAAAATTTGAAATACCAAAAAGCACACAGACCATAATCGCATGATTCCAGCTTGTTGACCTACAAAAACCTCCGGTTCAGACAAAATAAATAAAGGGCATTTTCTCGTTCTTGTTTCTTGCATTTTTCATTTCTGATGTGCGAAAGGACAAAAGGAAAAAAATAGTTGTTTTGCGTTTTTCATTTTTCCTCTTTAAGTTGAGAATAAAATAAGTGTCTCTTTTTCTTTTTTAAATGATATTTTCTGAATCGAAATTTCAAATACCAAAAAGTACACGGACCGAACAAGAAGAAAGTGAGTGTGCGCACATTTTGAATCGAGAATCGTTTTGAATCGAATCGTTAGCCCAAGAATCGAAATTGAATTTAATCGTGAGTTTTTCTGAATCGTGCACACCTAATAAATAGTGACGCAACGCATTTGACTGGTTGTTTTGTGAAGTTGCAAAGCTTACTTACATTGACTACTCTTTTTATCAATACAGTATGGCAAAACGTACTGTAAGTGCCCCTCACAATTAAACAATTAAACTCGCTCCGTTACAAAATGGGAAATATGAATTGATTTTGTGTCCTCTATGAATCGATTTTGAATCAGTAGAGATAAAATTGCGATTCTTTTGATTTTTTTGCACACCCCTACTATTTATCGTTCCCAACTCTGGATTTATGCCAGCCAAAGATGTGAAGTGATGTTTGTGAGGAAACTTTCATGTTGGAATGAAAGTTTCTTATTGTAAGTTTTTATCTTTTTTCAGAAACAACATGCTGCCAAAGGTTATTGAGGCAAAGTACTTGGACATCATAGATTCTCAACACATGTAAATTGTTAAATTAGACTTTAAAAACAGCAAAACGATAGACTTAAGAGGAGCACCAAGGGAGAGAAAATCAGGAGTGAAAAAAGTTCTGGAAATCAAACTCCACCTTTTTTAATCACTACTTTTAATTTCACTAAAATTGCTCCATTGAAAGTCACTAATGTCTGCTAAATGTTGTAAATGTAAATGTAATGTGGCTACCAAGGACTGAGGTAGTGAGAACTTTACCTCACATAGAACTTCTATTAAATGCTTCTTTTAGCACATTAGCAGCACTGAGTTGAGTATCTCTTTTACCAATAATGAAATATTAGTCCATTCCTGAAAGGAGACGTAACCTCAGACTTGCAGTAGGTTTTGTTAATAACATTGTAAAACCATTCTGATACCATAACCTTTAGTGGTCGTCAATATTATTTTTATAAGTTAATTTATAATCTGTGTGTTAATGGATGTAACATAACAACTGATACTCAGTTATTGTTGATGTTTTCCTCTGAGTTGTTTCCCATTAAAATGAACTCACTGAGTTTGTTCAGAGCCACAATTACTTGTTAACTTTAGTCAGAACAGAACGACTATTTTCAATTAATTTGAATGATGTCAATGATTCAGGGCTAATATTATTTATATCTCTACTCAGGGTGCCCTGTTGACATTTTTGTCTTTTGTATAGTTTTGGGGGTTTTTTCTGATAAGAAGCCGTGAGGTGATTCTAAAATGTATTGTATAGCAATATAAACGTAAAAGTATACTATAACAGTTAATATAATTTATTTCATTTTTTTTCTTTGGATTCTTTTTTCTTACTTCTTCTTAAATCTACTTCTTAAAACTGATGAGTTGTGCCATAAAATATGAGTTGAAGGGACTGCTGTGGATTAGGAACAGAAAATCTGACCTATTTACTGTACATTCATGGTTCAGACTGCAGTTCCTCATTCTTGCTCTAGTTGTCTCTCTGTGCATTCCAGTTTCTCCTTAACTTGGCCAGATCCTTTATCTTGGTCTTAGGTCTGTTTGTCTAACCAAGTATAGTGTCTTTAGTTTCAATCAGTGTCCCATTTTAGGGTTTTATTTGTTCCTTTACAGTCTCTTTAACTTTGAACTTAATGAAATTAAAACTCTATGCTTTGCTCAGAGACATGAAGCAGGAAACAGGCCACATGATCATGTTCAAAACTCTTATTACATACACACATTAAGGTCTAAAAAATGAGTCCACCCGATCATTGTATCGTGTGAACTACTTGGGCGTCCCATTCCAAACTCACAACATTTTGGACTGTCTCCGTGAGAAATTATTTACACTTGTGGAAAGTGTTTGGGCTTGGATTGGAGGTCTCTGGGAAGAGATTGGGGGCTGTTAGAGTCGCAAAGAGAATGAAATGTTCAAGAAGCTCATATGGTCCTAATGGTCCATGTACTTTTGGAAATTCAGTGTGGCAGATTAATCGAACACTAGGCTAGCTTCACTCCCAATACATATTAAAATGTTGCATCAGGATTTCTGGTGGGCAACTACCATAAAATTAGTTTTAAATGGGTTGGAAGAAAAAGAGGATATTTTGCAATTTTCTTTAGATAAGTATTTAACTTTTGAACTTCCATGCAGTAAAACACTTACTGTTCGCTTTGCACTTTCTCGTGAAGTATTGGTAATCTTTTCCTGTTTTATGGATATTGATTTTTGCCTAGTCTCAGTTTTTTCCTTTATTTGAGTTTAAAAGTTTTTCTTGGATTTGTAGACTGTGTTTGTAGAGTTTTTGGCCCTGTAGCACCGCTGCCTGCATGTTGGATAATGTCTTTGGAATATCCTTTGTGCGTTTGTAATAAATACTACTACTGCAACCTCTTCAAGTTCTCACACCACGCCTTGATTTTATTTTTTGGAGTAATGAACATTTGTCCTTGGGATTGTACAAGTTCCTCAGTGTGGGATTGTGCAAGCAAGGAAACTAATGATGACCTATCAGATTGAACTATCAAATCAAGTAATGAAACTGTGGACAAAGTGGTTAAGGGTAAAGAGTAAGTTTAAGCCTGTTGTATATAGGGGTTGGCATTGACATGATTTTATCAATATCAATGCTATTGTTGATTCTGCCTATCAATCCAATTCCTTATCAGTTCTCTTGTCGATGTCTGAGTAGTTTTTATGAGTGCAAAAAAAAAGAATAGTTCTACACCGTCCTCCACAACAAAAGCAACATCTTTATTTTTTCCAATATTATGTCTGCACAAGACTGTGAACATGAACACGTTCATATTCATATTCAGAGTATTTATTATGCACAGACATTCTATGGCTTAGTACTATAAAGAAAATTAAGGTTAATGTCAGGTAAAGACACTTATTTATCCATTTGGAATCCATCTGGATACAAAATAAAATAATTCATTCATTCATTCATTCATTCATTCATTCATTAAACGAACTGCTTAATCCCAGCTGGGGACCGGAACCTATCCCATGAAATTTACTGGGGCAAGGCGGGGACAAAAATAATATTTTCAGATTAACGGAAACTAATTTTTGACTCATTTCTGGGAGAGAGGTACATTTTTGTCATGAGGGTGTTCCATATGAGAGCCGCGGCACACTAGCGCTGTCGACGCGCGACGGCAATAATTAAAGTAAACGGCTGCACTGTGAGTAGAACGCTGGTTAGTGGTGCTTGCGAAGCAAAGCACTACTATTGTTATCTCTCAGGTTTATTATTATTATTTTTTTTCTTAATCTTCTTCCGTATAAAAGTTCGGCGCGTAACTAGTCCCGCATCGTTTGTCGTAGACCCACGAATGAGGTATCGAATCGTGCGCCTTAATCGGGAATGGGGTGCTATGACTTTTCTAAGGGGTGGGCGGTTAATTGCCCCCGCAGGGGGCAATTAACCGCCCCCAAAAGTCCCATAGACTTAACATTGAGACCAACTTTGACGGACTGTAGCGCAGAGAGGGAATTTTGTAGAAAGGTCAAATTTACCACATTTGAAGAAGTTTGCAACCTGTGTCAGAACATACCCCGCAAGAGGGTATAGGTTTTACCCCCGGGGCACAAGAGACCCCCAAATTTGCCCCATTGACATAGAATGGGGGAAAAATCCCATAGACTTAACATTGAGACCAACTTTGACGGACTGTAGTGCAGAGAGGGAATTTTGTAGAAAGGTCAAATTTACCACATTTGAAGAAGTTTGCAAGCTGTGTCAGAACATACCCCGCAAGAGGGTATAGGTTTTACCCCCGGGGCACAAGAGACCCCCAAAGTTGCCCCATTGACTTAGAATGTGGATTTTGGCGCAGAACTATTCCTGTACCGTTTGTCGTAGACCCATGAAAGAGGTGGCAAATTGTGCGGCTCATTCGGGAATGGGGTGGTATGACTCTTGTAAAGAGGTGGGGGGGATATTGCCCCCACAGGGGCAACACTCAGGCAACCAATCAGTCTTTCGCATTTATCATGATGCTCATAAGCCACGCCCCCTAGCAACCTCATTAGCATGCTGTTAGCATGATGCTAACACAATTAGCATGTTGCTAGCATGATGCTAATGAGATTAGCATTTTGCTAGCTTTATGCTAATTATATTAGCACGTGGCTAGCATGGCTAGCATGATGCTAACAATGTTAGCATGTTGCTAGCATTATGCTAACTATATTAGCATTTTGCTAATAAAATGTGTAGCATGTTCCTAGCATGACGCTAGTGTGATTGGCATGTTGCTAGCATGACGTTTAGCTGATTAGCATGTTGCTAGCATTATGCTAACTATATTAGCATGTTGCTAGCAACTTCATTAGAATGTCTCTAACATGATGCTAGAGTGCTTAGCATGTTGCTAGCATGACGTTTAGCTGATTAGCATGTTGCTATTATTATGCTAACTATATTAGCATGTTACTAGCAACATCATTAGAATGCTGTTAACATAATGCTAACATGCTTAGCATGTTGCTAGCATTATGCTAATAATATTAGCATGTCGCTAGCGTTATGTTTATTATATTAGCACGTGGCTAGCATGATGCTAACAATATTAGCATTTTGCTAGCATTATGCTAACTATATTAACATTCTGTTAATAACATGTGTAGCATGTTCCTAGCATGATGCTAGTGTGATTAGCATGTTGTTAGCATGACATTTAGCTGATTAGCATGTTGCCAGGATTATGCTAACTATATTAGCATGTTTCTAGCAACATCATTAGAATGTCTCTAACATGATGCTAGAGTGCTTAGCATGTTGCTAGCATGACGTTTTGCTCATTAGCATGTTGCTAGCATTATGCTAACTATATTAACATGTTGCTAGCAACAGCTTTAGAATGTCGCTATCATGATGCTAGAGTGCTTAGCATGTTGCTAGCATTATGCTAACAATATTAGCATGTTGCTAGCATTATGCTGACTATATTAGCATTTTGCTCTTAACATGATTACCAATATGAATAGACGCAATATTGTCTTATTGTCATATCACTGCTATACCAGCAGTTTAAATGTTGTTTTTCACAGAGAACTGAAGGAAACATTGTAATATTGTGGCCCAAGTTTTGCCACGGCAAGCACCACTCACATTTTCTTCAGAAAATGTACCTCTCTAGTTGTTTTTGTTATTTATCAGCTAAAAATTTTAATTTTGTCTGTAATAAAGGTTTAACTGAACTGAAACTTTTTAGTGAAAGTTGGACTTCTCTGTGAGAGTCGTGCGCGCTAACAAACGCATCGCGAAAAATATCATCTATCATTAGTCAACTCACAGAAAGTGTGACGTAATAAACGGTGACGCAAAACTAAGGAAAAATTGGAAAACGACTTTTCGACTTTTTATCTCTTATTTTCGACTTTTTATCTCATACTTTCGCCATTTTATCTCATAATAATGACTTTTGACTTTTCATCTTGTAATTTCGACTTGTTTTCGTTCGAATTTTTTTTCTTTTGCTGGCGGAAATGGGCTTCCATACCAAACAAATCTACTGTGTGAAGAAATTAAGTATTTGAGTGAAATGTTTAGCCGGCCTGGAATGACCATTTAGCTACCCAATAGAATAATATAAAGTAAGATCTAATAGCACAACATCTTCAACAACCTTTGACATGAGTTTGCAATTAGTGGTCATGTTGATCAGATGGGCTATACAAACAATCCATTATACACATTTTTGTCTGTGAGGCCAAGAAGGGAGTGGTGAAAGCAATAAGCAAACACATCGACTTCAGTCAGAAATCAACATTTGCTCTTATATCTTAAGGTAAGAAATGTAGAAAAACTCTATTAAATATATATAATGGCTGTTTATGGCTACCCATGAAATGGGCAGAGATGAGTGATCCACCCTTATATTGATTCAAAGAAAATTTCTCAGATCTTTTGGTACCATTGAGACTGTTTAGTTTAAAAACAACAGGAAAGACATCACAAGTGAGGAACCATATTTCCATAACTTATAGTTTCTTTCATTTTGTCCGTTATGTTCTCATCTCCGTTTTCATGAACTTGAGAAAGAGCACAAACACAGGAGGGGTAAATAAAGTACAGACTGAAGGTCCACAAGTTAAAAAAAAACAAAAAAACGGGGGATCAGCATACAGGAACATAGCACAGAGATCAAAGTATATTTCAAAAGTCTGAGTGCATTGGTTGTTCAAAGAGACATGGAACTGTATACTGTACACAGAACTAAGAGAGGAGGAGGCAGAGGTTTGAAGAGCAGTACAATTTTTATCAGCAGCTTGTCACTTTCTAACTAATTGCAACAGGAAAAAAATGTAAGACTTTGCTCATCTCTGCTCATCCCAGAGCCTCTGCTTACCCCTGGTGAAGGTCAACACTGGCCAGAGGGTCTAAGGAGTAGAGATAGTGTAGCATGCCTTCAAGAGAAACAAGGTTTTAGATAACTGTTCTCATCAGCAGTAACACCAATCATGATATTTCCCTCATACTGTTCTGGGTCAAGTACAGCAAGAAAAAACAATTTACCCAGTAGGAGAAAAAAACAATGGGGTGAACAGTATGTCAGCATTCAATACTGAGAAGACTCCCGAGCAAGCAAGCCACAGCTTTATCAGATTTGAAGACGCTCGGGTGGAGATACTAGAAATCGGGATTTATGGGATTCACCAATGTCATGAGACTCCTATCACTAATTTAACAAGAGGGAAATGAATGCCAATGGGGAGGAGTGGAGCATTTTCAGGTGACAGGAATAATGGGGGATGCATTCTAATCTTACACTTTAAAATTAAACAAATATGCACAACTCCAGTAAAGCACAACTACTTATTCAACGTTAGTGCAGGCTAGCATCTTTAGAAGATATCAGATAGACATAAACGTTATGATATATAATGTTTTGTAAACCCTGACCAGAGATTGAATATTGTAGTTCATTTCATATCAATAGAATGGAAGAAAGTCATCAGCGTGTTGAGATTTTTTAACTTAAATCTGGAAGTGAACAAATTTATTATGTTAAAAAAAAAAAAACGTTCACCCAGACAAAATCTTTTTGAGACTACATTATTTTAGATGATTATTCAAATTTTGAGAATGCCAATCTATTTCCCCCAAAACGCAACAAAATAATTCTCAAATTATGAATACTGTCATGGCTTCCTCTGGACTTTACTCCATTTACATTTACAGCATTTAGCAGACGCTCTTATCCAAAGCAACTTACATTTCCTAATTTCAGGGACAGTTCCCCTGAGAGCAACTTAGGGTTAAGGGTCTTGCTCAGGGACCCAATGTTGGTAACGCCAGACATCGGATTTGAACCCACAACCTCTTGATCAAGGCAAGTGTCCTACCACTAGGCCACCAACTCCAGCCGCACACTGGAGGGCACGCCACTTTGTCTTTTTGTCTAGTTAGGTATGTCTGTCAATTCCCTTTGCCCTGCCTGTCCTGATTGGTTAGTTATTCTAATTATCGGTTACACCTGTTTTCTTAGTTCCGTGTTCCTAGTTTCTTGATCTGTTTGCTTCCTTGGTTTCTGTTTTAGTCCCAGTTTACCCTGTTGTGTTAATCTATTGGTTTAGCTTTAAGCATCTTGTTTGGTTTAATAAGTTAGCTTAGTGTTTGCACGTGTTTCAATTTAGTTAGCTTCCTATCTAGACCTTTTTCTCACTTGTTTCTCCCTTTTGGTCCACTGTTACTCTACCCCTAAGTTGGTGTTCTGTGTTTCATGTGAAGAAAGAAGTTTTCTGTTTGTTGTTTGGTGGCCATCAAGCCTGATTGTTTTTGATGTAAAATAAATGCTTGCACTGGAGCCACCACCACCACCATCTCCTGCATCACGAAAACACCTTTAAACATACAGTATCCTGAACCTGTTGATGGATTTGTCATCTGTGTTCCTGTTTTTTCATCACAAACATACAAGGTATTTTACTAAATTATGTATGATTTTTGATGCACAAAGACTTTGACATCAAGGATTAAAACATAAACATAAATAAATAAATAAACAGTTTGACTGAATATTCTTGCAGGGGTTGAGTGCATTTATGAATACACAGTGAGTATTTTAAGATTATTATCAATCAAAGTGGTGACCTACAATGAAAGCTTTAGCTTTTGATTTTGTCTGCTGATCAGTGAGAGTGAGTAATTATTTGTTCTTGTGAACACAGCACCACAACAAAATGTGACCTCTGTATTTGACCCATTTGTGAAGGAGGAGTGGGCAGCTAACATGGGCAGTGCCCAGGGACGGTACGTCAATGGTAACTTTACCAGTCAGGGATTTGAACCGGCGACCTTTTGGTCACAGGGCAAACGCCCAACCGTTACGCCACCAACTGCCCCAGAGCAGCAGAAGGCAGCCATGTATTAGGCAGCACTTTCACTCGCTCCCCAAGCTGCCATTACTCTCTGACACCCTGCTCTCTAGTTCCTCCAGTGCATCTTCTATATTTCTGCATGTTGGAGTGGTGCCTAAGTGCCATGCCATGAGTGTCAAGATTTGACAAACATCACTTCCATAGTGATTTATATGGAAAATGTTGTATCCTAGCAACACACGCTCAGCGCTGATGGTGGGTTTTAGAACTTGACAGTTCAGCGACTCACCCAGGCTAAGATGCTGGATTTCTGTTTACCCAAAATCAAAGATCATTTTGTGAAAGAGAGCCTACAGAAGAGTTGTGAAGGACCAATCGTCCATCTGCCCTGATGAAGACTGGTTTCTGATTGGAAAATGGTCCAAATCAGGAAGTAGTTCGAATCAGGGTAAGGTGCTTTCTGATAGTCTGGAGAGAGGAAGAGAGACAAACGCGTCATGGATCTGATCATGACAATTTGATTTGGTCATTTCACTTTTATAAACGCATTATCAGATCTACTGGACATCATATCCTCTCATACATAGACAGTAATCCAAAATGATTTAGAGGTATTTTTTAATATGTATTGTTGTACTGGACACTTCACATTAGTGAGATCTTAAATATCTTAAATATCTTAAATATCGTCACCTTTTTAAAAATAAAATGGTTTCTTTTGCCTAAATCAGCTCTTCATGATGCTGGCCACCTTTGGTAAAATCGCCTACATCCTCGGTTGAACAGATCATACAATCATACCCCTGTAGAACAATACAAATTAAAACTATACCAGTGACTGTCGGCTCAAATATGTTTCAAAATGTATTTATATTATATTTAGAGCATTTTTGACTGAAAGTACAGTATATGTTAAGTTTTTGAATCTTGAATCAAGTTCTGTAGTGGTGAGGTGAAAAGCAAAAAATCATTCTGCGTTCTGAACCTGTTGAAGCAAAGTAGTCACCTGCAAACGAAGGCCAGAGAGTTGCTATTGTCCAGTTAAGAGATGACAAGAGACCGAATAAGTAACTGAATTGCATCGGTGGTGAGAAAGGATCAGATTCATCCTCATGTTATGAAGAAGATACTTGCATGTTCTGGAAATACACACCATAACTGAGTGAGAAAGATAAATACAGAGACAGAATGTTGGTGAATGTGATCACAGATGATTACCTTGACCCTCCCTTCACCTCCTCCTCCCCAGGACTGCCCCTCATTTATTTTCTACCAACCCTAATTTCTTCCCATTTTTCTTTTTTCTTCTCCAGCAAAGCATGTAGTATGACATTTAAACTGATCTCAGATTGTCATTTTTCTTAATGATCCAGCTGAGAGGCTTCATGTTGTAATTTTCTCTAACCATTTTCATTATGAGTTAGAGATCCCTTCATCCTCACTGTCCGTATTCAAGAGGGTTTCATGCAAATTAGAACCTTTGGTCTCGTTATATCAATAACACCATATTTGTCTTTCCAAATATCCAAAATTCATGTTCATCTATCATGTATAATTTACCAGTCAGCATAAATAAACATGTAGGAATAAATGGTTGAACAGAGAACAAGATATTTTTAGTTCATTCCTTGTAAATCATTACAGTTTTATGGTAAAATGTATGTGTTTACTGAGGCTTTGTTTTTAAAGCAGCAGTAGGCCTTTTGTTGTGCTGTGATGTTAAATGTCATAGCTGATATAAAATTAATGAGCTGCTTGGTTTAGCCAGATGATGAGTGTTTGATGAAGGCACCAGGATATATGCATTCTCACTGAAATGAGTACCATTTTGCCTCTGCTTAGACACTCTTTCTTCTCTGTGCTTATAATAAGGTGAATTTCCTCAGAAGTGAGTTTATTCTCAATATGCTGCAAACATTACAGGGTTATTGAAGTTCACACAGCATTAGTCAAAACAGCTGTTGTTCTCTAATGTATAAAACTGAACCAGTCTTCTAAGCAATACTTTTGGATGGATTTTGTTTTTGTCAGATTATATATAATGCCTAAAGTCTTTTTGCCAGCTTCTTTTTTGGGAAAAAAGCTCACTATAGCATCAGCATTCTTGTTTCTATATGTTGTTTAATTCATGTTTTTTCCAGCTGTGATCCGAAACAATATTTTTCTGTTTTGTGTTGCCAGGGAGAGATGAAAAAGCATTAAAACAGACAGAAACAGTGTCTTGATTTGCAACAAGAAAGTTCAGGCTGACTCAGTTGAATATAACCAAAGAAATGATACTGAACCTTTGTTCAAAGGATAACGATCTAGCTTTATTTTTCTCTGTTGTTCAGAAGGTGTAGAAAGCATCTTTCTAAATCTTTCAGTGTTCTATATCTAACCAAAAGTAGAATTTATAAACTGTAGCATTTCTTTCTATGAAAGAACTTCTAAAATAATCAATAATTAATACAGTCTCTGTCATTCAGAGTTCCCTCCCCGTCACGCTTGTGTGTTAAACTGGGCTGCACGTGTGCACGTGATGTCTGATGTGCCCGGTGGTCACTGTATCATTTATCAGTTACTGAAGTGACCTCCTCTGTGTTCTTACACAGCTGTCAAGCGTTTTCTCTTAACGGCCCAGTGCTCATTCATCATGTAGAGTGGAGCTGTGTGCACCAAAAAAGGTGACAAACAAGTGTAAAAATAAGGAGAAACTGTTCTAACTATTGAAGCACAGAAAGTGCTTTTTGGTCAAATAAAAAATATATTTGATTAACTGAGATGCAACATGTTGACAGTTTCACTTATTTTAGTCTGTAGAATACTTTTGTATTGTAGAGGATCAGTACTTTAGATCAATGTTTTCCTGTCATGGTCTTGGAAGATTCTGCTTACACTGAACATTTTGGCATCTTCTAGTTTTTCCCACCCATTTAATTGTGAGAATGACTGATGAGTTGCATTAAATGTGCTGGAATCAGATTCAGTTCAATTTAATTAAGTTTTACTTACTTTATAGTGCTTTTACAGCAGCTGGGTTGCTGGGTATAAGCACGTAACAAACAGGTGTGGAACAGCGGTGGCAAAGAAAAACTATGTGGTAAACAGGAAGAAAACCTGAGGTGAACTGTGACCTAGAAGGGAACCCAGTCCTCCTCTGAGGCACAGCAGATTGAACGCAAGCATTTGCAGCATGTATATGATGTATCTTCAAAAGGTCAGTGCAAGTTCCAAATGACAAGGCCTTTGTAGAACACTGGTGATCATGTAATCCAACTAATCTGGTAGAGAATTTAAATGCAATATCCAGGTGAACTCCGAACATTGTGGAGTTATAATAGTAACATAATTTTAACTGCATTAGATGATTAAAGGCTGAAATGTAAAGAGATAAAGATCTTCTTAAAACCATATTATAAATTAACATTCATTTAGAATTCATTTACAATTTACAATTCATTCATTTACAATTCAATTAATTATCTCATTTGTAATTGCATCAGAGGTGTGAAATTGTAGCCTCTGCTGGCTCTATTCATCATATGACCATCTGTGGTTTAAATCTGGAAAGGTACTGATTAATATCAGCGTCCAGTGTATTCCCTCAGTGCCGACCAGGGGTTATGTCCAACATCTGGAGGTCCTTGTAAAAGTATTAATAATCCATTACAGCTTTACACCACATTCACTTATCATGTCATTAATAATAAACACAAGTGAAACTTCTTTTTCCCAGCACACAGAATTGAAAGCCCAAGTGAACGGACTGATAGCTGAATGAGACTGCAGCACACAGGCGCATCAAAATTGGCAGCTGGCCTCCGTCAGTAACAGCTTTGAATGGCAGTAACAATCTGTGCTGCTTGGGATAATGAATGCGTTGTGGGTGTAATGCATCCCGTATTCTAATGTGATGCAACATAGCACAACGTCTCAGAGAGAAATGAGTATAGCCGCTATATATTCGTGATATATAGAGGAGATCTGCTGCTAAGGCTATGAACATTTCTGCTGCTTTTGAGTGTAAGAACTTCTGGCACGTGAAATATTTTTCAGATTATAGCTTAAGTAATTGCACGAATATGTAGACATACAGGCGCTTGTTATTAGCTTTTAATTTTTGACTTTTGACATACAAACATTTTTGGTCTTTTACAACTGTTTTATTACAGTTTGAGAACTGATCATTGCAGCAGTTGGAACCAGACTTCATTTCTGGACAACCGAGTGTTCTGAGCTACAGTCTATTTAACTAGACCTCCAGTGTCAACCATCCAGTAACCTTCTTCTAAGTTTTATTGTCATGTCTCATTAAACACCATCTTGTTAGCAAGGTGTTTTTGCCAGTGTGTTTTCTAGTATATGTTTTTCTGGCACATTAACTCTTGTCTTCCATTTAGACTTTAATTTGCAGTACTATTATTGCTCCCTTTTACGACACAGACTCTCCATTCCAATATCCATCTGCTCCAGGGAAATTGTTACAGTAACTTGAAAATGTAAATCTTTGTAAGATTATGCATTTGTTTTGTAAACAGAACAAATACAATCACATACTAACAAATGAAATTACAGATCTTCACAACATATCTGCTTTACATGATATGCGCCTGCTTTATAGAAGTTGGAAAAACATTGTCTGGGTTTCCTCTTGTAAACCTTCAGATGTTTAAACTGAGTAATGTATCACTATTTATGATTTATGAACAATTCAATAAAAAGGCCATGGCAATAGTATGGCCCCTTAGTTAAACACATTCAAATGGCATCACTGATGGTCCGATCATTTTTAAAGAGTTAAAGTGATAATTTGTCTTGACAGCTGGAAGGGCAAATTATACTTATAATTTAGTCAAGCTGATGGACTCAAGAAGCTTAAGGTGTTTTTCCACCACATGACACATGACATCAAAGATTTGACAGAAACTAACAATGAATGAAATCTAAAAATGTGACTACTGAAGTAGCAAAGAGCCTCTTTATAGCCTCATTTCAGGCTTCAGAATGGATCTGCCTGTGTGACAATAAACTGTGGTTTAGTTTTTAAAGCTCTCATCAGGGTTCATGAAGTTTTTATTGATTCAACCACACAGCTGGACTTGGTCAAAACAGAGCCTCCCAGTATTTTATTCTGTTTTATTTATTTATTAAAATTAATGAATTAACTTTAACAGCCTGAGGCCACATTCAAACAGCTTTGCATCATTTCTTTCAGGAAACACTTTCTTGGCTTAGCTGCCATTTCAGATCTAAATTGCCTCAGTCCTCAGTTCCATGGGGTAGTGAATTTATCATAAAATACTCTTGACCCTCAAGGGTTGTGGGGAAATGAAAACAATATGTAGACGGGGCGTAATGCCAACTTCGCCCATCCATCGGGCTTTTTAGTAGGCCGTGCTTGTCCATCAAAGCATCCTCAATGCCAAAGCCCTCTGAGAAACAACTGCAGTTTGAATATTTAGCTTGTTTTTGAGGTCGTCTCACTCAGGACGCTCACTTCCCTGCTGCAAGCAATCTGTCTAAACAGGGACATAAAGCCTGCTCCAGAATCAATAGTCGCTCAAAGTGATCTGTTCTCCTGTTTTTTCCTTCCTCTCTGAAGTTTGCTCTTCATAAGGATTGAAAACCTAATCATTTATAGCCTTTATAGCTTTTCAGACACAGACAAAGCTCGGCTTCCCAAGAGAAGGCACACCTCCTGTCATCTCCGGGATGAGCGGCACTGTCTAATTGGCCTCCCGCTGTTCATCGCAGAGGCGGCCTGATTGAGCAGTGGAGCGATGACTGTCCTAATGGTCTCTGGAGCACGAAGAAGCTAAAATGCTCGGGTGCTCAACTGGTAATTTAGCCACCGAAATCGGACATTGGGTGCAGTTTGGTTACCGCATGTGAACCTGAGCAGAATTTGACTATGACAAAAGTCTCATCAAGATTCTCTGTGTGAAGTTGTTTAATGTAGACATTAAACAGACACTCAGGATTTCCCAGAAGCAACATGCATTCTAGTGTCACCTCGTTTCATTTGTTGCCAGGAAACTGTATCAGTATATCTATTTCTGATGCAGAATATACAGCGACTGATCCCCGATTCGCACAGCGTTCAACATCAGGGGAAACGCATACATACACATATAACACATGATTGTTGACTTGGCATGCAAACTCGCTCATACTAACGCTGCAGTCCTGCTCTGTTCTGTTCAAATAAAATCTGTTGTGCATTATGCCTGCCTTTGGCTAAAAGTAGGTGGAGGAGGCAGTGCATAAGTTCTCTAGAGATGTTTAAATATAGCAGCATTCAAGGCTCATCCTTCAAAAATGTCTGTGCGCAAGCCGTCAGAGGACATGGACTATTTTAGTATGCTCCTTTTCAATTTCAACCACTGTAATCAATTAATTATTTTACGCTCTGATGAACTGATTGAAAAGTAGGAAAATAAAGAAAAGGTAAAAGTCATGAGATGACCTTTAACACAAGTGAGGGGATGTGAGATTAAATAGATATAAATGTCACGTGTGCAGTCAACTAGTGATGATCATTTGTGAGATAAGATCATGTGATTGCACTTGTTCAATTGTCATTGTGTACCTTTACAGTTACGACTTTGGTTGATGCTCTTATCCAGAGCATTACATTGGTGCTTTCTAGTCTGCTATGAATTAAATGTCGACCATCATCAAGAAAGGCAGGCTAACTAGCTTTAGGTGTGCTTAGCCCCCAGTGCTGAGTGAGGCTCTCGACTTGAACAATGCAGTTACCATTTTTAGTCCAGATTTAAGATTTTTTAGAAACCATAAAGGCTATTAGCAAGATACCTTCTTGCTACTTTGGTTGATGGGCTATAGGTATGATAAGCAGGGGTGGAAGTAACGAATTATAAATACTCACGTTACTGTAATTAAGTAGATTTTTTGGGTACTTGTACTTTTATGAGTAGTTTTTCAAGTGTGTAATTTTACTCGTGCTTGAGTACAATTTACACCATGTAATCTACTTCGCTACTTATAAAAATCAAAATTTGAATTAATATTCAAACCTTTCATCTGCATCTTTGCAGCCAATAAGGCTGTACAATCGCGACCGCGCCAATTAATCTATGACGTAAGCAAAGAATAAACTCTGCTGCAGCAACAGGCACAGGTGTCTGGAGGTACTACACAGTGGAGTACAAACTAATTTACAGACTGAAGATTTGGAGACAAAGAAGCCAAAATGGAGACAGAAGACAACCAGAAAAGAAACAGAAAAGACGGCGGACGAGTGCCCACTGCCTGTTGTTCGCAGTGTATTGGGAAAAGTTTAAACTGTTCTATGCATGTTCAAAAACATTTTTGTCATTGTTTTAACAAACAAAATCCCTGCTTTATATCTACATTTATTTACGAAGCAAATTACCTTTCTATACCTTGTTCATCTGAGAAATGTGCTTTGAACGTAGATATTTTATACTGGTGAATCGAATCGAATGCCTGCTATTGACGATGCAATAAAACATCCATCGGTTAAAAAGTACTTAATACTCCGAGTAGTTTTTGAGAAGAGTACTTTGTACTTTTACTCAAGTATTTTTTTAACACCAGTACTTTTACTTGTAATTGAGTACATTTTAACCAATGTAACAGTACTTGTACTTGAGTAAAAATTTTCAGTACTCTTTCCACCTCTGATGATAAGCCTACTGTAATGTTGCCCAGTTGTGCACAAAAATGAACTTAATAAATGGGATTATGTTTTTATAATTATCCACAGGAACCACAAATATTGCACCTGCATTTAATATGTTTCTTTAATTGATTCCAACTCCATTAGCCATATCTTTACATTTGAATAAAAACTATTAAGGCAATCACGGACGCACCAACCGATCAGAGGCGGATCCGGATTTTTCTGGCCCATTTGTATGGGATTAGATTAGGTTTAAAATTAACGAATAAATATCACACCATTCACAAATATATTTCTTGATTCAGCAACAAATATAACAAGATTCACAAAGATAATTTATGACTTACAAATAAATGTACCACCATTCACAAATGCATTTCTCGAAAAAAATGTTACACGATGCACAAATGTCAGTGCAGTTACATTTATTCACAAACCGATAAACCTGCATTTACAAACCACCGTATATATTTGTGAAGACCCCTACATTTATTTGTGGATTTTTGACAACTCCCTGACAGCGCTCGATGCACAAATGTGTTTTTTTCAAAAGGTAGCCAATCATATGTCTCCAAAGTTTACAGACAATCACATCAACTGAACTTCGAGAGTATGATTTAATGTTGATCAACATTAACATTGCGTATTAGTGGTCTTTTGGAGGGAATTGTACAGAGCCACTTAAAGGTCAGGGAAAAAAAATTAAGGATGGGAAAATATTTTTTTAAAATATAGTTTGTGTTCCCATACAGTTTCAATAGTACTACTGGCTCACTTGCTCTTTTCTGCAGCGTGACGGCATGGATCAACTTAACGAACTTTACGAATTGTCCGACGTCAAGGATAACGGGCCTGTTTGATGGGTGTTTCTTGGACAAAAAGCCTCATGCAATTCTGTTATCATCATAAACATGTTGGTGAAAGTGAAAAATGCTTTTTCTCTTCAAGGATGGCTTGGATCTGATCCAAGCCATCCTTGGCTTTGACCCTAACATAATCTTCACACATCATCAGACCATCAAAGAACACTAATGTGTCTAGTACCTGAGCTTTATGGAACCAGAGACTATCTCTCACCTGTTGATGATAATGATCTTCATCTGTGCAGAACTGCATGCACCTTTCGGCAAAGAAGCATTCCATGTGACAAAGACATGTATGACGTGTAACATGATCATGGCCGAATCACGCCTGGTATTTCCAAGAGACCCATATGAAGCAGTGGACTTATACTTACATTTGAGACGTGCTATTTTTGCTTATATGTATTGATCTACGTTTAACTATAAGAGATTTACCTATGAGCAAATGGCATGTCAGGAACATTTTATTCCTGCCACATCATTTTGTCTGGTGTTCAGATACCAATACAGTGCCCGGTTCTTGTGTAAAAAGGAAACATTTAATGCTTAATCCATTACCTCCTGTCCTTCCTATCTTATTCTAGTTTATTTTAAGAGATACAGTAATCAGTACTGGTCTGACTTCAGTGACCTTTGATTTACTCATATATAAATATAAGAGCTACATATAGAGATATAAATTAATCATAAGATCATTTTGGCTTTTTGGTTTAAAAAATCCTGTCAAGTTGAATCTACCTATATGTACTATCAATAAAGATCACCAAGAACCATGGCATACTCTTTTGGTGTGTATTTGTTTTCTTTTTAAGCCTCCAACATTAGTGTCTGGTCCATAGTCTGCTGACAAAAAACAAAACAAAACAAAACACTCTACTCTCCAGTAGTGTCATCAGTCAACCATCAGTACAATGCCAATATACTGTAATATCAGTATTAATTAATTACATTAATACTGAATGAAAGCAGCAAACATTTTACATATAAAGCATGTTTTAATTTATTGAATTTAAACTTTAAATATGAAAATAAAATAATAACACTTATTGATCTAGGTTAAACAGTGTTAGACCATTAGAACATGTCTATAAATTCAGGTTAGGGGCAGGTGGCGTAACGGTAGGGTGTTCGCCCTGCTCCTCTAGAATAACCCGATCAGGCGATTAGGATCCGAATCCAGGGCCGGTAAAGTTACCACTGGGGTACTCATGAGCAAGGTGCTGTCCCACTGTAGCTGCCCACTGCTCCCTCACAGATGGGTTAAATGCAGGCTCACATTTTGTTGTGGTGCACTGTATGTATCACTATAACTATGAACAACCCATAGTGTCACAGAACATTTATGCACTAGGGCTAACTATAGCGGGTTTGTTTTGTCTACCAAAAACACCATTAATAATGACATTTTGCATTATTTTTAATTGACATTAAACATGTTTACCTCAAAAGGATGCATGCAGATATCAACAACAGAGATAGGGCAAGAATCGTCTGCACAGACATCTGTCCTGAATGTAATGTGCAAGGAAACTTCACTGGTCAAGATGGCTGTACAAAGTTACTGCGAGGAGCATTAAAACTATAGTACTAAAAATATTTTTTCCCATGTAATTTTTTTCCCTGACCTTTAAGGTAGCTCCGTGCAATTTCTCAAGAGACCACTACAATGCGCGAATGTAGCGCCATGTTGACAACATTAAATCATACTCTCGAAGTTCAGTTGATGTGATTGTCTGTAAACTTTGGAACATATGATTGGCTTACCTTTTAGAAAAAAACACATTTGTGCATCAGGCGCTGTCAGGGGAGTTGTCAAAATCCTATAAATAAATGTAGGGTCTTCACAAGCTCTTATCTGATTGGTTTTACTTAAATGCAGGTTTATCGGTTTGTGAATAAATGTAACTACTGACATTTGTGCATCGATGCTTAACATTTTTTTGGAGTCGAGAAATGCATTTGTGAATGAATGTTACATTTGTTGTAAGTCATGCTTATCTTTGTGAATCTTGTTAAGTTGGCTTGAGAAAGCCAACTTACTGATATGCTTCTTCTTCTTCTTCTTCTTCATCTTCTTCTTCTTCTGAGACTAAAATTTCTGACTGCTACTCACTCCTAGAGCTTTAACTCTACAAACTCCAAACTCAGCCCAGATCTTTAAACTGGTCTGACTCGAGTTGCTATATCTTTTCTAACTGATTGGACTTACAGTTTTCCTAAAACACCTGTGGAAAACTCGGAAAAATCCCATAGACTTCCATAGACTGTCAAAACTCACAGACTCAATCAAACTTCCCTTCATGACCTTATTTCCTGAAAAATCCATTCAAACTCATCTATCTATCTATCTATCCATCTATCTATCTATCTATCTATCCTATCCATTACCATCTATCTATCTATCTATCTATCTATCTATCTATCTATCTATCTATCTATCTATCTAACCATTACTATCTCTCTATCTCTCTATCTATCTATCTATCTATCTATCTATCATCTAACCATTACTATCTATCTATCTATCTATCTATCTATCTATCTATCTATCTATCTAACTCCCATCTATCATCTAATCATTTACTATCTCTATCCTATCTATCTATCCTATCATCCTAACAAATTACTATCTATCTATCTATCCTATCTATCTATCTATCTATCTATCTATCTATCATCTAGCCATTACTATCTATCTATCTATCTATCTATCTATCTATCTATCTATCTATCTATCATCTAATCATTACTATCTATCTATCTATCTATCTATCATCTAACCATTACTATCTATCTATCTATCTGTCTATATCTATCTATCTATCTATCTATCTATCTATCTATCTATCTATCTCTGAAAACATGCTTTAACAAGATGCTAGTAACTTGCTAATCATGCTAAAACATTCTGTAACTTGGTAATCATGCTAGAAACTACAAAGCTAGCAGATGCTAATCATGCTAGTAACATGCTAATCATGCTAGAAAACATGCTAGAAAACATGCTAGCAACTTGCTAATCATGCTAGAAACATGCTAGCAAGATGCTAGTAACCTGCTAATCATGCTAGTAACATGCTAATCATGCTAGAAACATGCTAACAAGATGCTAATAACGTTCTAATCATGTTAGTAACATGCTAGCAACTTTGCTAATCATGCTAGAAACATGTTAGCAACTATGAAATACTAGAAACATGTTAACAAGATGCTAGTAACTTTACTAATCATGCTAGTAACATGCTGTAGCTTTTGCTAATCATGTTAGAAACATGTTAGCAACTTGCTAATCATGCTAGAAACATTAACAAGATGCTAGTAACTTGCTAATCATATAGTAACATGCTAACAACTTTACTAATCATGCTAGAAACATGCTAGCAAGATGCTAGTAACTTGCTAATCATGCTAGAAACATGCTAGCAGATGCTAGTAACACTAATCATGCTAATAACATACTAATCATGCAAAACATGCTAACAAGATGCTAGTAACACTAATCATGCTAGTTACATATTAGCAACTTTGTTAATCATACTAAAACATGCCCTACCAAGATGCCGCGTATCTTGCCTAATCAGCACTAATAACTTTATGCTAATCATGCTAGAAACATACTAACATATGCTAGCCAACACTAATCATGCTATTAACATGCTAACAACATTCTATCTATCTATCCATCTATCTATCTATCTATCTGTGGTTTATCTGTCTGTCTGTCTAGCATTGGAAACTTTCCAACTTTTTTAGAAACTACTTTAAGCAAACAATTTCAGACTGAAAACCATCAAAACTTAAACTTTTAAAACCTTCTGGTCGGCTTTCTCAAGCCAACAAAGTTTAATCTTCACTAACTTTTTATCTAGTTATGTTGTTTGCTGAACAAGAAATATATTTGTGAATAGTCACGATATTTATTCGTTAATTTTGACACTAAATAATCCTATACATTGGGCCTGTCTTCATTTTATTCCATTTCTCAAAAATGATTTTGGCACATCTAAGGTTTAAAACTGGCTACATACCAAATTATTATTATTTTTTCAGGAATGCTGAGTTAAAATGTAAAAATAACCGTCAACTACTGTTGACATGTTCTCTCTTGCATGCTGTATAAAATGCCTCACACAATGAACACATCATTGCATTTTCAAATTAAAGTGTTACTCAGCTTACATTTCTAATTGTCTGTAGATTGAAGCCCCACTGCCTACTTTCTTACTACCTTTTACAGTTATAGCAGCCCGAATCTCTGAAAAGAGCCCATCTGTCCATCTGTTTATGGTTAGATTTGAAATAAGTAAGTGAACATTTCAAGGCACAGGCCACTACCGTCAAAAAACACCTTGCTTTGACGGGGTGCATGTGGTCTACAGCAAGATTTTAGCAGTCCATGAATGCTGGAATCATAGGTTGCCCAGCAGGACATTGCATTGCATTATGGTGTTAGTCTGCCTCTGTTGGTTCATTAAGTCTCTGTATGTGGAACTGAAGTCTCTAGGGGTGGGGTTAGGGTTAGGCACTCTGTGTGCGCTAATTTTTTTCATTGCACCTACATAGGCTTCATCGATTAAGGCTTCATTATTTGAAGGCCATTTATCAGGACCTTTTATCTGGCCCACTATCCTTCCTTTCCTGCCTTCTCTGGAAGACCCTGTCGAAACATTACCTTTGCTTAACAAAGAAGCAAATGGACCAGCCTCCACCTGGGTCCATATGCTTGCTCATCTACCTAGTATCCGAGACTTGACAGACAGAACAATAATTTAATCGAGTAATAACAACTTGTAGGAATGTCATTACTTATTTTTGTTTCACATTCTTGTTGGTTTTTGTGTTAAGTGCATGCACAAACTTCTCGCTAATGAAAAAACAAAATGAAAATCACCTAAATATAGAGGCTTGGAACTTTTTAGAGGAGCTAAAGCCCCCATAAAATAGACCTAATAACATCCATCGATGACATGTTTAGTTCTATTGTGTGCTTGCCTTAAGTACCTTAAATTTCTTACATGCCACAAGTGACTGGCAGCCATGAGAGAGCTAGGCATATGTACTGTCACTGACGGAAAAAAATAAGATGGAATGGTACACATTCAAGTTTGAGATCATTTTGTGTTCTAGTGTGTATGGAGATTTTTTTAACCGAATGTTGTGTAAACACAATTAAAACAATAATTGATAAAATATTGTGTTTTATAAAAATCCCACATATGTGTAGCCAACAACATAAAGGAAAGATTGTGATCTCTTTGAGAACACGAGCACAAAAAATATTTTATAGACACAGGTCAGAGGACTAGTTTTCTAAAACATTAGTTTATAGATTTACCATGGAATTTTGTCAACAAATGAAAATGAGCTCAGTGTTCTAATAAAGTGACACATATTCACACAGGTGTATTTCAGTTGGGACACATGTTTCTGATTTGCTTGGTCTTGAACTTTAATATTTACACTCATACCTCTCATTTTTAGACACATTTACCAATATACTATGATTGTTTTATAAACTGTCTTTGTCACTTTAACTTACTAAGAAATACTTCATTTAAAAATAAGTTTACACAAGTTTAGCTGAAGGTTTAAGTCTTTGTTTCAGTCTCCTTTGAGAATTAGTTTTTCATTACAACAAAAACAAGGTGAGAAAAGCTGGAAGCAATGCTGCTGCTGAGCAGGGTGGAAGAAGTGCTAACACAAGCTCATTAAGGAAAAATTAGAAAAGCAACAATGTAATCGTCGGCAATGTGTTTTTTTCTGGAAAAGTTAATTGTAACAATGCAGAAAGTGTTTTTTGGGGTTGCTAAAGTGAGGCAGTGCGTATTTAATGGTTCCTGCTTAGATTGAATGTGTTTCGCCATCCGCTAACTTTCATGATAAGTCAATACTCTGGTTCCTCGCCTCACTCGAATGATTCTGTTTGCACTGTAGGGAGGCGGTCAGGGCAAGAGGACAGAATCACAAGAGCAGCAGAATGGGGGAAAGGCCAGTGGCATTATTTCTGCTGTGCCCACAAACCTGCTACTCTCACAGTTCACAAAACACTTATCTCTCTCCCTCTAAAAACCACTCACACTAAGATGAGGTTGGATGCTGTTGTTTTCCTGTTTGTGTATTTAGCAGTTATCCACGGGCTCTGCAACACTGTGCTTGCTAAGGAGGTTTTGCTGGTACAAAGATCACAGCTTGTGGCAAAACCAGCAATCCATGAAGTGTCATGTCTGCAGTCTTCTGCAGCTCAGGGAAATCCATGGACATCTCGGGCGAATCTCAGGCAGTTCCCTTTGTAATCCTCAACCAGTGAGAACCAACTGCTGCTGAATAGTGAGTGTGTAAAGTGGTGTGGAAGAGAAGAAGATCAAACATCCCTGTTGATCAGATCAGAGCAGAGTGAGTGTAAAAGTCTTGTGAACATCGGCTCCAAGGTTGACACAGAATACACGGTGCATGCATACTGAATCCTTGGGCTCTCAGAGTTTTATATTATAATAAAGCATAGTGTCAGATAATGCTATGCTAAACTGTTATAGATAAATTGTTGGTAGTTTTGTGATATTAAGTAATATTAGCTTTTGTTCCATTTAAGCCTCATTATTGGCTAAGAATACAAATTCTATCCAGACATATTAACTAATTTAATCCTATGACAGCCAGATAAAGCCATTGTCACTGTAATTGCATTTTCTATAAAATTGTTTAAAGCTAGAGCAGCAGTGGATCTTTTAAGGCAATCAGAAATCATGAATTTGCATATTTGGTGAATAATCCTTTCAGACAAATCCCTCTGCGTGCCTGCTGGGTATGTTCATCATATGATTAACTCTAGATTAATCTGCCAAGGCAACTCTTAACAGTAGATAAACTGCTTATCAGTAATAATATGTCTTACTGAAGCCATTAAGAAAGCTTTGCATAATTGCTAGATAATAATGCGTTCTTGGCTTTAGGCACCAATTAGGTACTTCAGACTTCTTGGAAATTTTGCACCTGCAAATTAATAAAAGACTTTGTTGACTATTTTCATGTATCTCTACTCTAAAATGATCTTTATTTCACCTAGAATACCTGAACATTTCTTCTCATTGAAAGTGGCATGCTAAGAAGAATCTGAAAGCAGCTCTCTCTAACAAACTGTCAAGCATTAGTCAAGTGGACACTGGCAGTGGTGAGAGGAACAACAGAGATATTATAACCAGAGGTGAGTAGTAACGCCCTACATTTATTCCATTACATTTACTTGAGTAACTTTTTGGAAAGTTGTACTTGTACTAACTGTACTTTTAAGAGTAGTTTTTATACAACATACTTTTCACTTTTACTTGAGTATATTTGTGAAGAAATAACGCTGTTTGTTTTGTTGGAAGACTTCCTTCCAAATGCTCTATCACATGACTGTTTCACCAATCAAATGGAGCTAGAGCAGTCACATGACCACACACAAAACATGCGCGGGCACACACACTCAGACACTGACACACAGAGATACATACGCACGCACACACATACGCGGACAGACAGACAGACACACATACTATACATACTGAGCGTATGGACAGTTGAAGGACTTCTTTAAGCACAGACTGCCGTGTTCTTGTTTTACTGTGTAATCTGTCTGCTGAGCCTTTTTGTTTAAACAAAAAAAGTTATTAAGTTATTACTGAATTAGCCTTAATTTATGTTATTTCGTATAGATTAAATTTTTATTTTTTTTGTTGTTTAGTGTAATATGGTTTGGTAATCTCTGAATACATTGTACAACGTTATTTTATATTTTTGCATATTCAGTTATATGATTAGCCATTAAATCTTTAAGTTACTCAGTACTTGAGTAGTTTTTTCACCAAGTAATTTTCACTCTTACTTGAGTAATTATTTGGATGACTACATTTTACTTTTACTTGAGTAATATTCTAAAGTAACAATACTCTTACTTGAGTAAAATCTTTGGCTCCTCTACCCAAAAACCTGAGTTTTTTTTTTTTTTGCTAAAATGTCAGCAAACTGGGCTGCTTAGTGGTGCAGTTTTGAACTCCCGGAATACGACGTATGGCCTTTCTGTGTGGAGTTTGCATGCTCTCTCCGTGTTGGTGTGGGATTTCTCTGGGTGCTCTGGTTTCCTCCCACAGTCAAAAGGCATGCGATATAGGTTAGTTGCAAACTCTAAATTGGCCCCGTAAGGTGTGTGTGAGTGTGATTGTGTGAGTGTATGTGCCCTGCAGAGTGTTGGCAACTGCCCAGGATTGGTCCCCGCCTTGTGCGCATAGTTTCCGGGATAGTCTCCAGTGCAACCCTGATAAGGGAGTTAGCGGTTAGGATGATGAATGAATGAATAAGTGTCAACAAGCTAGTGATTATCATAATTTCAAATAACCATCATCACCTTACAGAAAGTCATCAAGGCAGAACTAATGATCATTGAAGCTCATCTTTAAGTTGACCTCTTCTACTGTACGTGGATTCGTGGCTCCAGGTTACCCGTCCTCTATTGTGAGATTGTGAGCGATGTTAGAGAGAACATTATTTTTTACTGGGGTATTTTTTATTCCACTTACCTTTGAACAGCATTGAGCATGTACTTGGTCAAACATAGGCCTGTTATTTGTTATATATTTGGATTCAAACTTATTTCCAAAATCTATTTAGGTACAAACTCTGTTGGGAGAGAATAGCGAGGGAATACAAAATGTGTTACGACAAGAGAAGGTGTGATTTTTAGGTGTTATCAAAAATCAGCATAATGTTGCACTTCCTTTTGAATCTCTCAGATTCTACTAAGTTGATTTTCGATGTGAAAGTGTAACAGAATCGCAGCTGCTGTATTCTCCATGAACTAAGATAGCGTTAAAAAAGAGTGGTTTAAAAATCAGAAATCCCTCTCAGAACCCAACCCATGTCCCTGTGAGGAATTTTTGACCGTTGCCTTGAAGATTTTTATTAATGTCCTCTGAGGCCTAATTTATGTTGTTTTCTGCATGATGAAGTTGGGCTTGACTCCCACCAAAAATCAATTTAGTTTATGAGAAGCACTTCATTGCAGCTGGGTGAATATTTTATCTGCTGTTTTCCTCTTGCTTAAGCAAAGTTAGGTTTAGAATTAGAATTACAGCTTTCTTACTGTTTAGTAGTTTGGACTGTTATGTTAAGCATAAAATATCTAAATGAGAAAGCTTTGATGCCTTTGTTTTTATGCTATAATTGTTCATATTGTCCAACAAAACTGCAGCTAGACTATGTAACGATGACGTCAAGGCTTTATATCTTTTTTAATTGAGTAATACTAGTTTACATTGGAGTAATATTATCATTAGTTATTAACCCATGATTCGTTACTTTTAGGGCATCTGGGTGTTGACAGCGGCATTCTGTTTAGCTACAAAAGCTGAATAGGTTTTTTCAAATATTTTACGCCCTCTATGCTAATTACCCGCCAGGCATGAATATGTTCATTATGATAATTAAGCACATCGAAAGCACACTGTAATGTGGTTGCTAGGAGAGACATGCTAAAGATTGAAATGCTGCAGATTCACTGCAAGAGTTGGTGGTGTATTCTAATATTAACAGATCAACAGCAGAGCTTTACTGAAAAAGTGAAGATGTTTGTTAGTGCAGTGCTTATCTGTTTTACGAGAAAAAATAACTATCTTTATACTCATTTTTAACAGGATGATTTTTAAATGATTGACATTACTCTTATCCATCTGTGCACAATATGATAAAACAGATGCACAAAAGAGTGAACAGGGTCTGATCATAAAAGAAACAAAGTATCGCTATCATTGTATCATTGTGGAGAAATGAGAATAGACAGTTAACTAAGGATCTTGATCTTTCTCTCTGTTTCAGTGCAGATCACATGAATGTGGCTAAAGGTCAGGTCATGCCATTACTTTCATCTTTCCTCAAAGTAGTTGCTTCATGTCATTGTATGAAGTTTAACAGAAGCATAACACTAGGGTGCTTCAAATTGGAAGAAGTTGATAGAATACCTTTAGCTCGTAAGATCATTGGGTTAATTGAATAAATATGTATTATTATTATTATTATTGTGTGTGTTTATTATTATTATTATTATTATTATTACTGTTTAAATGACTTTATCTAACATCTTCAGCAAACAGCAGAACTTAAGGACGCTGACAGCTGAACACACACTCCTTGACTTTAGTATTTAAGGGTGAAGTGGCTTCATGCTCTTCACCTCATCACTATGTATGAGCTTGCAGCAGCTCAGATGTATGTGTTTGATTACTGATCCTCACATCTCTGCCACCCACACTAACAGCTGAAAGGGGTCGAAGGTTGAGTCATTAACTATGAGCGCAGCAGAGCCAACATGGCTGGTTCCAGGAATATGGTGTTGGCTAAAGTTTTGCTTATTTATTCATTTGTTTATTTTCAGCAGATATATCCAGAGGCTATTTTCAGACACAAATATAGTATGTTCTGTTTAAATGATCTAATGGGAGACCATATTCATTAATTTAAACCTGAACTTCACAGTGTTATGAAAGCTTTTCATACCAAGCAAAACAAACTCACACTTTTGTAAGTTACTGCACAGAAAACACATTACTTTCTTATTAATTAACAAGATCAGAAAATGTATTGTTGATTAAGTACAATTTATCTTATATGATAGACATAGTTTTTCACATAGCTCATAAAAGCCTATTCACTTAATCAAATGATCACTTGCACCAGTTTCCATTTGATTATATTCCAGTAATATTCTTAATTCTCTTCGTGTGAACACAGCTGGAGTAAGGAACATTGTATAATCATCCTATAGAGGATTTGATCAAAGACTACTTTAAGAAAAGAAACTCAGTTGAGAAAAGACAGGAACTGTCTAAATGCAGGTCCATCCTCTGGAAGCCTGCCAGAAGGGAGCCTTAATACCTCTCCCGAATCCAATCTGAACTCTGCAGGACATGCCCCTGCTAGAGGAACATGGAGTTTCTGCAATGTAAAAACTCAGAGTGAATTGGCCAGTGACCGGAGTGTAGCCGCTACGCACCCATCCATATATATTACATTCCCCGGCTGGACTGCCCAGTCCCTGTTTGTGAGGGTTGCCCACGCTGCTTCCATATCACAGCTGAAGAAGCCTCTATGATGTCGGCAGCAGACAGTAGGCCTGGAAAGCATTGCTGAGTACAGAGGAGTTGTTTATCTTGGGAGGCAGGTTTGCCCTCCATCATCCTGCCAATAGAGACAGCACAGGGAGCAACGTCCCTCAGGAAGATAAGGTGCCTGGACCGGGCCTTTCTGCCAGACCTGACAGACAAGGGGGGAGGACAGTAATAAAAGAAGTCTGCAATTTGAATTTTCGTAGGCCATACTATGGCTTTTCAACATTTCTGGCTGAGTGTCGGGTTGTTTACTGCCTGATGCTGGAATTTTTAAACCAACCCACAGTGCAATCTCAAATGAGACCAGTGGAACCCATTCAATGAAGGACATTCACCAACTAAGAAAAATTAGTTTTTGAAACTCACAAGGATCACAAAGATTCAGATCAGACATTCTCTTATTTAAGATTTGCTCCGAGGGTAGAATAGAATCTACAACTAGGTACTCTTACACAAATGATCTGTAGACTCTCTCCAAGCCATGGGTACTGCAAATGGCATGGCTTTCTCTTCCTGTTCAGCCACTGATGAAGGTTAGTTGCACAACTGTTGCAGCAAATGTGTGAAGCCCAGCTCTTGTCTTGGTCTCCAAGTTTGCACCCGAAGTAAAGATGATATGCTTTCTTTACCTCAGCAGTTATACTGCGTTTCTGTGATTTGAAGGTAACTTCCCTGCAAATATAGCAAAACTGATCGGCATTGTGCGAGCGGGACAGTGGCGCAGTGGTTAGCGGTGCCGCCTCACAGTGAGAAGGTCCTGGGTTTGAACCCCGGGAACGTAGGGTCTTTCTGTGTGGAGTTTGCATGCTCTCCCCGTGTTCGCGTGGGTTTTCTCCGGGTGCTCTGGTTTCCTCCCACAGTCCAAAAACATGCAATGTAGGTTGACTCTAAATTGGCCCCCGTAAGGTGTGAGTGTGATTGTGTGAGTGTGTGTGTGTGTGTGCCCTGCGGTGTGCTGGCGCCTGCCCAGGGTTGGTCCCCGCCTTGCGCCGGTCAGTTCCCTGGATAGGCTCCGGTCCCTCCACGACCCCAGTTGGGATTAAGCGGTTTGGAAAATGAATGAATGAATGATTGGTATTGTTTATGCATAAACGAGGCATCTTTGCTCACTGCTTCCATACAGCACTTAAAATGGTCACTCCGAAACATCGGCCCGTATATATAACGATACTGACTGATCCAGTACCAAATTATAGCCAATCAACGTTATTGGGTATTATTTTCGGTATTAGCAACCCAAAGTTAGTACAATCTGGTTAAATTTATTTAAGAAGCATTGTGACTGTAGACCAGTGTTATTTGTCATTGTGAACACACCACAGCACAGCATACAGTGCATTATAACAAAATGTGACCACTGCATTTGACCCATCCGTGAAGGAGCAGTGGAGAGCTGACATGGTCAGCGCACAGGGAGCAGTGCTTGGGGAAGGTACCTTGCTCACAAGTACCTCAGTGATACCTTTCCCAGTCATGTGATTCGAACCAGCGACCTTCCGTTTACGGGACGCTTCCAACTGCACCAAAATTAACACTAAATTAACACTACATTGTGTTCCTCTATTATTGTGTTGGACTTTTGTTAAATCTGTGCATTGCCCACTCAGCTTACTCATATAAACTGAATGATTTGAATGTGTTTAGACTCAGTGTCTTGTTTTCTTCTAGTGCTAATAGTGTTCTCTTTACTCTTTTTGGTAATAAAGTGTTCAAAGTTAAGAGATTCTTAGTAAAATAAATAATTTATTAGTTTGTGTAAATGTCTAAAAATAGGACGAAAATGAATAAATACCAGGTCTAAAAATTCCCAGGTGTATTTGTTCATGTGGCATGTCCCGTTGAGCTGATGTCTACTTTTCATGCATTTTGGATTGGGAGTCAGTGTTAACCCGACCATGACATCTCCCTTTAGACGTGGAGTTACGGGATCTATCTGGGTCAAATAGCTTGTCTTCATGAATTAAACACAGGATTTTATTCAAATGTAGAGGAATATGACCTGGAATAATGTGTGAGTTTCCAATGTAAAAGTACATCATGAGTTTCATATCCTTTCACCACTTGCTATCAAACTGCACAATCAGTGTCTGCTTTTCTAATCTGTTAGAAGCAATCTGTTCTTGTTTTAAGATGTAGAACTAGTTTTATCTGTGATCCCGAATCAATACAGGAAATTAAAAAGCCCTGGGGAAGGCTGTGGATCAGTATTGCAATCAGGAGGAACTAACAAGACTAGCAGCAGGGAGGCAGCAGAGACCAGCGCTCGCCAGTCTAACGTCTTGTAATTGCGTTTTGGTCTGGCCTGTCGGCGCTCGGCTCCCCCACGCCGTAGGCTACTGCCTCTCTGGTGAAGTTGATGCTTCAGGACTGCAGTAACGAGACTCATGCATCACTAGGCAGACACAGACCATTCAAATGAGGAGATTTTCTCTAAGCTCTAAACAGGAATGGTTGCAATTTGCAAGCCAGTTGTGAGCACGGCAACATCAAAGGATTGGGAATAATAGCAATGTCCCTGCTTAATACAAACGGTACAGTATGCTACCTTTTTCTCTGTGATCCATGAAGTAAACCCTGGGATTGTTTGGTTGTTCCCGCCTGATTCATGATTACATCATGGTAGCACATCACCCTCAACACTGATTCGCTCACTAATATCGAGGTGTTCTTTCACAGTTGTGGGGAAGGGGGTGTTTGATTATTTAAGCTGGCTCGACCTGGAGGTTTGTGTCCAGTCACCATTACCTTTACCCTTGTTCTTTGTGTATGTGTTACAGTTCTAAGAGAGAAAGCATTCCACAGCAGCCGGCCGGGCTCGCGTCTTTGTTGTTTTGAGATGCCACAGGAGAGACGCCAACCAGGAAGTTCAGTCAACTCGCTGGAGTGTGGTTTCACTTTCAAATGGCGATTCATCGACGTACTGCAGAGAGGCTGAGCTAACCCGAGTCAGCCCATGGTCAAGCTGTGTACGACACAACTCGTTGGAGTGTGGACCTGTTTCTGAGTGGCGTTCTCCTACGAACTGCAGAGAGATTGAGCTAACCAGCGCGAGTCCGTGTCCAAGTTGTTGATGAAATTTCCATTAACACATTCTAAAGTTATGTATTCTCATCCACTTGCAGCAACTTCCATTTCTTAATTACTGGGGCAGTTTCGCCTGAGCAGCTCAGCATTAAGGGCCTTGTTTAGGGGCCCACTGACAATGATGTTAGCAGGAGAATAGAACTAAATTTGAATCTCCGTCCTCTCAGTCTGTAGGGGAGTATTCTACCACTAGATCAACATCCCATATTAGCATTACTTAGCAATATTTAGCAATCCAACAGAAACTGGAGTTTCACAGATGCACCTTTGAAAAAAATAGAGAGAGAATACAGAAGTAAACTGGTACATCATTTTGGACAGACCAAGTTGTGATTAAATCAGGTTTGGTTGACCAAGCCAAATGTCAGGTAAAGCTGAGTTGAAGTTGAGTGGTCTCCCTAGCATTTCCTGGCTCTTGTTTTTATGTCTCATTTCTCCCTGTGTGTTCACGCTGGTCTCTGAAGAAATTGAAGGTTTGGTACAAGCCCACCGTCCTGGCCAAAGTGAAGCGGTTTCAATTTAGCCCACCGCTTAATCGCCCCGGACGATGTGCAGGGTTGAAATCCAGCAGTCAGTCGGGCCAGAGTGAGATGGACAGTGTGCTCTGTGCCATGTCTAATGTGTTAGGAGCTTCGCCATAGCAAGATGAAGGGCTCTTCCTGATGTCTGCTGCTGATATGAGAGTGCATGTTCAATTTTCCATGGGGCAGCTGGACTGGAATGGTTTAAGATTACAAAAAGTTATAAGACTTTCCCAAAGCAAGGTTTATTATTTTTTTCAGACCAAAAGTTGATGTTGTACCTACATCACACTTCTCCATTGCTCAAAATGTGTATTCGCTTGCAGAATGTAGCAAGCTGTTGTGTGTCAAGATTCTATCTCTGTGCTTTGTAACATGACTCATGCTGACTGATTGCTAACAGCAGGGACGAGCAGTTTCAGTGCTGAAGGGCCGATATACCAGCAGGTTTTTCTTCCTACGATGTCTCTGATAAGCCACACTTGGTGTCAGACAGAAAGCTGACAAGGAAAGAGTAGAAAAGGAAATTTAGGCAAATGAGTGACTGTACTGCCTTCTTAAATTTTAAAGCAATCTCTGGTTTTCTGGCATTGCAACAAATGGATAAAAAGTATGGATTAAAAAAATTATAATTTTATATGGAATAGCCAAGGCATATTCTGATGCAATGTCTTCCTCAACATTTCAAAAATATGGACTGCCAGTACACTTTATGGCATACAGAAAATGCATTCCACTTCAGCTTGGTTTTTTCATTAGCTGCTGTAGCATTACAGCGTGATATATTACATACAAGCTAGTTTAAATCTACGCATCTATATTTCTATTGCAGAAAATAAATACCAAAGTAGCAAACGATTTCTGAGTGAACAGTTGGGACGTTTACTGTAGATATCTGGTGTATAATATTTGCCTGTGATTTCATTTGCATGGTTCCTCTCCATGTTGACTTGCATAATGACCCACATCCATTAGTAATGTGGAAGTCAACTTATGCAGGCAAGGAAGCGTTGCAATTTGAAAACAATTTGAACTCCAGAATCCAATTTCCCTCCTTTTTATAAAGACAAACCGCCCAACGTTATTGGGTAACTTTGGTGTCTGCCATCTTTGCTGGCCATTTAGTTTCAGAAAATTGCTAGAGTTAATGACCTTGGGCTGTTCATTTGTCCTTGAAATCACTGTTCACTGAGGTGCCTTTGACGGTGTGCAAAGGCTCTGCATTTACACATATGCATTATATAAATGTGTAAATTATTGAGTTGATCTCTTAAGTCCTCAGTCTTTAAGAATTCAAGATGCTTCTTATAATACATCAGTAATACTATCAACCTAGTTTGGGGATAATATTAAACTATTTGATATGACTTTAGGTGATTATATAAAACTAAGATTTAATACATTTAAAACATTTCATTATAAGAACCCATATGATTATCAGTTATAATTCAGAAAATACACAGTAGACCGCTAGATTCTTTTGAAAGCATGAATAACTTTTTCTGCTTTTCTGTGTTCCCACAATATTTACATGGAAGGTAGGTTGGTAAACAGACTTGATGAGATATAAAATTAAACTCTCTACCCTTGCTGATAGTTCCTTCTTTCTTTGTGCTGCTGTGACAGCTGTCAGATATGTGAAATATTTGTGCACTGGGCAAAATTGTGTGCATTGTGTGCAGGTGTCTGCAGGCAAATGTCACCTTTTTCAACATCAGACTGCAACCAGAATGCCACAGGACCCACAATCTTCTACCAATATAAAGTGATATTTTTAACAGGTACTCTATATAATAAATCTTCTCAATGTCTTGGTTTATTTCCAGCTGCATAAATAATCTGTATTATAAGCAAAGCATTAAAATAAATGCATTTTTCTTCTTCTAAATGAGAGACTAGTACAGTTTTAGGTTGCTGAAAATGAATGTAGGTAAAAAGTAGAGTTGGATGTCTCGAGACCGGTCTCGAGACCACTTTTACGTGGTCTTGTCACAGTCTCGACGGTCTATTGTCTTGGTCTTGTCTTGGTCTCGGATCCCTCGGTCTTGTCTTGGTCTTGCTGTCTCAGATCGACATAGTGGTCGGGAGATTTGGAGCCAAAAGTATCCATGACACACAACGTTAACATTCGATAATGCAACATTATTATTATTTCGCCTTTCACGCCCTTCAAATGCAACCCTTAAAATGCAACCAATCAATGACATACATGTATTTTGTTGTGATTCAGACATTGACGCTCATCCAATCAAAATATGCAAGTGTAGCACTAGTTAAACGTTAGATCCAGCATCACAGTGAGCAGTAAGCCTAGTCAGTCAGTTATAGTAATGTCAGCAGTAGTAGGCTAGTCAGTAATTTAAAGAAATAATGTCAGCGAATTCTTCAGTCATAAAGTTGGCGTTCACAGAACACAAAGAGTTTTTTTGCAGCACAGGTTCAACATATATGCTCCACATATTTTTCTTTTTAATTAAAAGAATTACACAAATATTATAATTCTGTGAAACATATACTGTTATGGGAGATACACCATTTAAAAAGGAAACCATAAGGTAGCATTTTGATGCGGTAGCGTAAATCGATAGACTCTGCTATCGATTTGTGCTACGGTAGCATTTTTCGACAAGGCAGCATAAATCGACAGAACACCGGGACTATCTCAACCTTCACCAGGCACCTGGAGCATAAACACCCTGAAAGGTAAGCTAGCCAGTAGCCATCTACCCATCTTCAAACTCTTTTACCTACCTTTCCAACCTCAGATGACCAGATCATGTATATGTATTATAGTATTTGTATTGTATTGTATTACTGTATTATTGTTATCATGTGTTCTTCTCACACGCGCAGTATACATTATTTAGGGACAGATTTATATTTTTGCAAGCTTCTCTGCAGACAGCTTTTCTGGTGAAGAGTGTAACTACATGCTAAGTACAGGTAGCTAGCTCTATCAGTGGCTATTGGCAAGATGTCAGAATCTTTTAAGCACTTGTCCTTATTCTTATTAATGCACAATTTGATGTGAAGTTTGTATTGGTATGTAGTATTTGTAGTTTGCATTTGATTCATGTGACATGTGCGCATGTCTTTATATTGTTTGATTACAGCACTGCAAAAAATAAAAATCTGTACAAGTGTAATTGACTTGAATTCAGCATGTTAATCTTGTTACACCATTTTTTGGATTTATTTTCTTGGTAAGACTGAATATTGTTTAGATTATTTGACTTGTTTCAAGAAAATTTATCTTGAGTTATCCTACCTAGGTGATACAACTAATTTTGATTTTTTCTTAAAACAACCTACATTGGTAAAGGAGTTGTGTTAACAGGTAGACTGTAAGTACATTTTTACTTGTTTCAAGAGAATTGGAGGAAAAAAACTAGTATATTCTGCTTAATTTAAGTTGTGTATGCTTAGTCTTTGAGTATTTTTTTCTTGTTTTAAGAAATCTTAGCAAGTGCAATTTTCTTGCTGCACTGGCAGATAATTTTGCTTGAAATAAGTATTTTTTTTCCCAAAAATAGTAAATTTTTCTTATTTTTAAAAAGGCATTTTTTGCAGTGAGTATTTTATTTTAATTGCTTTTGTTTAACTAAATAAATGTGACCTTTGACTTTTAAATAACATCTGCATATCACATTGTGTTGACTTAACAGGCCTAATCCATTTCAGGGAAGTTGATATCATACGGTGTAATTTGGCTGGTACTACTACAATAGGACATGATGCAATTTCAAGTTTATAATTGTGTATCTTCAATTTGATGTTACAATTTCATCTACAAATTAAGTATAATTGAAATCAGTTACATATTTCCTATTCTTTAGACAGTTGTTGGAGGTGGTAGCTGTTTTGTCAGATGACTTTGGGACCAGTCAGTACCCGTCATGTAGGTCCTCAACAACACACAAAAGTTAAGGGAGTCTTTTTTTTTTGTTGGTCTCGGTCTCGGTCTTGGTCTCGCCTCGATTTTGTCTTGGTTTTGACTCGGTCTGTCTTGGTCTCGATACCCTCTGGTCTTGGTAGTATCTTGGTCTTTGTCTTGGTCTCGATACCCTCTGGTCTTGGTAGTATCTTGGTCTTGGTTTAGGCGGTCTTGACTACAAGTCTAGTAAAAAGTATCACAATGGAAAATGGAAATTAAGTGCAAAGAATTAAGTGCAAATTCTTGCACCTATGTCCAGTTATGTATTGAGAAGATGAATGATTGTTTCCTTAGTTCTGACTTTTTCTCTCTGGCTTCAACAGATGTACTGCCAAGTTCATTCACAAAATCATTAGTGAATGCTGTTAGAATCTGATGCAGGAAAACGTTCTTACATGTGAAAATTGGCTACTGCTTTATTCTCTTCTGGTGGTACAGGGCAGAATTTTCTTTTGTAGTGAAATTTGTACGCTGCAAAAACTGATTTCCCTGGACCTGCAGCAAAGCCGCAGACAAACACATGCAAGTGTCTGTTAAAACATAGAACCTCAAACTCCAGTCCAATTAAACAGGGCCTCAGAATGGTTTTGTTGAAGCGCCTTGAGGTACCAGCATGTTTTAGGAGGCTGTGTGCCATGCCAGAAATAAGGCTCGCCTTGAACCTCAATTCATTATAGTGACAACACAATACCATGTCAGATTTGTTCATTTCCTTATCGCTGGGACACACTGTTTGAAAACTCCCAGCAGTCCTTGCAGCATTGTGACTGATTCCCCTGCAACCTGCGTTGCCCTGCCTGTTTCCGCCAGCTAATAACTCTTGTGTCAAGGATCTCTCCAGGCCACTGTTGATGGTTTGTACAGAACACATTTATTCATTCATTCACATTTTTGACAGCTTTTGGGGTATTGCTTAATGATGAAATATCAATTTACAACTGACAAGTGACAAAAATTGCCAAGTTTCTCCTAAATGGTGGTAATTGTGCCGGGTCTCGTCAGCTACCAGATTTAAAGCATCCTCATGAATGGGACAGCACTGGCACATTACATTGTCTTCCTGACAAAGCCGAAATTTGTCTTTGGGGAATAATTAAAAATTATGAAGGCTTTCCAGATTGTCCAATACATTATGCAATTTTCATGGATTATTGGGGATTTGTTCATAATGAGACAAAGGGGAAAAATCCCTGTAATTAAAAAAAAACTTTCAAATGTCAGACATTTTACACTTGACATGGCTGACTGTCCTCAGTTCAATGTAAAATATGCTAAATAGCATTTGGTTTTATGCTACTCCTGGCTAAATATGATCATAAATACACTTTAAATGTCCTATTTGTGTGACTTAAAGCTAAAAATATCAAACAGACTAAAAGTTTACCTATCACCCTATTGTGCACTGCAGTCTTTTCCACCATTGTATGAAAAAATTTCCAGGGGTTAATTAAATCATTTGAGGTCACTGATCTGGGAGATCCTCTTTATTACACTGTGCCTGAACTGAATTAATGTACCTGGTGGGTTTCTAATCAGTAGTTTTAACTAAATATGTTTTGCTCAGTCACATTATAATTTGTTCTAGAAAAACAGGAATAATATAATCACAACCACAGGGAAAGGAATATTTAGTGATAGCTGAAGGTGACTTATTCCCAAGGCCCAGTGAGAAATGTCATGACACGAACCACAGCGTCCTGTCACTATGATTTCATCATCACCTCTGTGGCTCCGAGGTGTTCAGGTCAAACTGAATTGGTTGTAGTGTTGAGGATGTTAATGGCCAATAAAAGGGCGATTTAGTCTCATGCCGAGCTAGTTCCTGAAATGGGCAATTAAACATGACCTCTATATGAGGAAAATATGCCAACCTTTTTAATGGCACTATCTATGGCTTCACCTTTACACAGTATGAGTTCTTAAAGCTGCAAGGTCTCTCAACAACACAGCCATTATACATTATATCACAAGGGTTTTGGTGGTCTAATGGTTATGACACTCACCTCTGGGCCAAGAGATTGTGGGTTCAAATCTTACCTCCAGCACTTCCATCACTGGGTCAAAACCCTTAACCTAAAGTTGCTTTCAGGGAAACTGCCCCTGAAATTAGGAAAATGAAAGTCGCTCTGGATAAGATTTATCTTATCTAATAAATAAATGTATTATTATTATTAAGGGGTGATGGTGGTCTAGTGGTTAGGACACTCACATCTGGACCAAGATGCCACGGGTTTGAATCCTATCTCAAGCACTACCATCATTGGCTCCCTGAGAAAGGCCCTTAACCCCAAGTTGCTCTCAGGGAAACTGTTCCTGAATTTTGGAAAAGAAGCCACTCTGGATGAGAGTGTCTGTTAAATGCTGTAAATGTAAATGTATTTTCTGTGTACGTTTTTGGCAGAAGCTGTACTTAATATGGTTAGCCTGCTTTAGATGTGTTAACCCAAAGTCTGGGAAAAGCATTAATAAATCAACATCTTCACTGTAATGAATCACATGTAAGGCAACTGCAATGGATGTATCCAGTTATGTTTATTTATAATGCTGATAAATTCTCAAATTTATTCCCAGGACACAGAGTAAACCAGTATACAGTATACAGAGTAAACCAATGTAGAAACTGTGCTTGCGTTAAGGTTTCTGTGTACCATATGAGCCTCATTCTTGGAGGACCACAGTCCAGCACAGTTCAGTGTTTTACCGCTCTGGCAGTTGACTCAAATTACTGGTCAAGTGCTTCCCCCATTTATAAATCTCATCACTCTCTACAAGAGTTGCATTCTTCCTCCATGAGAATCTTTGTATCAGCAAATCAATATAGCAAATGGGCTGTATCTCTTCAAGGGGAAGTCTAGTCAGCTTTTATGTAATTGGGTATTGGTGTGGTATCTTCAGCACACGAATTGAAGCTGAGCACATAATCCATTTAAGTATCTCTTCATTAAACTTCATAAGTAGTCTAGTTCATCTTCTCACTCAGCTATTCAGATGTTTCAATTGGAATTTTTTGTGAATTTTACTTTTAAGTGGCAACAGCAAAAACATTTTTAGAAAACAAGAATGTTAAACAGTAGATGCATGAAAAGGAATAATTTCTCTGTATTGTTAAACTTGTTAACAGATTTGGAGTGCTTGGTGATGAATGACTGCTTTTAGTAAAATAACATTATTTCATGGTAAAATAATGTCTCGTTGAATTGGTCTCTGCTGACATGTTTCAGAGTGATGTTAATGGCATAGAACTAATGCAGTAAAGACAACTGAAGACAGGAAATCACAATACAGTCATTTTCTTTGACCATTGGCTTCGGCATATGCTGTCTTTTGTATTCAGTGGTATTCAACTACTGCTGTCAAAGCATCGGTCTATTTAAAATTTCAGTCACTGAATTCTACTCTTCAGCATGGTGAAGTACTGCTGGGTGTCTTTGTTGTCTTTTATGAACATTGATTCAGTACCCTTTGGTGAGGGAAAAAAAGGCTTTTTAAGAGTTTGGACCAACTTCAGCTTTGATTTTTGGTTGGTGGTGCGGGTGGGCTAGTGGTAGAAAACTTGGCCAAAAACCAAGAGGTCATAAGTTCAAGCCTGTAACAGTGATCCACTGCATCTGCTTGTGTGGCCCCGAGAAAGGGCTCAAAGTTTACTTTAGCTTTTTGCATGTATTGTCTTCCTTTTTATCCATTTTGCAAAATATATGCATATGCTGAGACTCGCTAATTGCATAAGTGCCTGTTTAATGGTTATTTCTTAATATGAGTAGACATGACATTTAATATTTATGAGATTAAACATTAAATATTCATATGGGGGTATAACATTGACATGTAACACAAAGAACATCTTACAAAAACTCAGAAGCAAATTTAATATCATTTATGGCTTTTCACAGGACCATAATATGGTTAAAAAATTTTTGCTGTATTTATTGGGCATGTTTATTTAAATAGCTTTCTAACTATGAAATTCTCCATATTCTTAGAATAAATCCTTAATCAGAAGTACTTTAATGAATCCTCTGACTAAAGTCAGATTTCTCTGTTCGTGCTTTAGCTATATCCATATTTCTCATTTCTAGTTTGCAGGTCCCACCCTCTTCTTTTAACAGCCAACATGCTCTGCTGTAAGAAATCAATACCATGACAGGATTCCAGTTACCTTATTATGTCTGTTGTGGTTCTGGAAATTAAAACCTTCTGCTTGTCATTTTGATTTATAAAGCTATAATTTCCATCCACTATGAGGGGACTTTATTCTTTTTAGGACAACACACACATACACACACACACACATATACATTTTTATATCTTTCTAAGAGCTAGAGAAACTGATGTACTTGATATGATGTATGGATACATGTTTATAACTGTACACACACAACCCTGAAACTAACTGTAACTCATATTCAATAACTCTTAGCCCCAACTCTGATACTGGCATTAATCATAATTACCTAAATTTGATAACGCTCCCTCTGACTAACAGTGACAATCAAATATGTTCTTTGGCTCATCAAATATACAAGCATATTTAAAGAAGCACGTCTACCGATGTGAATCCCAAGTGTTTCTACATTTGATTTATCTACATTTGGTCCCCATAAAGGGGAAAATACAAATAATAAACACACGTGCACACACACACACATCAATGTTGACTAGAAATAGGACCAGAAATAACATCAATCCAGCCAAGTGTGCTGATTAGCTGCCCATAGATTTGCTTTTTTTCTTTTCAGTGATGGATTATGTGATGGATTACCTTAATTTGGAATAAGGAGTAATCATTTTCCAGCTGCATTTGGCAAAACAGCGCAGAGAAATATTTGGGTTAGACATTAGCATTGCCTCAATCCAGCTCAATTGCCTTTATTTAAGAGACAGAAATCCATGCAAATCTCTTATTTTACAAACATTTCAATGTGGTAATTAAACTATAAAATCTGCCCAGCAAATAAGGAACAGCCCCTTTTTCAAAATAATTCAGAGGAATACAGATGTGAAAACCATAAATAAAGAAGATACTTTGACAGCATCTGTTGAAGCCAAATCTTTGAATGTATTAGTATAAATTATAAGATGATGGCAATATGGAAGGAAAAATCTATTTCTTTCCACGCACTTCCATTTCTCACTTCATCTTGTTTCCTCACTTTTTCTTCTTGTACCTTTGTTTCACACACACACACAACTCCACTCCAAAGTTGCTAATTGACATAGCAGCTGGTCATAATGTTAGTGTGCAATTCTCTAAGGCAATTCCTAAATTCAGTATTTAATAATTACATTATAAGCGGTTTGTTAGTATACTGCTTATACCGTCAGACTGCCAATAGGATTTAGATAATTAGCTCTCACATTTACAGTCAGGAGAATGTATCCACCTGTAAATTCAGACTTATTTCGATGAATATATTTAATAATATGATAACAGCTGCCATTTGGAAGCATTTTTCATAAAGGTCAACACATTTCCATTTGCAATAAAACATTTTTGTTTCTTAGAAATTTCTAAAGGCAAATGAAACTGATGTTGCCAACAAGAGGACAGTCTGTGCTGTAGTTCTTTGATACAATTTTACCTTAAAGGTGTTTATTATATAAAAGGGTCTAAACACCATTAGAGTGTATGTGCGTATATTAACTATGGACCAAGAGGTTGTAGGTTGAAATCTAGCTCTAACCTAGCACTACCAATAACACCATTGGCTCCCTTTGCAAGATGTTGCTTTGGTGGAGAGGGAACTCTCTAATACTGCATGAGTTGTGTTACATGTTGGGAGGAGCTGTGGGCCAAGAAGTCCCTCAGCAGCTCCAGCAAATGTAAAAAGCTCCTCCTTGTGTTGCTGCCGTGCTAAAACATAAACTTGTCTAAAAGCATTACCCAACAACTCCCACAGTGTAACATGTATAAAATGTTCATTAGAAACATACATTGTTCATATCATTAAATAGTTAAACTTGTTGAGCTAATATAAATATTGAGCAAATTTCAAATAATAATGTTTGACCTGTAAACAGAAATCATTGAATGTTTACTATACTTGATTTTTAGACACCTAGTCATATTATGTCTAAATTTTATATATATATATATATTTGCTCTTCATAAATTAATAAGAAAAAATGACATAACAGTTACAACATAACTGAATCATAGATACAACAGGACAACAAACAGTCATGATAACAGCTGGGCAGAGTTTCAAATATACAAAAACATTAGATATGACACCATCTAATATCCGTTAATACCTAGGCCTAGTGGTAAGATATTTTTTAATCTAAAACAGATACTGAAACATAAGCTACAGCAAGCCTTCTAATAATATCCCAATGCAAATATTAGTATATGAATTAATCAACACATGGCCGGGAAAAAAATCACATACACATGCTACCAACATAATATATTCCTGCAATCTGTTCCTGTAATGCATAAAGTTAAAGCCTCGACTCATACAGCTGCGTCTTGACATCATCCCATCATGCTGTTTGAATATAATATTTACATTTTCTTTTGCATACATGTTACAGGTAGAGCCTTTCCAGTTTACTTGAACTGACCAGATTTTTCAGTCTC
This sequence comes from Distichodus sexfasciatus, assembly GCA_032718565.1. NCBI lineage: Eukaryota > Metazoa > Chordata > Actinopteri > Characiformes > Distichodontidae > Distichodus > Distichodus sexfasciatus. The sequence goes on from JAVGVS010000006.1 coordinate 2,901,776, forward strand.
ATGAGCACCATAATTCAAATTTACATGCTTACTCAAATTTACTCAAGTGTTAGAGTTCATGCTAAAGAAATCCTCCAGTTTGTCTAGTATTAATGGGATGTTCCGTTGTAAATGTCATTTTCAATTAGTGCTTATTGCGGACTTGACAGCAAGGCTCATTCTGGCCATAGGAAACCCACCAAGTTTGATTTAAACGACTGCAGGGTGTAGCTGGGGTCAGTTCTGCTGCTGTAGAACTAAGGGACTGCAGTTGCCTCCACTTTGGTACAAAGTGCTCTATGTGTGATGCATAATTCAACATGTGGACCTACCAGGGAGAGTGCTATTCCTCTGGTTCCAGGACATTATTACAGAGAGATGGTTTAAAACCTTGCCACCATCCGGGTACGCTTAATGAATAACATTAGAATAAGGCTTAAGCATGACCATCACATTCACAAAGAGCTATTCAAATCTTTCTTTCTATACTGCAATCTAAGTAAACTGAACATTTGCAATAGGCCTCAGGTCACAGAGATGGAACTCATAATAAGCCCATAGGGGCCGGGAGATTGGCAGCTGCATTGACAAAAAGGCTTTTCTCAATTAGAAAAATGAGTTGAATTCATGAGCTAATGTTCAGGTTAAAGTGAAAATTACAGATTAAAAAAACAAGGACCTTGAAATGAAAAGCTCCACAGTCACAGGAACCCCAAATGGATGGTGGAAATGTGGAAAAAAGTTCACAACTAAAAGAAATGACATGCAAACTTTTTTGGTCAGCTAAAAAATAGAGAGTATAATGATTTACAATTTACAAAACAATATTGTGAAAATTTCCTATTTGAAAAGCGTATACTGTATTATTAAAAATCATTATGCTATTAGCTTTAATTTATTTAAAGACCCAGTAAAGTCAAAATAATATAGTCTCTAAGTTCCTCAGACAGTGACAGGATAGTGAGCACAGTCTGGGCTAATACAGAACACAACACAGGATAATGGCAGGGAAATATTTAGGCAGGAGGACAGCGGGGGAAAGGCTAAAATGACAAAGGAATGCTGAAAAAATGAGCTAGCTCATACGGATTAGCTACGTGTTCTCAGGCATTCACTAATCATATTCAGTGTTGGGGAGTAACGGAATACATGTACCGGCGTTACGTATTTAGAATACAAAATATGAGTAACTGTATTCCGTTACAGTTACCGTTTAAATAGGTGATAATTAGAATACAGTTAATTTGTTGAAATAAATGGATTACACGGCGGTCTTTTTCTGTTTCATATGTTAGGCTATCCCCTCTCTATCCCCTCTCTGATTTTGGTAATTCAACGCATTGCCAGAAACCCAAACAAAACACGCAATAAGAGGCTCTAATGTAAACGTCCTGTTAATGTTGGTGGCGTCAGTTACACAATGGACCCGGAGCCAGCACAACAGAGCCAGCAGTGCCCGGGCAGGAATGCATTTCTTACTTGGAAATTTCGTGTTCCTTTAGAGTAAATATATTGTCTATTCAGGGAGATTTGGCCTTAACAGCCAATTGGTAGAGAAAAACAGACAAGAATTTGCGGGATGTGATTGCTACATTCATGTAGTTGTAAAAAGCATGACAATATATTAAGTAATCCAAAGTATTCAGAATACGTTACTCACATTGAGTAACTTAACGGAATACGTTACAAACTACATTTTGGGGCATGTATTCTGTAATCTGTAGTGGAATACATTTTAAAAGTAACCTTCCCAACACTGATCATATTTTACAGTTTATGACAACACAAAATAGGTAAACTTATGCCATTCATCCGTCATTTTGCAGTCTCTTCTACCTCAGCTCGGCATGCAATATGCAATTTTTCTTTCTGTGGGAAATTACAGCCAGATTAATGTATGATGTATGTGGAAACACAGTTTACACTAATGCACATACTTTTAGTCAATGTTACTCCTGACACTATCATTTATCATTTTGAGAGACGTTGTGTAATGAACGTTAACTCTACAGATTGAGCCCAATCATGTTTATTTCATCAGCTTTTATTAAAACCTAATTATTGGTATACATTAAAACTTTGATTTATAAATGATGCACAATCAAAGAATTATACATTATAAATACCTTTCTGTATTTAATTATCCTTCAGTCATCATCTAAACTGCTTAATCCCAACACAATCACACTCACAATCACACTTTATTGGGCCAATTTAGAGTTGCCAATTAACCTATAGTTCATGCTTTTGGACTGTGGGAGGAAACCGGAGTCCCCGGAGGAAACCCACGTAAACACCAGGGGAGCATGCAAACTCTACACAGAAAGGCCCTATGAGCGACCCGGCGATCGAACCCAGCCCTAACCACTGTGCCACTTTGTCACCCTGTATTTAATTAATAGAACATACTATAGGAGTATCAGCATTATATGTAAAAAATGTCTACTTCAGCATACTTTATCCATCACTGACAACATCCACATTATGTGCGTATAATTAAGTTTATTTACAGAAATTATAGTACACTGTATTTGCTCTAACTGTGGATGAACATTGGGTTATACTGTGTAAACCAAAAAAGAGGCTACGCTTGCTTTGGTCTGGCTGTGAAGTCTTGATGTAAAGTTGGGGCACAAAATGCATTTTCAGCTTCAGAACAGGCAGAAAATGCCCTAGAGCACAATCCATCAGCTACGCTGGACAGGTGAATATGAAAATAGACTTGTCCGACAAAAAATGCCATTGACCAGCACTTAGTGTGAGGTTTTCAGTGTAGTCTGCTGCCTTTAAAGAAAATCGTTTAATTCATCATGTGACTGAGACAACAGGCAGAATAAATCATGCACTTTATAATGCTTATTAAACCCTGGGAGGTGAAGAAAACAACAGTGCAGAGATCTTCAGGGTCAAAACTCTGTCCACAATACATAGAGGTCAGTCTGTACAGCACTGTGTAGTACAGCAAATAAAATCACTGTCACAGGTTAAGATATTGTGCCTTTAAAGAATGACATAAATATACCTGGATATTCTCTGCCACATAGACACACACGGAAATAAAATATGAAAATGTGAAATAATTTATATTGCACATATGAAGACTTTATGGCCATTAAAACATCTATTTAACATTAACTTTAATCTAAAGTTGTAATGATAGAACCAAAAGTGATAATGAGATAATATTTTTAAGTTACTGAGTGATTATTTATCGATGTGAACATACCACAGCACAGCACACAGTGCACCACAACAACATATGACCTCTACATTTAACTGCTCCACAAATGAGTACCTTTACTGGTCTGCGACTTGAACCGGTGACCTTCGGTCATGGAGCGACCACCCTAACTGTTTTGCTACTAACTGACCGATACATAAAAACCATGCCTTAGAGCATGTCCTTAAATGATAAAGAGCCACTTCAATGCACTTGGAATTACATTTAGATGAAGATTGCGCTTGCAATGCCCTGTTCAGCCATCTGAGGTCATCTTGTCCCACATTCACTTTCTTTGTTTAGCTTCCTTTACCCTAATGTGCTACACCTGTGTTTGTCTGTATTTAAGCCTGCCTTTTCACTATGTCTGTGTCTCCGTTTTCTTAAAGCATTGTGCTGTTTGAGTTGCTATGTTTGGTTCAATGTGCTGTTGTGTTTGTTTTCTGGGTTCTCAAAGTTCAGGGCAATGCTCCTCGTTTTGGTTGATATATGTGCAGTTTGGTAACTTCACCCTTACAAAAACAAAATGTTTGCAGCAAAATTATGGTTAATTTGGGGCAAACAGTGGAGTTTGCCAGAGTATGTTGCCACAAGTTTGCTATTGACAGCCACTAACGGCAAACTTGCAGGAATGTTCTGGCAACAATGACATATTGCCACTAGTGTAGTTGCTGCTGATTTGCCAAAACAGTAATGGCAAACTTTTGGTGACAAATTTGCCAGGTGTATGTATGCAAGTTTGCCATAAACCTAATTAAAATATGACCTTGCTGCAAAAGTGCATCAACATTGCCAAAGGTTAACAGCAACTGTTTGTCAGAAGGCTACATTTTAGTAAGGGCACTTCTGCATCCTCTTAGTGTCCTTCCAGCTGGATTTCAGACTGACACAGAACTGCTACAAAATAGAATATTGTTGTTTCCCTTTGTTTGTGTATTTTAGATTGCAATTTAGATTGAATGTCTTGAATGTTTATTCACTCTCAGTGCTGAACCTTCTCGTAAAATGTAATAAGTAACTTATGAAATGTGGGATCCAGTAAAATATTCAAAATACAAGTCTTGAACAGCACCTCTATCAGAGCCTTGTCAAACTGGTGATCCCATATTGATCTCTGAATAATGGCTGTAAGGGCAGATGTGAGATCCGTCAAACATAGGCACTGAAAAATAAAAAGAGCAGAATACTGTAAAATCCTGAGATAAGGTGAAACTGATTCAGCAACTGAGAAATTATCACTCTACACAGAAAATATTTCAGCTATTGAAGTCAGCCTGGAATTTACCTTCACCTCTAACTCCTCACATTTAGTTGTCAGTTGCAGTGTTAATATCCCAAACACTCATTTCCCAGGGATTTTTTAGTTTTAGGGGTTTGATGCCCTTTGCTCAAATCACAAAACAAAAGGTTTCTCTTCATTCTATTCTATGTTATTATAAAACACTGATGGTCCTTACCCGAGTGAATAGTTCCAAATAGATCTTTCAAGTGGTATAGGTCTTTTAGTTTGAGAGAGGTTCATCTTACTTAGTGGAACCAAAGACATGATGCATCAATCCTATGAAAAGTGATTTATTATACGCAGGTTGGTCAATTTACAGCTCCAGTCCTTATGTTCACTGTGAGCAGTTATTTGTATGCTAATAACTCACGTATTGGAGAATAAAAATTCACTAAAATTTGAGACAAAAATATTCAAAAGAACCCCCAGTATAAGTGAAGCAATGTAAGTATCCTATCAGTTCTACTAAATGTAGTTCATTCTAAAAATGAATTTTCAATACGGCACAGTTTAGATTAACACCAGGAGGTCTACCTTTGATCTTTCCAGAATGAGACACTTTCTACCATCACTCCACAGTGCCTAGACAGTAGCAAACAATGAGGACGGTAATTTCATTCATCAAAGCTGCCGTCTTGTCATAATGTACACTTGAGGCCATAAATCATGACTGTATTCATTCTCTGCTTGGTAAATAATGGAGTGAAATTATTACCATCCTTTTTTAAATTTTTTTGTAGCCTCAAGCTGTCCATTCATGAGGTGGGTATGTGAATGATACATTTCAGCCTTTCTTTTCAAGTGACACTGTTAATATGGAGTAAAACGGGATCAAACTGCCATATTTTTTAAATGCATCCATTTACATTTTGCAGTCTAATTTGACCCTACCTACCTTAAGTATTAGTATCAGTACTAATTTTAATATTAAAATTAACACTTATACTAACCTTATAAACAAATAGCATTCATTAATATCAGATTTAACTGTTTAGTCTTGTGCATAATGACTAATACAGTCATGACAGTCTGAGTGTTATTTATGTGATATTTATTAGTGTTTATTCTTTGATTAGTTATAAATGAATCACTCTTTACTTATAATCCTCTTTAGCCTTCTGAGGAAAAACAAGCAAAAATATGTTCTAATGTCATTCTATATGATGAAAGAGGGCCTGTGTGCTCTGAATCATAATCTACTTTCTGCCAGCATATTTCTGGTTTGAATAAGAACATTATGGGTTTAAGCACTTCCAATAGTTATTATATCCCATAGATGTCCACATTCATTTACGCCAAATTTATGGCAGGCTTAAATGCTAAAATAAGCAACTAAAACAAAAAGGATTATGTGGTACTTAAGAACAACCACATACAAATCATATTTTACACTAGAACTGTCAAATTCAACTTCTGGAAAAACACATTTTGGCATCTCTCATGAAGGTCTTGGTAATGATATGAACATTCTGCTTGTGAACAGGCAAAGCAACATGCAGAACAAAGAGCAATGTCGTAATGACACCAGTGGTGATTGTTATGTTTTTGGCACAAAATAATGCAGATTAAGAATTAGTAGCAAGAATGCAAAAATAGCCATTCTTCATCAGCTTTCATCCAAGACAGCCAAGACGACAAGAATTTAAAAATTGCGTTTGAATTTTTGTTTGTTTGCTGGTTTACTGATTTTGTTGTTCTTTGATAATATAATTTCTTGTATAGTCACAGTAATTTTACCACTGAATTTTATGTTTCATGACAAGCAAGGTTTGTAGTCATTTCTTTAATCATTTCAATATTTTCGTCTGACCATTCCCTCTACAATTTGTAGAAAGTAGGAAACTGGAAACAGGATCTAATATAAATCTTGTCTTTATTTAGATGCCAGAGGTTGTACACTCAAGCTCTGCACCCAGATTGGTGTATACACAGTATAAACACTTGTGATTAAAAAAGAGAAAGAGGGAGAGAGAAAGAAAGATTCTCAAAAAGATAGAAATTAGAACTTTGAAGACTTAAGGAGAAAAAGGGTCTGTGCTGGAATCTCCCCTTTGACAGGTTCTTCTGTGATGATTCATAGAGGAGAGATCAGATGAAGACTGGATAATATCGACAGGCCGTTTTCCACACACACGCATACACACACACAGTAGTATCTTGCTATCTTTGTGAAGTACTTCCACTGACTCCTATAGAGACTAGACGTATGCTACAGCTACACCTAACCCTAATCTAAGTGAGTGACTATTTGTCATTGTGAACACACCACAGCACAGCATACAGTGCACCACAACGAAATGTGACCTCTGCATTTAACCCATCTGTGAAGGAGCAGTGCGCAGTTAACAAGCACCCAGGAAGCAGTGCTTGGGGATGGTACCTTGCTTATGAGTATGTCAGTGGTAACTTTACTGGCCCTGGATTTAAACCTGCGACCTTCTGATCACAGCGTGATCACAGAAGGTGACCGTTACGCCACCAACTGCCCCCAAAAATCTTAACCTCAGTAACCAAAAGCTAGTCTTTTCACTCTCTTAGGATTTACAAAGAGCATCTGGAATTTGTCAATAAATAAGTATTTTCCTTATCATATAAAAACAGTTCTTTTAACATGTTAAAATCAGACTTGTTTTCATTTAGTTAGTCTTCAATTAAATTTTATTTATATAGTGCTTTTTACAACAGGCACTACCACAAAGCAGCTTTACATATGTCTTGCTCCAAGCTCCTAAAAAGCAGTCTAGGGTGATTGTGGCAAGGAAAAACAAGTCCCCATCCTCATTTGGGTGATGCCAGATTGAGCTTATGCTTGTATATGAATGAGTGTGTGTTTGTGTAAAAAGGGAAAAAAAACTTGTATCTATAGAAAAAACCTAGAACATAATATGGAAATTTGCTGTAAAGTTCCAGAAATCATTGCTGTTTTCACAATAATAATGCCAGTTATGTAGATCCTACAGTCAAACTCAGCGTCATACACAGTCGGACACAGTGTCATAGCTTCCCTAGACTTGTTCCCAGCCGACCACCAGAGTGCTCCCCGTCCTGTCTTGGGTCTGTCTCATGTGGTATGTCAGTCATTTCCCTCTGTCCTGCCTCCTTGTTAACCCTAATTAGTTTAGCCTCATTATCAGTTTCACATGTTCTTGCTTGGTTCTTTGTTCCAAGTTTCTATTAGAGACTAATTGAAATAATTTAGAAATTGAACTTGGAGATTGAAAGATTCCACAGATGGAGCTTAATAAAGGTTTATAATAAACAGTCATTCATCAAAGCTTTTAGCAGACATGACAGTGGTGATTCCTTTATTCCTTTAGTTGAATATATTGAAGTTAAGAAGTTACAGTTAAAAATGTTGCAGCAGTTGATTTCAGTCTTGTTTAGATAACACCAAATTTTATTTTATTTAAATCATCATTGGTACTAGCCTTAAGGCAATTCTAGGGTTAAATGTGGAATGTACATTAGGAGGGACAATTTTCCATTTAATTACTAAATGAGGTATGCTGTATAAGTGTCAACAGTTGCTGATATCTGGTGTAATTGGTGCTAAATATGACAAACCCCCAACACACATTTAAATTTGCACAGACACTACATTAAGAGAACAAGGTTTGCAGAAATGGTTATAAGTGAATAAAAGTGACTTTTCCTAAATGTCACAGACGTCTGTGGAGGGACTATAGCAGGATTTATGAGCTGTATTGCCTTAGTGCCATTCCAGAGGGGTTACAGCCATAATGGGGGGGAAAATTGTGGCTGTTACGTTTAAATAGAGTACCATTAAGCTCTTATTAGCCTTATTGTAATACACAAAGCTACAAGAATACTTGAGAGATTAGACAAAGCTCAGGCTGACAATCACCCAAGAGGAGAAAAACGCTGAAATTACTTTGACACATAATGAAGACAGTAGTAGAAAAGAGCAGTTACAGCTCAACAACTCCATTGTGTGCAATTAACGATTTTTAAAAAATGAATAAACAAATAAATGAGCCGCAGAGGCGTATGCAATAACAATAAGGGAGAGAGACTCAGAGCTAATAGAGATGTCATATTTCAGCAGCCAGGGAAAGGAGGGGGCATGTGCCTTCGACTGCTATACTAGAGCTGGTTAACTAAAACAGTCATGTTTCAGCATGGTGGCAACATTAAAAAATATTTTGAAATTAGCATGAACTGTTATGAAAAGTCAAACAAATTGTAAAGGACTGGTAATGCATGGCATTAGCACTAAGTGTAACCGTGTATGTGTAATAAACTCATTTATTTAAATTCAAGAGCTAGAAGCATGATTAGACACAAGTTTGGTTTGGTGGAATTAATCATATTTCAGCGTTTTCCTCTGGTCACTGTATGGTTATTTGCCATTATCATGGAGATGATTTGCTGCCAATCCTGCTCAGCAAGGAGCCTCACACCAACACCATTCATCTTACATTGAGGCTGGAGGGGCACCAGTGCTCCACCAACATCAAAGCCTGTATATGCCCCCTACTTGGATCTGTAATTGGCACAAGTGTGTGTGAGAGATAGATAGAGAGAGAACTATGCAAATCATTATAAAAGTCATGCAGTCCTTTAATGAATATTAACTGGAATTTGAGTGACATATTGTGCCATACTGTCTACCATCGTGCTAGACCTGGTACCCAGTGTGGGTCTGGGCACCAGACTCAAGTAAACTCAAAGTTCCCTACCCGCCCCCTAACTTTGTTTGTTTTGGACTATTTGGACTATTATTGGACTATTATTTTTGCTGTTTTTGGCTTAGTGTGGACATTTTTGTATGTAAGGACTTGTCCTCATAAAATGTTTTTTATAAAAATGTTAGAGTATTTGAAAAGCTAAAAGATTTAAAATGTTTGCTTCTGATAACTGAGATTAAGGTTAGACTTCGGTAAACAGTATGTTTATTTACCATCAAAGATAACATTCATTCATTATCCGAACCACTTAATCCCAACCTGGCTCATGAGACCAGAGCCTATCCCGGGAACTTACGTGCACAAGGCGGGGACCAACCCTGGGTAGGCGCCAACACGCCGCAAGGCACACACACTCACACAATTACACTCACATTCACACCTTATGGCGTCAATTTAGAGCCACTAATTAACCTACAGTGCATGCTTTTGGACTGTCGGAGGAAACTGGAGCACCCAGAGGAATCCCACGTGAACACCACAGACTTCACGCAGAAAGGCCCTACGACTGACCCAAGGATCGAATCCAGGACCATCTCGCTGTGAGGCAGCAGCGCTGACCTCTGCACCACCATGCCGCCCATCAAAGGCATTAATAATTGCTTAAAGTATATATTTGCCCTGCGGTGTGTCGGAGCCTGCCCAGAGTTGGTCCCTGCTTTGCGCCTGTACTTCCTGGGATAGGCCCCAGTCCCCTCGCAGCCCCAGTTGCGATTAACTGGTTTGGATAATGAATGAATGAATGAGTGACATATATATTTTTGCAACCATTATTATAGTGGATGTAAATGTCTATTTCCTCTTCACTTCATGGTTAATCGGTTGGGCTTGCTATTGATGAGCTGATGGAGCTGGGTTCAAAAACCTCGGCTGTTTGTGGGACTCCGTTGTGAGATGCACAGTCGACTACTAGTAAGTTAATGTTTCTTCTGACACAGACGCAGGCCAATCTTGTCAGCCTCTGCTACAGGCCTTCCCCTCATCCTTTTTTATCTGAAAGAAACTGTAAGAAACCGATGGGCTGGAGTGTAGAGGCTGAACTCTAGAATGTGTAATAGCCACTGTCCTATGTGGCCTCTGACAGGTGAGATGAATGCTGGGAGTGTCTTCTCTCTATGTCAGGGCTTTGCCAGGCATTGTCACTGACCCGCACCAGTCAGGCGCCTTTCTGTCAATCCTGGCATTTTAACGAGCCCCACCTTATCCCTGCCATCTCTCTCTTTCTATCCTCTTCCCCCTTTTCTCCCTCATTTTTCTAGGCTATTCTTAAGTGTGTCTTTGGAAGGAGAAGACTGTCTCAGTCTCGGCTCTCTGCTGTCGTCAGTTGGGCCTTTTGCTGCCAACTCACTGCTTTTTTTTTGGTCAATTCAAAGGGTTAGAGTCAGTAAAGCGTTGGCACATTTCTTGTGCAGAATTTGGAATGTATTATGCAATTATGTGACCAGATCCAATGCCAAATCTGCAGGAATTTTAACAAGTGTCATTGGTCATATGAAGTATGACTGCAGACCTTAACCCAACTTTGACAATAACCATTTGTAATGTAATACAAGTTGGTTCTTTCTACAGATATTTGAAGAATTTCCAAATCCAGATTGTTTTTGGACAAAATATGTGAGTAAAAATGTAACTTTGGTCTCATTACAATTATTAATTAATTATTTATTTAATTATTAATTAATTATTATTTATTGTTTATTTATGAAGTTGGTGATTAACACAGTATCATTAAACTCTTCATATATGGTACAGGATGAGGTAGCATTGAAAAGAACAACTTTAACATCGTCTAGTTGTGCAGTACTCACATATTTGGCTTACAGAGTTAAAGTTTATAACTTTGTCTTTGACAGTAGGGTCAAAATAGTTGGGAGGACTTTTTTTTTTGACTTTTTTCAGTTGTTCTCCTAGCTGATGATCTTAGAGGTGGGACACCACGAACTGATTACTTGTCACACAGTGAGTCATGGGACTTGATCTCGTTGCTGCGGTTGAAACTGATGCATCTGTGACACATGGGAGTGAGCAAGAAAATCATCCTGTATTTATCATACCCAGAGCTTCTTGAGTAATGGATCTGTATATCTGCAGCTGAACCATCATTTCAAATGGGTATGCAAGAGTACAAAATGTCACAAGAAAACACATTAAGAAACATTCAGTGACATTCATTTCAACCAAAAGCAATTGATGGCTTTTTGATGGCTTTTGCTTGATGCTCTTGAGTTTCATTTTCTCACACTGGAGAATTTAGACACAATAAAGAGCTGCTAAATAAGTAAGCTAGTAGCTGTACTAAGCTAAAAGATATTAATATGGATTTAAGTCCTTACAGGCTTTACAGACCCTCTTAGAGTACATATCAATAGCTGGTATTGAGATGGCAAAAATGATTGATTTTTAAGTAATGAGTAAGTAAGTATTTCACTAAGATGGGGGTTTTCAGTTAACATTTCAAGACAGCAAGCAACTGAGCAGTTCTGGTAGCTAGAGAAACTCCTTCCTCCACTGAGGTACCAGGCAGAAGAGTCTACCTCTTCTTTTGAGTAGGTGTCAAGAGAGACCCTTGACACTTTGAGAGGTTGTACATGGTCATTTGTTAAGCACATCTGATTGAAATCCTCCACTGAGACACTGGAATCCCAGCCAGCATTGTACTGTGCCTCAATCATCTCTAATGACTAGTAAAGATCCCCTGTGTCAGGGTAAGGCTTCCATGTCAGACAACTGCAATGTCCAGTATCTGGTCTCTAGTAGTGAAACATTGCATAGCGTTCTTAGGAACATATGATCAGTCAGTGGCCAGACCTCAATATTTTCACATTCTTTATACCCATTGAACATCTATTCTCTCAGCTGGACTAAGGTATTACAACATGCAAATGATTTTTGGCCACTGCAGTGTCAGTTGGCCTCAGGGGTAAAAGAAAGTTCCACATGAAAGACTTATTCAACTTTTGAAGTCGAACTGTGAAACCTATTTAATCTAGCCTTCCGCTATAGCAGGTCTCCTTCTCTCTCTCTCTTTCTCTGTCTCTTCGTTAGCAAGGTGTGGGTGGACCGAATAGGAGACGTCATCTTCTGAATTTTGGCCTTTTTGAAATAAATGGGTCTGGTGCTGCTGGTGAAGGATTCCGAGCTCCAAGCCATCATGTGGGATTGCCAAAGACAGATAAGAGAGGCAACGGGTCTCTGAGATGCTGACATTTACTTAATGCTGCTTACCTTTCTTCCTTTGTAATTGGCTACTGTTGATAAGATCCTGGCAGGAGCTGCACCCGGGCTGAGATAATGCCAGCTTGAGGACACTAGTCAATAGATTAAGCAGCGGCGCACTAAGCTTACATTCACTTTTCTCCTGAGCCCACTTGTATAGAGCTATATGGCAACGCTCTCTGTGTGTTTAAAGGACCAAGGCGAGTCTGGCTTGGCACCATAAAACTACACCTCCATAACTGCAGTCTGCACGCTTTATGGAAGCTAAACCTCTTCCTGCTTCTGCGGTCTCAACACGCAGAATTATCCGTGTGAACAAGAGGTAATAATCTGTGACCACCCCCTCGGTTGCCTGCTCAGCCTCTGTACACTCACAGCAATGCTGCCGTTTTAACACTATGGATTTGTAAAGTGAGCTCTCTACTTCCTCGCGCTCTGATGTCAGAGTTGCATTTCTCAAACACACCCCTGCCTTTCCCCTGACCTCGTTGTGTTACGTGAAGCCGGCAAGACTGACACTCAATCCTGGGGTGGAATGAATTCCCGAAATCCCTTTGAGACTTATCAGAGCAGGCGTGGAAGACGTTCGGTAACAGGAGGAGTCATAAAAGCTGAACTGCGGTTTATACAGACGTTATACAAATAACCGAGCAGAGACAGAGAGCTGAGGAAGTAACAGATACTGCCCTGATGGAAAAATAACATCAACCAACACAGACTTTAAGATGGTTCATGATGGCTGTTTACTCCTTATTGCTGTTTTGATACAGGCCAAGGGTTCAAAACACAGCTTAAGATGGATTAACCTTTTCCAAACTGATGTGATACCAAAGCCAGGTGTTGAAAACCTAAAGTAACCCAGTGTTTATATGTAATATTGTCTTTCTTTCTTTCTTTTTCCTTCTTTCTTCTGCTCTAGAAGGAAATGGAAATGTTTCTCATTAAAAAAAAAAACAAATTCACTGTCACCATCATTATATGAGTCACTGTGCTTCTTTTAAGCTAGAGCAGTTGTGCATCAGAGCCTATCTTGTGCTTTCTTTCTGATTTTCTTTTTTAAAATCTTTTTGGGTACTACATTTGGCTGAAAAGTTAACAACAAACAAATAAACAAGCAAAGAAAAAACATCACTGCGTTGTGGTACACAACTTGTCTTACAAGAAGCAGACTTTCTCATATAATGATGCTGTCAGTCAATCAAATTATGCAAAATACCTTCTGTCAACAATGTGTGATAAACAAAAGTTTTTCAACAATTGGCATTTCTACTGATCATTATCACCTACTTGACTAAGTTTCAGTTGTTTAAGCATTAGTTGAAAACATTAGTTTTGCTGCATGTAGAGCTGTTGATTTGTTTCATGCTCTGGGAATGTTTTATGTGGTTCCTCATAAAAGTGCATATCAGATATATTTAGAGGGCAGAAATATCTAAATAGCCTGACCTTGGCCATAATTTGCATAACCTCTGGGGCACTGCATGTTCCCGTTCAAAGCGTATTTTTCCTAGTTGTGAATATCTTTTAGCAGCAGATTTGTGTTGCTAGATGGCTCAGACCATTTGCTACCTCATTATCAGTTCTTTCTCAGAACTTTGCCTTCCAAATCATTTTCATCATATTTTCTCGCTACTGTCTCTCACACCTAACCCTAATGACATTCTGTGCGAGACTGAAGACAGATGATTTTTATAAGGGATTCTTTGCACAGCTCTTGAATAGAATTATTACAATTTTGCCATCTCTGATATTTGACAAAATGAAAGTAATTATAACTATAAAATCTTTATGTACTGCCAGGACCAAGAAAACACCCCTGAATTTGTGGCTGCTGCTGAACCAAATTTGAATTTTAAACCATTACTTTTTTCCAATGAAGGACAATAATAGGACAATGAAGTCCTCTGAAAATGAGCCAATTGCATTTTAAATAACATAAATAACAGACAGCCAGACGGTGGTTAGTGCTGCTGCCTCACAGCGAGAAAGTCCTGGGTTCAAGCTCCGAGTTAGCCATGGGGACTTTCCTCCGGGTGTTTCAATTTCCACCCACAATCCAAGGGCATGTACTGTAAGTAAATTGGCAACTCGAAATTGGCCAGTATGGTGTGAACGAGAGTGTGATAGTGTGAGCGTGTGTGCCCTGCAATGTGTTGGTGCCTATCCCGGGTTGGTCCCCGCCTTGGACGCCAGCTGGGATTCAGCGGTTCAGATAATGAATGAATGAACAATTAGCATCAGCTCTATTTTGAGCTTCTCACATTTTTGTTTTTCATTGATTAAAATATGAGGAAAAATATTAATACATTGCAATACTTGTCTTCATTCAATGTCTGGTGATTTATAAAACTTCCTTAAATATCCCAAATTTACTGTCAAGTTTTAAAGTGTATGAGACTAAAAATGATTGTTGCCTTGTTGGAGGTATTTATTTTGTAAGATTGGACCGTTGTTTTACAGAATCAAGAAGTCTTTGGGGTGGTGGTGATGGCCTAGTGGTAGGATGCTCAGTAACAGATTGAGTTTGAGTCTGTATCTGTGTCTTACTCCAGCACTACCACCATTGAGCCCCTGAGCAAGACCCTTAACCCCAGAGTTGCTCCATAGAAATTGTTCAGAAGCAGAAAGAGCAGGACACAGCAGGACATTTGGGGCCTGAGAGTCTCTACACCAGCAGAGCCTGAGAATAATCACAGAGCCGGCAAGCGAGAGGAAGAGGTTACAAATATCAGTGTCCTGCTGACTCTAAACAGTCACTCGAAATAGGAGTCAGTTTCATAGACGGCCTTGTGCTGGAATAGCTGTGCATGGTGGATTAATCCACTTGGCACTTTTAGGCCTTTCATCATTCAGACAAGTTTGCTTACAATGAAACACTTTCAATGAGACACTTTTCTCATACGACCAGCCCTGGGAGGGAGGCAGCAACAGTTCATAGGTTGAGTATATTAGTTTTTGGGTCATGATTCCATTTGTAGAGGTATAGTATTTCTACTTGCTGCTTTTTACAGAGTTATGGATCAGACATACAGTAGACTTTATAGTCAACAACTTCTGATCATGACTTTCTCATTTGTATTTGTTCATGTGCCTGCTTATCTCCATATTTACCACTTGTTAAACCTGCCTGGGTTACTTGGAGTACATTTCAGTCTGAGTGTGCCATTTTGCGTTTATCAACGTGGCCTTGTCTTTGAGGCTGGGCGTCTTGTATTTTGAGGCCTGAATGTAAACTGCTAAATGCCAGTCCCCCTGAAAAAAGTAGAGTCAAATGTAGTCTCTTTTAGAATTTGCTAATATCTCACCTGTTATATTTGAAATTCTGGTAAAATCATCACCCAGGTATGTTAACAGCTAATCATAATTAAACATTACACAGTATGACCTTGTTATGCCAAAGCAGCAATTAATTTGCTTCTTCTTAGCATAAATGTGTTATTATTATACACTAATTTGATGAGGTGATTTAAATTAGTTTAACAGTGCTGCACTCTTGCTTTGTAAACTTTCAGTCACATTCCTTTCCCTTAGCTGCCTTATAAAGACCAAAGACACTGGTCCTGAACTTTAACCTTACATTTCCAAGTTAAATCTTATAAGCAGCAGTTTTTCTTTGAAAGTCAGTATGGCCATGACTTTACTTTACCTCACCATATACTCAAGGCTATAAATGGACGACTGGACGGTTCTGGAAGGCTAATGATATTTCACAGCATGGCCAAACCTTGGCCACTTTGAATCCACCCAAGGTCTCAGTGCAGAAAGTGTCCACATACAGTATTATATAGGTAAGCACACAGTGCAGAACTTTAAGCTTAGTGCATGCTCATATAGTTTTATTTTATTTTTCATTTCTTTCTTTCTTATTTTTCCACAATTAATTCAATGACTTGGGAGTTTCATATGTGTAAATGATCAATAACATATAAAAGTCAGCATTCTTTTTGTATTATCTTTTGCAATATTTTTCTTTTTATCAAACAGTTCTTGAGGATAATGAGGTATTTGTATACATGCATATTCTGTTTGCTCCACTACTGTGCATGTTGTGCACCATGAATGTTTTTAATATCTAACACGGACCTCTTTAACTTTCCATACTGTGCAGAGACCTCACAGCTGGAGCAACGCCATTATTTTCATCTGTAAATTACTTTACCAGTTAATACAAAATTTCAAAGGCATCATCAAGCCTAAATGCGATGGTGGTGTTGGTAATGATGTATCATTTGTTGATGAGATCTTTCTCATGGGGATTTATGACTGCATTCGTGCTCCCGCAGCACTCCGTTCGCCCTGTTGTCTCCTCCTGAAACGTCCTGATGAGATGCTCTACACACTGCAAACCTCCCAGAGTGTGTGACTGAGAGAATAGCATGTTGCATGGGAAATATGCCACTGAACCAAAACCCAAAAACTAATTATGGGCATAATCCTGGCAGTGGGGGGATAAAAAGGAAAAAAAAATGGTGTATATACACAAAAGCTAGTAGCAGGGGTTTAGAGAGTGAGGCTCATGTAGAATGAAGCAGCTTTTGTCTTTTTTCCTCATGGATTTATTGAAACCCTGTTACTGTTGCCCATTATACATGACTTTGTTCTTTATTTAACCACAATGTGATATTCAGAAGCTCATTAGCCGCTAGACAAAAGCTATTACCAAATTGCGGCCCTTCAGCAATACCAAGCCAACAACAAAGCCAATAAAGACAATAGTTTATTAGAAAAGTCACAACATTGTTGTATTAGACTAATCTTGATCAGGATATTTTTAACCATTGAATGTGGTTTTACAGCTTGTTTTTTAAAGTGTGTTTTTCACATAGAGAATCATAGAAATCGCAGTGACTCCACATTTGAAAAGGGGGATTACAACTCAGTGATTGTCTGCTGGCTGTGATAAATATCAGTGGTTCACAACCCTATTCTGGAAGATCTGCCTTGCTGCAGTACCAAGTTCCAACCCAATTCGAACAGAGAATCAGGTTGGCTGATAAATTGAATGAGGTTTGTGATATTAGGATTAGACCTGAGTCCTGCTGGAAGGTATCAGGAGGTAAGGTGGTGACCCTGATGTAGGTCCATGAAGTGGATTCTGAAAGCTTGTGAGTCAGGCTTTGACGGGGCAAAATTGCCCCCAAAGTCTCACTTGATCAATTTTGTTTAATTCCCAACTTACTCACTCTACTAAATTATTCTATTGAATTTACACTCTCTGGTTGTTGTTATGGTTGACAAAATGTATATGTAATATTTTGAGCCAACCGTTAAGCACACATTGTAAATTCTAAAATTAATGGGATGCATTTTAACCTGTATTAAAGTGATTTATTCTAATGGAATAATAAATTCTAGTTTATTTTTTCTGTCATCATTTGCGGTATTGTGGTAAAAAATAATATGAATTCTGTTTGAATGACCTTATAGATGTTTGCATCACTTTATATTACCCATCGTGCTGAACTGGGACATATCAAGTGCTGCTCTTTTTGAAACCTGACCACATGGCAGTGGCACTCAAAGAATCACAAGTCAATTCCAATGATGATACTCAAGAGGATTGTCAGTTGTTCCTGATCAATTTCTTGAGTGCAATGTAGCATGTGGATTCATATCAACTCTTGGTACTGGATTTTGTATCAGATATAGTGTTGCTTTGATTCCACTATTGGCATTTGAACAGAGACATGGTTGAGAGCCTGCTCGTATCTCCCAATTTACAGCAGCCATATAAAAATTGCATATACTGAACAAAGTCTGTCTAAGAAATTACAATTTTCCCACTTAAAATGTGCTATTTTCATTACATAAAAACTTACAGACAGAGCCTGCAGCAATAACATATGGTGGTCATGGATGATTTTATTGTTATTACTACAGTTAATAGAAATGTGTTGCTACTTTGTATTTAATATGGTTTAGATGGCTATTGTTATTATTGCATTATTTGTACTCCTGTAAACCTGTCATAGTCTCATGAGCATGAGAGGCTGACGTGTGGTGTTACCTGTGTTCATATATGCTCATTTCTCCAGATGTGTTACACCTGTGTTTGTGTGTATTTAAGCTTGTCGCTCTTTGTCTTGTGTCTGTTGTCTTTTGTGAAGGTGTTTTGGTCTGTTTCTGTTTATTTGTAATTAAAGAACCCATTTCGTATATCCTGCACCTCTGCATGCTAACAGATGCTATTTTTTATATTTCTGGTTAATCAATATTTACACAAATACAATATTTAATGTGGCTATTAGTGTATTCATCTGCTGGGGAATCAAAAATGAGATTAATGAAAATGACTGAATCATTTGCTAGACAGTAAAACACGGAAGAGTTTTACAGTTGCAGGATATCTTATTGTGGTTTAATAAATATTGTAGCTTAACTGAACACTTAATGATTCATACACCACAACTGTGTGAAGGTTAAAAATCGTCACTCCGTCAATATCCATAATGTTAAACAGACAGCAAAAGTTTCAGTACTGGTGCACATTTACCTGACATAACAGCAAAGACAACAAATTAATTATTCTGAGAAACTCATCTTACAAATCAAAACACTTTTATAAGATAGGGAACATTTACAATGTTTTTGATGCAACATATTTTATTACAAATTCTTAAATTAGAGAAATTATATTATAAGCATTTTATGCAAAAGCTACTAAAGCTTTAAAACTTAAACATGTTGTTTAGATATTTGGACATTTCTGCAAAATAAAAAATACTGCCCGCACTGCGTTTCAAAACGCCATGTTTGTTTAATGTGTAAATGTTGAATAAGGAGATGTTGGAGATGTATCATAGGCTTTGCCTCTCACTTGATGGAGTAGACATGGCTTGATGTGGAGCTGGCACATGTGCTTGTCTCATGGTCATGAAATTGTAATGAATAGTGCACTGTGGGACATGCATTTTCCATCTACAGAAAAGTTGTGCTGACACAGGATCCAAGGGAGGCACTGCTGACATGGATCCCAAACTCACATTCCAAAGTACACTATGGAAAAAAGGCCACCTTGACCTTGCTGCACTCTCTGCCAGCACGGCACATTTCCATCCTGCTATGTCTCGGACTTTTATGCATAAATAAGGCTTGCAGGTGCAATGTAATGCAATTTCTTGAAAACGGCATCAATCATATTTCCTCTCAGTCGATTGTCTCTTCCTACACATTTTCAAGCAGGTTCCCGAGCAACGTAGGTGTATTTTGTAGGTTTTAATTGCAGCATCATGGGGCGATACGTTAGCATTCTAATATCAAAATGGGTACCGACATTAATTACGTTGCATATTTGGCCTCTTAATGCATTCTTCACAGAAAATGACTGGTGTTATTCTAAGAATAATGAATAGCAATGTCAGTGTAACTTCTCATCATACACCCAGAGGTGGATGAATGAGGATTGAGTAATTTACACAGTGCTGTTCTAGACATTTACATTTGCAGCATTTAGCAGTTGCTCTTATCCAGAGCAACTTATTTCCCTTTTTTCATGAATAATCTCTCTGAAGCACCTTGGGGTTAAAGGTCTTGCTCAGGGACCCATTGGTGGTAATGCCAGAGGTGGGAGTATGAACCCACAAACTCATGGTCCAGAGATGAGGTTCCTAGCCACTAGACGTCCAAAGTATTTTACAGAGACATTTTCCAGACTTTATCCAGCACCGATGTGCACCTGGATGATGCTCCAGCAGCCATTCTGCACCACTACACTCAACACATATCAGCTTAGGTGCTGAAGTGGCAAGAGAGCATTCACCAATTAAAGATTAAATTGAAGGAAAATTAGGAGACTGGATTTGAAGGGGTTATTGTGAGTTATTCAAGCAGGACATGAGGGTTCCACTCCCACTTATTTAGGTTTTTAACATCTCATCTTAAAGACGGCACCATTTTTACCAAAATGTCTCCATCACAGCAATGTGGGATTGGGATCTACACAAACCACCTCATGTTGGACTCACCAACATCTGCAGCAACCAGTCTTCCTAGTTTGTCTCCCATCCAAGTTTTAACCAGAACCAAACATAATTTTAGATGAATTACCTTGTTTGATCCACAGGGGGTATAGCTGCAAGAAATTGAATCTATATGGTAAAATCTTGAAAGTTTAAGTTCCACTACAATAATACATATAGTCAAAAAGTCAAAGTACACCAATAAATATTTGTTTCACTGTTGGTGCTGCACTGTTTTGACATTCTGTTTTATATGGCAAAGTGGAGTTTGGGATATATTCTAAGAAATGTCTG
The DNA here is from genome assembly GCA_032718565.1 of Distichodus sexfasciatus. Classification (NCBI taxonomy): domain Eukaryota; kingdom Metazoa; phylum Chordata; class Actinopteri; order Characiformes; family Distichodontidae; genus Distichodus; species Distichodus sexfasciatus. The sequence continues at coordinate 2,922,431 of JAVGVS010000006.1, forward strand.
TAACTTATTCCCCAAACCTTTCCTGGGTCCTCACCACTTTTACAACTCAGTCTTGGGGAAGAGATTATTCATGCACTGTGCACTGTGTTTGCCTTGTTATTGCCTGTCTATCCTTTTCTCTGACAATTTCAGAGGTATCAAAGAGTGTCTGGAGGAGATAGAATGACGGCTCTATCTGAATAGTCACGCCGCTTTGGAGCGAGATGGAACCTCTGCGGGTCATGACTTGAGGGTCATACACAATATCACTTTATTTATTTTAGTCCTTTTCCGAAAGGACCTCGGTGAAAAAGTTGGTTTTATTCTGCACTGCAATTTGCACAGAGGATCATATTGTTCTACGTGTGTCTGCACCTCGCTCTCCTTGTTTTGAAGAAGAGCATCTCAAATTTCCATGCATTTATTTTCAAGAAGAAATGCAAAGGGTGTCCACTTTCTGGAAAGGGAGAAACGACAGGTCTTTCACAGAAGATGAGGTCATTTGGAGGATAAACGCTAATTAACCCCTTGCAGATCACATGGGAGCTGATGTTTGTGATGGGCTTAAAATAGACAAACTGTCACACAGTGTGTCATGACTCTAGCGGGGAATATTGTCCTCATTCGAATTTCTAATAGATATGCAAATTTCAGTGTTGAAATAACACCATTGTTCTGTCAAACTTCCTGCACATTATTTACATTCTAGACCAGTTTCTCCAGAAAAAACATGCAGCTCAGATTTTGGTTTGTTTGTTGTAACCTTTGCTTCATTAGGAGGCTTTATGTAATGGAGCCAGTGACTGCTAAGAGTTCAGTTCCAAATTCCAATGAATTCATGTGATAAACTCTTACTGATTTCTCCTGTCATGGATTTGGGTTTGGGTTAGTTACTGAGTTTCTTCAATTATTGTTACTTGTTACTTTTCACATAAATCTGCCAACCACATTTTAATCAGATTTTTTGAGAATTCTGTACTTCATTATGAAAAAATAGGTTTTGTCATTTCAGTATTGTTTACTGTTATCTACTTTTAGCTATGGCACAAATGTAACTCCTTTAACGTGGCTAATTCAAGTTCCAATCCTTAAATAAATATTTTAGAACCTGTGATTGCAGAGGGCATAATGGTTAATATGAATATTAATGAGACAACTGGACGCATGTAACCTTCAGCAAATGTCAACAAAGGGGGAAACATGAAGTGTATCTCTACCAACTCTGTGACTGAACCTCGTCTAGTCGGCCTTCAATGACCAGACTGACAGACGACCAAAAATGCTTTTATAGAAAATTGCTTTTGGTTAAGGTGGGGTATCGTTTCATATAATAATTAATAAGTATTGTCTTTCTTTCTTATTGATGGGGAACAATGCATAATTTTATTCATCATGTAAATCATTAATAAAATTTAAAATCCAATATTCATCCAATCCAATATTTTATCCAATATTTCATCCCAAAGCCAAGTGAATACACTGCAGATTTATTAGACCATGCCTTGTGCAATTACACGCTTGCTTTTGTCTTGCTTATGCAAAGAATACACATTTTTATACTCCAGGTGCTTTTCTCATAGTTCAGTAGCTTTAATAGTTCAATATATTGACCATGTGTTATGCAGTCCTTGGCTGCAGCATCCAATAAAATGCCAGCCCACTGCATCCTTGTGGGAATCAATGTCCTTTGTTCACAATTTAGCTGGACTTTCTGTCTGCTTATTTAAAATGACGTGTCAGCGACCAGCTGGACTTCACACAGAGGCATTGCAAATCATGGTGATGTAGTTTGAGTAATGCTGTTTGAAGTGGTGGCCTCAAGCTTGTTTGCAAGCAGGACTTCTGTGCATTCAGGCATTTATATCACCGATTATTGGCAGGACCTTCTGTAGACAATGCTGTAATGAGAGTAAATTACCCTGACAGTAATAAGTCTGTTTATTTGGTCGTGACTGTGCACCGTCCTTGAGTTGAAGGCTTGACTACAAGCATGATGAGGTCTAGAATCAAGATAGAGTTGCTTCATAGAAATTTGCAGATAAACTCACGCCTTAACAGCTAAAAGGGTGACGTTAAATCATTCACACACATTGTCTAGCTGATTACTTTTTTCCAGATCACTAATCAACACTGATCAAACAAAATGTGACCCGATCTGCCGTAATGAATCAGAAGTCGGCGTTCTATTTATTTAGATATGGGCCGATTATGTTGACAAACATCAAAAATATCGATTTTTCTTTTTTGGTCTTATATGAAAGAAAAGGTCTTCAAAATTAATCTCATCTCCAAAAAAGAAAAATCACTATTTTTGTGGTGTTTTTCAACGTAATCGGCCTGTATCTAAATAAATAGAACGCCGACTTCCGACTCACTATGGCAGATCGGGTCACAAATGTGCAGTAGCTTATTAGTGTGAGACTCCACAACCTCTTTTCCCTGCAGTTTTTATATATATAAAGGCTAAATGATCTGCAGTGTTGACATAGCCTCCTACACATTTGTCTTTATTATGCCTTCATGAGCCTTTCAGAAACGGCACTTTAAGATCACACAAGCCACAACAAGTCCTTTATGATGCAATGTTAATCTGTAATGATGCAGTTATGTCATGCACTATGGACATTTATAATGATTGAGTGATTCCTGATAGTCCAACCTTCAATACAATCAGGCAAAAACAACTGAGCGCAGTGTAATCAAGGCCCGGGAATGAGCCACACTATAATAATAATACACTCTAAGAACTCCCACAAGCGTGCCATAATCGTGACATTAAATTCACATTATGGCATTAATAGGAGCATCAAAGATTCATAACATTCCAAGTAATTGGTGTGCTTCATCTTCTTTTAAAGCCTGTAACTTCACTTTAACAACTAATGCTATATTAAGTCATAGCTGAAGCAGCTTCTGCCGGTCCGCCGCTCTGGTGCCCCTCTTCTTCTGATTCATGTTTAAGTCGCATTTATAGGCTCAGTGTTCTGTCTGCAGAATTCTTGGCTTACAGCTATGCGCCTTACAGCTGAACTGAGACATAAAAAGACAGATCTTTGGCTGCAGAACTCTGCGCTAAGGTCCTTGGTGCTTTCCTCAGGTGGAGTTGCCATGCTTCATTAGAGACCATCCCAAAGGCTTCATGGGAACTCACTGTGTCTCTCAGCTCCTGGGAGGCACGCCTGGCCATCAGGGAGCATCATACGCCGGCCACCAGCCACCATAAATGCTGCTTGATTTCTTTTTTCTGACTTTTCTGACAGCCTGCACTTTTGATTGATGGCTGTTTTATAGCGTAATTACCTGTAGCTGGTCGTCCGCTCAGGAAATAAGGTGGTAAAGCAAAGGCAGACCTGTCAGTTCCACATGAACAGCATTTTTGTGAACGTGTGAATTTGTGAGCAGTTATCAAGGGCAGCTTCCTGTAAAAAAGAAGATTACATTAGATTATATGGCAGCTAAACCCAGCTCTTCCTAGCAAGAATTCTACAGTAGAGAGGAGATGATCAAACACTTGTTTCAGTTACGAGCAGCCTTTTCCAGATTACTGCCATGAAACACATTAATGCGTGTAATTTCATGAGTTGTTGGGGATTTTAAGACATGAATGTGGCACTGAATTCTGTGCTAACAACTTGAAGGATTTTTGTTGTGTCCTCCACCAAGTAATGTGAACACTCCAGCTAAGTTGATGGTGTAAAACTAGAACCTCTGAGTTTAATTCAGGACATAGTGGTGTGAGTGACTGAAAAGCTGTGTTGGTGACCATAAGATGGGTAGAGTCCCAGGAAATCCCAAAAGTACTTTTGGGCTCCCCAGAAAGACCTTTAACCCCAAACTGCTTCAAGAGAATTAGGAAATGTGGGTAACTCTGGATGACATAATCATAAGCATACCTCAGCCATAACATAATATCAGTCAGGTGATTATATTTGGTGGCCGTATGGCCTTTCTGTATGGAGTTTGCATGCTCTCCCCGTGTTTGTGTGGGTTTCTTCCGGGTGCTCTGGTTTTCTCCCATTGTCCAAAAGTGTGCACTATAGGTTAATTGGTGACTCTAAATTGGCCCTGTAAGGTGTGAATGGGAGTGTGATTGTGTGAGTGTGTGTGCCCTGCGGTGTGTTGGCGCCTGCCCAGGATTGGTCCCTGCCTTGTGACCGTAGTTCCTGGAACAGACTCCAGTTCCCCAGCCACCCCTGTTGGCATTTAAAGGTTTGGTTAAAGAATATTTGGTGTGTTCATGTTTTCTTTCTCATAGCCACCTCACTACTGCTGCACACCAAACCCAGTTTAAAGCATCTTACAGCACTGTGGAGAGGCTCAAATTGCTGCGGGGGGTTTTGCATGCCTTTGACTAAGTAATTTTTGGTCTGAACTCTGCTGAACTGCAGCTAGTTCTAGCCAAGAGTACATTCCCTAATTAATCAATGGACCTTATTCCTAGGAAGTCTATACTTAGAGAGTTGGGTACATCATATAAGGCACATTAAAAGCTTTTACTTTGAGGACCTCTCCTTTTCAAAATGAACTACTGTGATTTTACGATCATCAGTTCTTGGTCTCAACAATTGCTTCCTCTTGCTCTGTATTCACAAATAGCTGCCGTGACAGCAGGGTTGTGGCAGACAGGGTCAAGCATTCACATTCATCACAGGAGGTGTCATTCTCACCACTGTCTCCTATTTCATCTCTTGATATCACTTTACCTCTCATCAGGTACGCTCCATGGGGAGAAGTCATTGCCTGGGCATTTCAGGTGCGACTTATCTCCACGTTTGCGGGCCAGCATGAAATGAGGGGTGAATGCTAATGCCCATGTGATCTGGACCAGACAATCGGCCACCTACAGCGGCTGTCATTGCTCTGAACACTCACAGCTTCAACTTGAACTACAGAATAAGAAGCAAACAAATATTAGCACCAGCACGAAGCCTCTGTTTTCTGTCTATCTTCAAACCTCTTTCTAACAAAGATTATTTCCTGCAAAAGTGGGACTCTGTTTCCCCCCCAAACTCACAAGTCCATCAGGATGGATGGTTGTTGTTCCATGACACTCTGCTTCTCACACTTCAGTTAGTATTTATGCATCAATAAGCATTATTTTCTGGCCTCATGCATTTTAAATGACACTATTGACTTCAGAGAGCTGGCCCGGAATGCTGGCCAAATAGAAAGACAAGCGTTAAGGTCTTGGATCGAAATTCTGCCATTGCATGATTGCTGTCTGGATATTGCCCAATCATCCTGACAGGTTAGAAACCAATTGGCCATGTAGGACGGGAACAGGTAGAGGTGAGATTGCGGATACCATTTGTCACCTAGTCCTTTGGATTCACTAACTGTGACTAAAGCTGATGTTTGTTTTTTAATTGTCATACATTATTTCATGTAATAACTCGTGATTCTTTCGTGATCATTTTTACTCAGTATGTACCAAAATGTGGAATGTATGCATTTTTGGTTTTAGATTTTATGATTTGTAAGTGACATTTTAGGATTATTATTCATACTGTAATAAACTCAAAGCTTCATTAATGACTCCTTAGCAGTAGTAGTACACTGTAATCCCGGATTAGTTGAGTTTACTAGAAATTCGCGAGTAAACCCGTTCCCCTTAAACCACTTTAGTTTTTACACATTCTGAAACTAAACAGATTAAGTTGTATTGACATGGACAATCATTAGTCTTTACTAAAAATGATTAGTTCACTTAACTAATTTTCTTCGCATCCCCAAGTTGTTTGAAATAACTATTTTAAGCTAAACTTACATACACATTGTATTTATCACTACTTATATTCATTTGTTAATATAAATAATGTGGTTTCTTCAAATGTAATTAATACCATTTTGTTTTTGTAATAAATACTTTAAACAAAATTGTATGGAAGAAAAGCAATAAAACATTTAAATGTTCAGAAAAACATTTATTTACTTTTTTTTACAAAATAGTGCAAGATATCATTCTGCAGTATTGCACAAACCAGACAACAAGTAAAGTCATTCCTTAAAATGGCACAGAAACTATTTTAACCACTTTTTCATTTGACTGAATAAAAATAAACACAGCATTTACAAAATATCTGCTATATCCTGAAAATTCAACACATCCAGTCAGGCATTGCAACAAGCATCTTGAACTAGTATGGAAGTCACATGAACTGTTAATTTAGGTTTAAAGAACATCATTATGCAGTCCTGTGCATACTCTGCTGCATTTAACCCTAAACCTGTAACCAGGCAGAACTAGGCAGACAGAACAGATAGTGTCACTGGTAGCTGAAGAGTAGTCAAAGGGGACTTGTGTGTGCGTGTTTTAATATATGCTACTCAATGTGCTGAAGTATCTTTGTTATGACCTTAAAGGGTTAGTTTGGATATTTAGAAGTCAGCTTCAACTCTAAATGATCAAACTGTAGATGTCTATACTTTCACAAGAGAGCATTGTTAAATGTTTTATCAGCTGAGCTAAATTATGTGTGATGACACTGCAGTTTATCAATCTGCGACAAGCCGCAGCTTTACAGGTAAGGAAACTATTTCACAGAACCTGACTTTTAAATATCCAAACTAACCCTTTAACTTTAAATACTAACATCCATACAGAACATATTGTGCTTACACACTTTCATTGTAAGCTACAAAAAAAACACATCGGAATCTAAATAATTGCATATTTGCAAGAGGCACAGCGAAAGTTATTTGTATGGCAAGGGCCCCCCTTAAGAACACCAAACTGTATAATGACCTACACTCACACCTTGACTTTGGCCACATCGGAAAGTGACTGAAAATGATGAAGTTATGGCTGTTCACGGTAGACTTGACACAGCATTTCTTTACGTTACTTTCTGATGAACCTTTGATAAGTGGACTTTCAGAGCATTAATGGAGTTAAATGTGCACAAACATTCTTGGTGTAAGCAGGGAAAGGGTACAGTTGTACTGTAGCTCCCATGTTTTAACCTATAATGTTTTAACAGATAACCTTTCTGATACAAACTCACAGTACTTCCACTTCCACCTCTTCACAAGAACCTGCAAAGCAGAAAATGAGCAAACTATTAGCTCAAGCTGCAGTAACGTTAACCTGACTGACAAACAAATGTTGTCGGTAAATTACGAATCACCGTGTGATTCACCCGACTAATATTACCGCTAGCTCGCGGTTAGCATTAGCTACAAGCACATGCAGTCACGCACGTTATTGTAAACACTGACTGAACCGACAGATAACGGTCTTCTTAAGACATAGCTGAGGTTAGCGTTTAGCTGTCTGCACTGATTTTATGGGTCTATTACGTAAGATATAAAATTTAACACTCACCAGCTTTCTTCAAATTTCCGTCCGGACAAACTCCAGTGCTCACTCCTCAGCGCGGTGCGTGAACACAGGCCTCGAGACGCGGTGATTTTTGAAAAGAGCCCCGTCCCCTCTGACAGTAACGTAACATGTTGAGTTATCTTTACTAATCATGATTATTGCACTGCACAATGTTGAAAACTATTACAAACAGCTTATTCTGGTTTAGTAATTAGACACTGTTTTTACAAAACACGAAAGAATAATTAATCATTACTAAATAGTTTATGTTGAAACAAAATCCGGGTTTACAGTGCAGTAGTAGTAGTAGTAGTAGTAGTAGTAGGCCTCCAGAGAGAGATTCAAAAAGCTGCTTAGAGCACTCCTTTTTTGGTCCATATTGACAACCAAGTTCAACAAATGGTTATCTCATCCTTTAAAATAGCCAGATCACTAACTTTGGCAATAAACAATGCTACATCTGTATTAAGGGGGCAATTGTGTGCCAGAAAAACATTCCCATGCCAATGGTGGCAATCTGAATTGTTTACATAATGCTGGATGGATCAATGATTACATGTTGTTTACACCAAATGCTGAGTGTTGTCATGACCCCCCTGGACTGTAGTCAAGCGGCCAGCAGATGCCACCATTGTTTGTTTCATGTGTTCTGGTCGCTCTTGTGCTCCCTGTCAGTCAAAGTCTTTGTCCCACCTTCCCACTGTCGCTCATTGGTTGATCACTGTGTATTAATCCTTGCACCTGGGTTTTGTTTGTTTCAGTCCAGCCCCCTGTCTTTATTGGTTCTCCCTTCATTGCTTAGTCCTGATTGTTTTCTGATTATTTTCTGATTGGTTTTCCCTCGTCTCATTAATCTTGTTCCATGTTTCTCTTCCCCTTTATAAGGTCCTTGTTCCCAGTGTCTCATGTTGGTCCACCCTCACACTACCCTTCTTGTGTCAGTGTGCTGCTCGGTGGCTTCAAGGAAGAAGAGTTTGTTTTGTTTGTGGCCCTCATGCCGGTTTATATTTGGAGTTTGTTAAATAAATGGCTTGCACTGTGACCATGACTCTTGTCATGCCAGCACCCATTGTGACAAGTGTACAATCTGAATGTCAAAATTCAACAAACCAGGCTACCTTTTTCCAGTCTTTCACTGTTTTATGAGTTAGTGTCCACAGTAGGCTTAGACTGCTGTTTCAGCTGACAGCAACAACACCCAATGGTTATTGGATATTTTTTTAATCTGTAAACCTCAGAGGTGGTTGTGCATAAAAACACCCAAAATTGCTTTTGAAACAATCAAATCAAGCTATCTATCACCAACAACCATGTCACATTCACAGCCACTCAGATCACCTGTCTTCACCATTCTGAGTTCTGATGAAAGTTGTTGTTGCCCTTGTCTCCGTTCCTAAATGCAATATCAGATGCTGAGCTGATTAGACACTTTTTAGTGAGACATTAATCATCTGTACCTCAAATCTGACCTGCAAATGCATATTTAAAGGAAAATTATCTTTGTGAAATTATCACACTTCAAGAAAGATTAACATATGTCTTGCACAGTAAACTTTCAATGAAAAAAATAATATATAAGATAAATGTTTTATTTACTCTCAGATACTTGTTGCAGTGCAAATTGTCTCATTGCAAAGTTAACCCCATATATCTCTCCAAACACAGAATGATATAGGAAAGGCCCGGAAAGGAAGTGGTGATCCCTGATGGTGGTGAGGTGAATCTTGTGCCATAATTGAAAGGTCGACCTCTGTAGAGACTAAGGCCCCGTGGCTTGTAAAATATGCTGTGCTGTAAGGAGAGGGTCAGAGGATGAACTAATTACTTGAGCTGGTCTGTGTCCTTCAGGCCTCTTGTACAGAATGCCAGAGCGGATGGCGAGGCCGGGCTCTAACCCTGCCACTCACACATTCCACGGTGCATGTAAGCACAGATTCACTTGACTTTAAACCTGAGTATGGAGCACAGGTCATACACAGGTTCTTCGCAGAGTTCCAGTGAAGAGTTCACAGTGCATTTCACTTTGCCTTTTTAGGTGGCCAGAAAGTATATTTTTAAAATTCCAGAGGTTTTATATTCATATGTGCTAAATACTGTTGAGAAATTTTAATCACGTTCTTAATTAATGATTTGACAGATATCTGCAGATGATCCTCTCCAAACCTTTATTCCAGATTTTTGGAGAGAAATTTCTAGATCAAGTTCATCTGAATTCTACCTTTCCTTTGTCTATAAACAGCCCTGTTTTGTGACAGCAGTCTTTGTTTGCATCTTGTTTGAATAAACTGCTTTAATTGGAATTTCATGTTTGGGGCCTCCATGTGATTTTTACTGTTGAAATGTATTTATTTGTTTAATTATTCGCGATGTAAATATGTTACCGCTTGTGACTCAAATATGGAACGCCATCACATGCAAAAATGTAGTTTAGAAAGCCTAAATCGGCTTAAAATGATCCAAAATGTAAGAGAGAAATATTGAATAAACATGTTTAATGTTGCTTTGTGTGTGTTTGCTTTGTTTAGCTTATTTTGAGGGATGCATAAGCTTTGCATGTACCACTTATTTGTCATGTGGTGTAAAACGTGCAGTGATCCAATATCTGTCTCGACTCCGTCTCGCCCAGCTCTGGTCTCGGTCTCATCTCGGTCTTCAGATTCTTGGTCCTGTCTCGGTCTCGACACAGTCTGGTCTTGGTCTTGTCTCAGTCTCGTTTTAGTTGGTCTTGACTCCAACTCTAATAAGTAGGTAGTAAAAGTTTTTGAACTGACATTGCACATTAGTATGTGTTAAACAGTTATCCCTGTATCTTGCCTTGCATGTACAAACAGTCTATTACTCTAGGTCGAGTGTTCAGGTTTTAGCTCCAGTCTCACAGTGTTTGCACAAACAACTTTTTTATTCAATAATTACTTTAATTAGTGAAATTTAGAGCCTCCAGCAGGGCTGGCTCACAAAGATACATTGATACACTGTAAAACACAGAGATAATACCTTCCTTAATTAGCTGTTTTGAATTGGGTGCTCTTTTTAATTAAAGCCTAAAGGATGTCCAGATGCCGATGTGTCTGGTGATGAAAGGATAGTCTGATGCTGTTAAAGAATGAAAGACAATTAAAATCTAGAATGCATGATCTGTGTATCAAAGAGAACTTGCAAGACTAAAGTTGACATATTGATGAGCAGGTTTGGGCAAGTTACCTCCAAAATCTAATATTTTATAGATTGAGTTACTGCTATTTCAGAGTAATTCATTACATTACAATATTACTCTTTCTGAATTGCATAATGTGTTACACGACTCCTGCATTACTTTTGAGTTCCTTTAGGACTTGGCATTCTAAAATGCTAGAATGTACTTTACTGCAGTTCAGTCTACATCCAGTAGAAAGTGATGTTGTGTAGCATAATGACTCTAGGCTTTAGAAAATAGCTTTCACACAATGAATGCATTTTTCTCTTGTGCCAAAGGTCTCGCAGTGTTGGTGACAGCACAACATTTCCGGTTAAAAGTGTTTTGTAATGTGACATGGGTAAAACAGACTGGAGACCATAACCTCAGACTAAGGTGCAACCTCAAAATCAGTGCTAGGGTGCAACTTCAAAAGTGACAGAATGATCGCAGTATGACTTCTAGGCAAATCATTTAACTTTACAGTAACACAATTTTAGCTCAAGTAGGTTCATGGGGAACTGGCGCTTTCTGGACCCCAAAAGGATTTGAAATTCTTCATAGGTGGGTTAGAATGCCAAGGTTGGCAATAACAGAACACCGGGTGTAACCAGTAGCTTTAGTCTTGGGGTATAAAATTAAGAAAATACATAAATTAGGAAATACATTCCTTCAAAAACCATGAAGAGATTTTATTTATTAATGTTATTAGATAGTCAATAGTGAAACCAGATTGACTATAAATTTAGTTAACAGAGATGTAAGAGTTAAACACAGTGGCAGAAACACATAATAGATGAGCTGCAGCATATAAATGGAACTGAAGCTCATTATAAGAAATTAGAATCCAGAATGTATTGATCTTGATAATATTATTTTGTAATATACAGTGGAGGCTAAGAACTGGTTTAATGGATTGTGTCTGTAAGAGAGAATGCCAGGAGACCGATGGGTAGAGATACACAGAATTCTACAAGAAGTGTCAACAAAAGCACAATGTCACTGAAAGCCTCAGAAGTGAAAAGCAAAAGCAGAAGTCAGTATAACCTGTAATGAATATCTTCAGCTGAGATGTTAGAGTCCCAGAAAGAAAGAAAGAATGACAAGGGAACAAATTTGAAACAATGCAAAGAAACAAAAGATGCCAACTGAACAAGAAAAACAAGATTTGTTCAAGAAGAATGGAGATAACATAAGAACATTTCATACTAATAATATAAGGACAGGTAGGGAGAAATAGATTACCAAAATTACATGAACTAAACCTATCAACAGTGTGATAAATGATGAGGCCCAAGTGAGGACTGCTGTGACTAATTTTGTATTCCTAGACCCCAAAATTCCTGCAGATGGTACAGATGGTAGCGTAACGGTTAGGGAGTTGGCCCCGAGATTAGAAGTTTGTCAGATCAAGTCCTGGACCGGTAAAGGTACCACTGAGCTACTTATGAACAAGGTGCTGTCTCCAAGCACTGCTCCTCGGGTGGTGTCAAAAAGCTGCCCACTACTGCTTCATGGTTGGGTCAAGTGCTGAGGTCAGATTGTGCTGTGGTGCACTATGTGCTGTGCTGTGCTCTGGCGTGTTCACAATGACAAATAATCACTCATTTAAACTGACTTAAAATACTGTTTAGTGATCTGATTAGTGAAAGATGAATGTGAAAGAGACTCCTGAGCTTTAGTGCTTGAGATGCTTAGTGGGAGATCTTTACACAGCAAAAACATCAAAAATATCAACTGGGAGGCTTGAGACAAAATTACCTACAATAAAAAAGTATTTTAAAAGTTAAAATGTAAATAAGTAATATAGTAGCTGACTTTATTAATCTGTTCCATAGACAGCATAATTTTTCAAATCCTTCGTAATCAGATTTGGTTCATCACGGTATTTATTTAAAGTCGTCCTTACATTATCATATTTTGCTAATACATTTTGTTGATAGTACTATCTAATGTAATCTCTATAACTCAGTCTTTACACCTTCAAACAAAAACTTGAGCAAGGCCTTCATGAGATAAGAAGCCGACTGTCCTTGCATGCCCGAGCACACCGAGATTTTTCATGTGTCATTCCGAATGACACATCACCCTTACACAGCCATCTATTCTCTCCTCTGTGTGCCTCAAAGGCAGGTTGAGTTGAATGATCAAACAGAGTAAGAGCTGTTTGACTATGCGGAGCTGCATCTAGTGTGGCGAGAAAGGTGGCAAAAAAATTCTCTGCCCAGTTCCAAAGCAGACACGACGGACTTGTTGTAGAATTTATATGATAACTTTGGACTGAAAACAGCTGGAAGGCCTCTGGCTGTGACGCGGAGGGGTCCCTTTGGATTTTACACAGTCTCACCTCAGGTGCTTTCATACTGATGCTTCTTTGTGTATGTTGGGAAAGTAAAGGAAAACTTTTCCCTAAGTAGTATGAGGGTACAAGTGTGTGCAAAAATCAGTGGGATTTAAAATTCTAGCTAACACTGCTAAATTTGTTGGAATTAGTGAATGCAGGCTTCATTCTTCAAAAGTTTATTTTTCTTTTTGTCAATTCTTTTTTAGAATTTGTACTTAAGAGAATTAAGACATTTAAATAAAAAATTGAAAAAGTTCCAATAAGCTAACAGACATGAAATAAAATTTGTTTAGGAGTACTTTTCACCATTTATCCATGCCTACACTGAAAACACTGGTGAATACAAGAGTTTGGGTGACAGCTGCATAAGTGGGTCTTAAAAACAGATTTTTTCTTAAGAATGTTCTGAAATAAAACCACATCTAAAGCTAGTCGCACACTAAATGATTTTTAGAGCAATGTTTAGGGGCGGCACGTCTAGCTAGTGTTGCCGCATCATAGCGAGATGGTCCTGGGTTCGAATCCCGGGTCAGCTTTTCTGTGTGGAGTTTGCATGCTATCCCCATATTCGTGTGGGTTTCTGCCAGGGGCTCTGGTCCCCCACAATCCAAAAGTGTACACTAACTGGCAACTCTAAATTGTCCCCGTAACGTGTAAATGAGAGTCCCCGGCTTGCGCGCGTAGTTCACGTGACCCCGATAGGGATTAAGCAGTTCGGATAATGAATGAATGAATACCAATGTTTAGCCCCAATTTATCATTTCAAATGAGTTCTGTACATATGATCTCTGTGATCTAAAGTGACTTAATGAAAAATCAGAAAGGTAAACGAGTCAAACAGCTGTCTTCTGACCAAGACCCACTACAGTTAGAAGCCTTCTGGCATTTTTAAGCGTTCCAACTAAACATAATCTGCAAAAAACTGACTTTAAGAGTGAAATGATTCCTGTTTTAGGAATCCATCACTGTGGCTCAATACTTAACCGAATCCTTAACTTAACTTTATATAGAGCTCGTATCACACATCCAGTGTATCAAACAGAACACTCATATAACCACCTGTGGACTGTCATCTCGGACGAGTGGGAAGATAAAAAAGACTGGAAGTGTGTGTCATGAGATTTATTTAACAGAAAAAGGTCAAAAGCTTCAATAGAATGGGGGGATACACACACACAAACGCAGCAAAAAAAGAACAATCACACACTGGCAGGGTGTGAATAATGTAATACTCCGGTAAAACACATAACACTAAGGTTGTAATGGTGATAACGACTCAGTACAGGTTCATAATTAAAACAATGAAACATCCTTGCCAGTGAAATTTCATTTTCTGAACTGCTTAGGTCGTGAGAATATGACAGATAATAATCTGATCTATTAAAAACAATTCATGGTGGTCATGTGTCATTTTATGTTTAATTCCAGTTCAAAACTTTTAAAGCACAGATTGTAATTTTTTTCTCTCCAGTCCAGCAAGGCGGTAAGTGTGCTCCTCTTCCACCTGCATGCCTTGTCGTTGTCCTGAGATCGCCATCAGTTTCTGCCATGCTGAGGTTAATAAATGGCTATCGACCAGGTTCATGCTGTCATTATGGAGGGGTGACTCTTTGAAGGACAGAAGCACTGTTGAGTTGAGCAGAAGAGCGGGACTGTGGTTAATAGCTCCTGCCCTCCCCCAAGGCCCTGGTCACCTGCAGTTGTGTTGCTCTCCACACGAAGACTGCTTCTGAGTTGTCACCTCTGATGCCATTCGGCCCATTGGGCCTTTCTCAAACTTCAGTACACGTTAACTGACCTTTCATGTAATCAGTAAGTAATCATCAGGTTTGAGTACAAACCACTAATCTTGAGGCTGGGGGTAGGGGTGCAGCTACTAGTTGACAAGTTGACTTGAGTCTGCTGTCCAAAATACAGTGTGTACATCAAAGGATGATTAATATTAATGAATCAATGTCTTATGCGATTACTACAATTACTGCAAAAAAGCTCAAGTTAATAGTTAGGTTTTAATTAACAAATGCAAAAGAATAACAGAATGCAAATAGGTATAAAATATACACTATACTGTACTGATATGTGTCTAAAAGCTTCTATGTGCTTATAAAACTATACAGGGCTTATGTATGAAACATTTTGCCTTTTTTTACCATACTTCGCATCAACTATTAACTTACAGATTTACAAAATTCACAGATAAACAAAAAAAAATACACTGATTGCTAATTTGATCTGAAGAGAAGATATCTAAATTTAAATTTACTCAAGCTGACAGTGCATGAAAGGGTTAGTTTGTGCGCAAATTTGCGTATGCACACAAATGTAAATATCTTTAGTTTTTCAACAGCGTCTTTTGATCGTTCTGGGTGCAGTACATCCTCCTCCTCAACAGACACATCACAGGCGGTCTGCCCTAAATTGTTACCATTTTTGCTAGAGCTTTTGGACCTACCTTTTGTCCTTTGCAATGATTTGCCAGCTTTGATGCTCTGCCAAGCCTTCTATTATTTGCTGTATGTCTGCTAGCAGATTTAGACCTTTGTGTGTTGTATTTTTGGTCAAACATTTGGCCTTTCTTCTAATATGCTGGTTGGCTACTGTTTTGAACTCTTTTGTTTCAGTCTGTGACCTTACTACTTTGCATTAAATCATGTTGGTGTGTTTTGACTCTCTAATCCTACTCATAACCATGTCTCTGCTTGCCACCTTTTGTAAACTACAAAACCTTCTGGGACCTTCTGAGTCTGATTGTCGGAACATTAACTTTTTCATTATTGTAACATAACCACATCTTATCTTGCATATACAAGGCCATGTTCCCAATTAACCTGAGTACCGGTAAGTCTTGTATTGCCATGCATTAGCAACACACAAAAAGATAGAGAGTGAAAATCAAGTTACAACAGCACTAAAAGCAGCAACCACGTGCATAGTGATAATGTGCATAGTGATAGAAATGAAAAAGAAAGAGTGCAATTTGCCAAGCTTTGCCATCCTTAAAAACACGCTTTCTCTGTAGCTGGCCATTTGCAGGCTCTGCTAATAAATAGAAAAATGAAACCAAAAAGGAAAAAAATAACTCAATTACCAACAGTGCTCTTAAAACACCACTTTAACACCACAGCCATGGTTTTTAAGCACAAATTTGATGGCCGTAAAGGACTTTGCATGCTGCTTGCAAAGAACATGAATTATGCTTTTCAGTTCATTCTGATTTGTGTAACACATAACTCACAAGTGTTCTGCTTTGATTATAAAGGTGATATGTTCAAATATGTTTTTTGCCAGTTTTGTACATCTTTACAGCAAGCTATTTTTGTTTGTTGCGTTCACATTCAAGTTCTTTTCTGATTTGAGAGAAGATATTTAAATTTACTCAAGCTGACACAGTGCATGAAAAGGTTATTTTGCATGTGTTCACAAACTTGAATGTGCACACAAATGTAAATAACTTTAGTTTTTAACAGCTTTTTTTGATTGTTCTGGATGCTGTACCTCCTCCTCGTCACTAGACACATCACAGACGGTCTGCCCTAACCTTTAAAACCCTGAGAGAATTTGGAACGTTTTTCACTGTCTTTGTTTTTAGACTTATTATAATGTAGATATTAGCCATACATGCCTTATATTGTTTTAAGGACATCCTGCACTACTCAGATTTGTCATAGTTTGATGTGTAAATGCTGACACAGTCCTGAAATCAGACCATTTCTGATGAAAACTGAACCACGCTGTAGAGTTTTTTCTTTTTTTAGCTTTATGTAGTTAAAAAGTGCTGACACTGTAGACAACTAGAAATACTAAGAACAGTGTTTGTTTATTGGCTAGTTTTTATTATGTAGGGACATTCTATGGCTCAGTACTATGAAAAAAAATAAGGTTAGTGCCACACGAAAACACTTCTTTATCCATTTGGAATCTATCTGGCTAAAGAAGAGCCCTACTTCAGTAGAGTACTCTGAACTAGCCTTCAGCATTACAGAATTAGCTCACAGCTTGAAAAGCTATCATTTAAAAATAACTTCCTAATCACTGCATTTCAGTTCAGGAAACATATGGAATGTCTTTGTCAAGGTACATGAAAATCGATCAAGGCTTGTAAATCATTACAGAATACAGCTTGTAACACTTGGCTGCCAGACGCACACAGCCTGGACTGAATCATCCAGTCAACACAGAACAGTACATACACGCTTTGGCGGTGTTCACACAAGAATGCAGTTTAATGATGCCATGTACTGACCAGACAATCCAGATTGTTTGACATAATCCTTCACTTATTAAAAGAGGTACATGCTAATCTAGAACTTCATGCTTTACTAATACATGTCCATCATCTTTCATCTTACCACCAGACTCAACAAACCCTGCTCAAGTGAGAACATTGGCATAATAAGTCTTGAAGGAACAGCAGCCAAATTGCTGTTACCTGCATCCAAATGTTCCACAGCAGCATCTGTTTGTGGGACTGAGAGTCACTTGCCAGCCTAACTATGGCTGGACCATGACTGCTTTTTAAAAACACTGACTGTTAGATTGCAGCATCAGCCATATGATCTCACTTGGTCACGACTCAGACAGCTGATGATTTGGCCAAATATGTCTGAGTTTGGGCATGTATGGTTGATTTGTGCCAAATGCAGATGTACTGTGCAGCCAAATGTCACCCAATAGGAAGAAGCGGCATTTCACGCGTCTGAAACAGTTGGGTTCAGGTGTAATTATTTGCCAAATTGCACACAGGGTTTATCTGCCATTTCCATTCTAGGTCAAAAATGACCCAACTGTAACCACATGGGTTCATTAGGCCTGAGTTGTGGCTGTGCTTCTGAAGCCAAATTCAGATGAGTTAATTGCTGCCATTTCGCAGTGGATGTGCTGGCCAATGTAAGTTTGGGCCAGCACTGGGACAGCAGTCGTTTGCTAACAGCAGAGTGTTTTTAAAATGACCTGGCAAAAAGCATAAATGGAGAAGGGCAACCAAGGGGGTTACAAAATATCTCCTTATGCAGGGATGTGAATATCTGGCTTTAGAAAATTGTGATACACTCAGGTTTTTGTCTATCTAGTTTTGTTAACCAGATTAATCCCTTTCTGTAGCTACATCCCAAATCTTGGAACTAAAGTCTGGCCAGGACTTGGATACCACTCGGACATCACTACACATTCTGCAAGTGTAACCCTGCTTTGGTTGAATATGCGGGGTGGACCAGTGGACTAAGTTTGTGGGAGTAGTGAGGGATAAATAATAAGACCCAATAATTTGGAAAAAACGAGTTTACTGATAAAATCAGCAGCAAGACGTACACCACCAATAAAAATAAAACAAATAATACACTCTAAATAACCCCTAATTCAATTAAGTTACTCTGGAATCCCTTATTTATTTAGACTATATTCTAATTTAACCTAATTATAAATTATTAACTAATTTTGGGGTTTTAATTCTTGTTAATTTAAGTATTTTAACTAATCTTATGAATTTAATTATTTGATCTAATTAATAGTAAGTTTAGTTTTAGTCTTGACCACTACAGTAAATTGAGTCAATTATACCCACACATGTCGAATACGATGACAATTGAAATAATGAGAATAAGTTTCACAATAACAATCTGGTAACATAAAAAATCTCTATCTCCCTCTATTTCTAATTCTAGTTCTAGTTTAAAGTTATATTTAATATTCCATGTCTAGTTTAAAATGTATATTTTGTACTTTATTTATTATTTATTCCATGTGCCTTAATTGTTCTTTGTTCCCTTTTTCCTACTGCACTGTTAAAACTGGAGCCATGTCGTCTCGTCTCTCTATGTATCTGCACAGTATATAGCAGAGATGACAAAGTTTACTTTGACTTGACACTAACCCTAGCATGTTAGCTTAATTAGCAACTTACCAAATCCGTCTATATTCAAGATCAACTTATTCTCCGGTCTCTCTCAACTCCCGATTTCCCTCTGTAGTCAAGTTCTATATATCAAAACACGTATTTCTCCGGTTTTACAACTGCCTCCAACGCGCTCGTGTCAAGCGTGCAATAGAGTCTTGTTGGATGGACCCCGGATCTGCTCAATGAACTCGCCTGATCCAAAATATTCACTTCCTCACTGTTTAATTTTATTCTGTTTAGAACAAAACTTTATCATGAACCTATCTATCACCCTTGTTCTATTAAAAATAATTTTATAATTAATTGCATAATAATTAAATTGCCGGTTTTAACCACCAAATTGTACTTCTTTTATCATGTTTACTTACAGCATTATAACATTGGTGTATTAATCAATTAGATGTAATGATTTGTAACTGAGTTACACAAGACTTTATCTTTTGTTCAGAAATAAAATGATAAAGGCATTATAATCATCCTGACTTTTGTCAACACTCTGAATCAAGTCCTGGCCGGTGTTTTGTTCTAAACCATTGCAGAATAAAAATATGACTAGGTTAGGAAAGGAAGATATGTAAGACTCTTCTTGATCTTGGCCCCTTGGTGATGGAGCAATCTGTAGATATCAGAAATGCTGAGTCTCTTATTGTCTTCAGATCTCACAGACTTATTTACTTACTTTAATTGCTACTATAAAGTGTCTCCCTTGCAATCAGTGTACAGTTCAGCACTAATCAGGACGCTTATTTATGTATGTAGATATTGACTTGTGCACTGACAGCATTTATTAAAGAAAGTTACTTAGTGTCATTTACTTAGTTAACTTGCAGCTGTTATTATAAATCTAGGTTTACAAGTAGCAAGAACAGGATGCCTGGGTGGACTACAAATCCTCATGAATGTCACTCTGGATGAGACCACCAGCCAAATGTCGTAGAGGTAAATCAATAACGACCTGTTCAAGAAAGATTTTCACATCCATGAGGTTATCCATTGAGATTTAGTGAGTGATTATTTTGTCATTGTGAACACAACACAGCACAGCACCTTGTGCAATACAACAAAATGTGACCTCTATGGAAATTTCTAATTAATGCTTCAGCTTAGGTTGTTGATCAGATGTTTATTGTATTGCATGAGAACAGCGCTCCGTAATGCTCAGTTTGGTTTTGACACTGACAAGCTTACTGGTGTATAGTCTGGGGGATCGGCAGTAGGAGCGATGCTACCATAACGAGGCTAATCCAGTTGATGATGGATGGTGTGTTAGTCCAGCACATGGCCAGTCGAGGGTGGAAGACAGACTCATCTATTTATGGGGGCTGGCCTAAAGCCAAGCCTACGCTGTCCTCCAGAGTCAGGTGAGATCCCCCATGTCACACACACATACACACACTCCAGTCTCAGCAGAGCCGAGCTCACGGTGCATTACCGGAGCTTAACATGCCGCACTGTAGTCATCTCATTAGAGCGGAACAATGGCGGCTAGGTTGCTCTCTTAACAGCCTGACAGGCGTGTTTTGGATGGTGAACTGTAATCTACACATGCGGCTCACGTAGCACTCGGAGTGCAATGTTCATTACCCCGCTCCTGCCTCGCCACACTCGCACTCTCCACTAAATGTGGTTCAGAATTTTGGCTTGATTAGCTCTGTGAATGTAAGGGTTTTTGCTGGATGTGAGGCTGTTAAATTGAGTCGAATCTGTAGTCGACGGATGTGTGAGCTCTTAGATGTTCCTTAAAAAAAAAATTCAGTCATTGCCCAATTTCCAAAGGACTAATTGCTTATATCCACAGTGCAAAATGTGATGTTTCTGATTTATGTGCTGGAAAACTATAAAATAGGCAAATTTATATTCATAACAGAATGTATTTCAGGATTATGATTCTCATTCTTAGTCTGGGAATGAGCCTGCGCTGGACTTCTTGCATAAGAAACCTTATAATTAGTCTCATCAAGCCTTTTAGATAGAGAGATGGAGAATAGGGGAGTATTAGAATGTGCTCAACATGGAGTCCTGGGTCAGAATGGGGAAACCCTGTCTGTTTTTCTTACACCAGTCCCATCACTTTGCCATATGCATAGACATTTTTATCAGTTGGTACATAATATTTATGTATACCAGTGCTTCATGGAGTAATAGTGGTTACCAAAGTCAAAAGTCAAAGTAAACTTTGTCATTTCTGCTACATACATGTACACAGAGACGGAGTGACGTTTTTACAGAGTACAAAAAAGACAAATAAGGCACATAGAATAAGCATATATAAATGTACTCTACAATATTAACTTAAAACTAGAGGTGGATAAAGAGTGCACAATTTAACTTACATGCGGTATTCAAACTACAATTATGGTTCTGAAATTGTCTTTTGCATTGGGTGTACATAAGATCTGCAGCAGTTCAATGTGGAAATTCTAAACAGACAATACATAAAAAACACTTATATCTTTATAAAGTTAACTATCTGAAGGACACGATAGTATGTGCACACAAACTGAGCGAAACACAGAACTGGGAGAAAGGTTTAAATTAATCAACAGTTCTCAGCGTTTCGACGCAACTTACATTTACAGCAGCAATAAGACAGAAATAGATAGATACTTACTGCAGTTACATTTATATTTGCTTTTTAAGGGTTAGATTTGTTTACCATGACAACGGTTGCCAGGGGAAGAAAGCACATGCCTGGAGAAACTGCCTGGAAATCTGAAAACATGGCGACATGCCGAAAGCATTTGACTGTGTGACTGCACTTTAATAAAGTCGATGCAGACAACGCGAATGCAATATTTGCCACGCAAAATGCAGAAGTAGGGCTAGTTATACGTCAAACCTGAGGAAACACGTCAGTAAACATAAAATATATCTTACGGGCGGATGAGTGTGCGGTGTTCGATAATTGGAGCGCCACAGTTAGGGCCTGTGTCCACCAAACGCGGATTTTGTGCTGGCAGCGCCTATTTTTAGTACAAATCCTATGAGCTTCAGCGTTCAGAGCGCTAAGCGTCTTCATGCTAAACTACCCATCTCAAAGGAACACGTGACAAATGTTTACAAGTAGGAAAAAACATGCCCAATGGCGCTTTTCGTAACTTAGCAACAACAAGCCCTGAGAAAGCGCTCCTGGGCGCAGGCTCTTAAAGCTACAGCTGCAGCTACAGCGCCTGCACCGACAGTCAGCCCTGCAGCCAGCATCTACATCGAGAACGCTGAATCTACGCCGTCGACAAAAGTTCCACTGCAGCTTTAGGTAATTTGTGAGCTATCTGTTTTAGTTATTGTTCTGGGATATTTTTATAAAAACTAAATTTATATTGTAGTTGTAACATAAGAAACGTTGTAAATTAGTTTAGGGCGTATTTATTATTACTGTATTTTTTATGTTGATTCAATCCAGGTATTACAGATTCAGAGTAAGGTATCGAAATTGAGTACCGTTGCGTATCAGTACCGAACACCGAGTACCGATACCAATATCTGTTCAAGGTAGCCAACCCTAATAAGTATATAATCTTACAATTTCAATTGCATATGAATTCATAACACTTCATAAATTATCACATGTATCAAATATTAGTGGTAGGATAATCACCTTTGGACCAAGAGGTGTCACGTATGGTGCGGGGAGCATGACATGAGGCAAGGTCACCTTGCAGGCCAATTATTGGCAAAACACAGACTTCAGCAAAAACCGGCACGAGGGCCACAACACTAACCAGACTTTAACTTCGAAAGACAAACACAGCACAAATGAACACAAACTGGAGGGAGAGCCACAAACCGGATGAAACTTTACAGGACCACAAACCACCGATCAGCACACCGACATAGGGAGGGTAGCATGAGGGTGGATCAACAAAAACCACAGGGGAAACTGAGCTTAAATACACACACACAAACAAGGGGCTGGACCAAGGAAACAAAGGGGAACCAATGGGAAAGCAATCACCAAACAACCAGTAAAAGGACAACCAATGGGAAGGAGAGGGTGTGACTACAATGAACAAGCACAGGTGAACAAACTGAGGAACCGTGATCAACCAATGAGACACAATGGGAAGGTGGGACATAGACAGATTGACAGAAGACTCAATACAGTACACACAAGATGGCCAAAGACGCTAGACACAACAGACACAAAATGGCCGACAGAGAACACACAACATGGCGGACTGAAGTCTAAAGCCCAGCGGGGGTCATGACAAGAGGTTGCAGGTTCAAATCCAGCACCACCGTTATTTGGCTCTTGAGAAATACCCTTAACCCCAAGTTGCTCTAAAAACATTATCCCTGTAATTAGAAATTTGAAGTTGCTTTGTATAAGAGTGCCTGTTAAATAACATAAAAATATACAGTATTTGGATATTTGTTTTATTCATTGGAAATCCAATCTAAAGTGCCCACTTCTTAAAACTCCTTATAATTTTGGGTGAGAGTAATGCTACTGTTTGTTTCTAGTAATAAGCAAATTCTGTTTTATCTCTTTTCATGCAAAGCATCCACTGAAGTGGAAAACCGTATATGTTTTGTCTCAAAATAGAAAAAAATCTTTGATTTTAGCATTATGATGTTTTATACCATGAGCTGAAAAAATCATTGAGGTGCAAGTCTCATTTTAGCTTTCTGTCTCTTCAGTTGGTTTGAATCTCAAAGTCAGTACATTTATTATAACGTTCATTTCATAAAGTTCTACTAGACTGTCTCATTATCTTCCTACTTCCAGTTCTGTCAGCTGCCCTTAATTTCATATCCATACATACTTCAAACTTCCCTGAGGTTAGGACATGACTCTAGAGGAAAGCTTTTAACTGTCTACCATGTATGTCACAGAAATACCTACAGGATAGTCTACATTTAAACATTTCAAACGTTTTATATCTGGATAAAATTAAATGTATCACTGACATCTTGCCAGCAATGTGCAGATGATTGCATTAATGTTTTTCCCATGTTGGAAATCATTTTCTAATTATTGATTGTATAGTGCATGATTCCTGTTGTGTTGTGTTGTGTTATTTTATTTTATTAAAATCTTATATTTTATTCTTAGTGCAATTTCATTTTATTAAGTCAGTGTCCAATGCAATGTCACCTTTTGATAACTGCATTTGTGATCAAAGGCAGACTTTTTCCCTTAACCTATAGTAGAGATATCAGTATATATATATTTTTTTCTCAATTCAGAACAATTTTGAACAAAATACTAATGAGCTGCCAGTCCTGCTTTACATTTAAACAATTAAAAAAAGTCCTTAATATGCCAGTTATTTCCCATTTATTACAAACAAAAGCAGGGTCAGTTTTTCAGTGATGAGGTTTAGACATTTTAATTATACTGTCAGTCAACGGTCGCTCTGCTACATAGAGGATTTTCAGACATCTTTTCTTCTCTTTGTTCTGGCATGGATGGCCTTTCTCTTACAATGACATACACTTTTAATATATGATAGTGAATGTGACCTTGTAAACCAGGTTGAATTACACAGTGGCTTTTGGGGAGCCCTATTTTACTGAATGCATCCTTAATTGCTGGCAATACATATGTGTGCAGTAAAAGCCTAATCAGGGCAGTGTGGAGAATGCAGGCTTGTGCACAATTCAGAATTTCAGAATTGGCCGCCATTCAATTCATGAGTTGGAATTTGAATTGAATTGACTCCGCCCCATAGGAAGTTGAATTTGAATTGGAGTTGGAATGACAGGAAGTGGAATTAAATTCATGGCAATTAGACTCAATACAGTACACACAAGATGGCCAAAGACGCTAGACACAACAGACACAAAATGGCCGACAGAGAACACACAACATGGCGGACTGAAGTCTAAAGCCCAGCGGGGGTCATGACAAGAGGTTGCTGGTTCAAATCCAGCACCACCGTTATTTGGCTCTTGAGAAATACCCTTAACCCCAAGTTGCTCTAAAAACATTATCCCTGTAATTAGAAATTTGAAGTTGCTTTGTATAAGAGTGCCTGTTAAATAACATAAAAATATACAGTATTTGGATATTTGTTTTATTCATTGGAAATCCAATCTAAAGTGCCCACTTCTTAAAACTCCTTATAATTTTGGGTGAGAGTAATGCTACTGTTTGTTTCTAGTAATAAGCAAATTCTGTTTTATCTCTTTTCATGCAAAGCATCCACTGAAGTGGAAAACCGTATATGTTTTGTCTCAAAATAGAAAAAAATCTTTGATTTTAGCATTATGATGTTTTATACCATGAGCTGAAAAAATCATTGAGGTGCAAGTCTCATTTTAGCTTTCTGTCTCTTCAGTTGGTTTGAATCTCAAAGTCAGTACATTTATTATAACCTTAATTTCATAAAGTTCTACTAGACTGTCTCATTATCTTCCTACTTCCAGTTCTGTCAGCTGCCCTTAATTTCATATCCATACATACTTCAAACTTCCCTGAGGTTAGGACATGACTCTAGAGGAAAGCTTTTAACTGTCTACCATGTGTGTCACAGAAATACCTACAGGATAGTCTACATTTAAACATTTCAAACGTTTTATATCTGGATAAAATTAAATGTATCACTGACATCTTGCCAGCAATGTGCAGATGATTGCATTAATGTTTTTCCCATGTTGGAAATCATTTTCTAATTATTGATTGTATAGTGCATGATTCCTGTTGTGTTGTGTTGTGTTATTTTATTTTATTAAAATCTTATATTTTATTCTTAGTGCAATTTCATTTTATTAAGTCAGTGTCCAATGCAATGTCACCTTTTGATAACTGCATTTGTGATCAAAGGCAGACTTTTTCCCTTAACCTATAGTAGAGATATCAGTATATATATATTTTTTTCTCAATTCAGAACAATTTTGAACAAAATACTAATGAGCTGCCAGTCCTGCTTTACATTTAAACAATTAAAAAAAGTCCTTAATATGCCAGTTATTTCCCATTTATTACAAACAAAAGCAGGGTCAGTTTTTCAGTGATGAGGTTTAGACATTTTAATTATACTGTCAGTCAACGGTCGCTCTGCTACATAGAGGATTTTCAGACATCTTTTCTTCTCTTTGTTCTGGCATGGATGGCCTTTCTCTTACAATGACATACACTTTTAATATATGATAGTGAATGTGACCTTGTAAACCAGGTTGAATTACACAGTGGCTTTTGGGGAGCCCTATTTTACTGAATGCATCCTTAATTGCTGGCAATACATATGTGTGCAGTAAAAGCCTAATCAGGGCAGTGTGGAGAATGCAGGCTTGTGCACAATTCAGAATTTCAGAATTGGCCGCCATTCAATTCATGAGTTGGAATTTGAATTGAATTGACTCCGCCCCATAGGAAGTTGAATTTGAATTGGAGTTGGAATGACAGGAAGTGGAATTAAATTCATGGCAATTCAAAGACATTCCACACAGTCATACAACAGAAAGAATGTGTTGAATCTCACATACAAATACATTAATTTTGTAATTTAATAGCATGATTTCATTACACATAACTAGTCACTCCTCAACCCTGCATACATTTTGTTCCAACATATAGATAATGATCAAATTCTTGAAATAAATTACTCCCTCAATGTTCGATTAGTTTTGTTCAAAATGTTATTTTCATTTCAAAGTAATCAAATAACACAAAGTCGTTGTAAATGCAGTTGTCATTTATTCCAATGCAAAACTCATTGAGCAACACTGTTGCATCTAATTCTCAATAGCTCCTCAAATGTTTTATCATTGAGTCTGCACCGTTCTGGTCTGACCATCAAATTGTGTAGAAAACAAGCTTTCAAACAAATGTCCACCTCAAATTGTTTGGCAACCATTTTAAATACTTGGTTAAAGCAAAGCATTCTGGGATATGGAGTCACGTTCCATTGTGTTCCACTTAACAACTTAATTATGTGTTCTGTGACTAGAGCTTTTAACATTCATTGCTGGGGGGGAAACATTTCCTGTTAATGTAATCTGTACAAGTAGTTCAAACTAATATCATTTATAGAATATGTAATGAAATAATATCTGACATATATTGCAAAGCTTCATTGTTAAACACTTCACTTATGTATATGAATTTCTTTGAATTTGTATTGAATTGCAATTCTGCTTCCTTTAATTCAATTTCGAATTGTAATTCTAGATCCTGTTTTTGACATCAATTCAAATTCAATTCAAATTCAAGAATTGAATTGGAATTTAGGAGTCATTCTCAATTCAATTCTGAATTGTGCACAAGCCTGGTGGAGATATCTTTCCGCTTCTCATGCACATCCCTTCATGAACAACACACTACTTGAACAAAAAAGCTGAGAATTATTTAGTTATCTTTTTAACCATAGTGAAGTAATACAGCTCGAGATGTAGTCAAGATCACCTAAACCGAGATCAAGTCCTGACTGAGTCCTGTGTCGAGATCGAGACAAGACCAAGACTCTGAAGGGCTGAGTCCGAGACAAGACTGAGATCAGGGCAGGTTGAGACAGAGATCAGACAAATGTATGTTTTACACCACGTGACATATAAGTGGAACATGCAACACCTAAGTAGCCCTTAAAAGGAGCTGAACAACGCAAACAACATACACAACTTTTCCACACAACCACGACTTTGTCATGTTGCGGAGATGGAGCGGACGCAAGTCGCGGGAAGGTTTTCGGCTCATATTTATTTGTGCACAACAAAGAATGATGAAAAGGGGTCAGGAGGGGTCAGACAGATGAACAAGCACCCAAGACAAAGACGCCGAGACAGGCTAACACATGGACTAAACAAACCCTGTGACTACTTCAGGTACGAGAACAGGAATAGAGGCTACAGGGAACTTGAATCAGTGCAGGGAATAGGAACAACTACGGGGACCGGAAACAGAACGAGAGGCAAACAGGAACAGGGACAGAACAGGGAAACATTCACTAATCTAACCTAACTCTAAACCTACAGCTAATGCTAATGCTAAGTGTGAAGGGAAAACCGAATGGGGCTATTGCTAATGCTAACTATGCTAAGGCTAATGGCTAAGGCTAACTATGCTAATGCTAATGGATAATGCTAACTATGCTAATACTAACGGTCAATGCTAACTATGCTATGCTAACGCCTAATGCTAACGGCTACTCTAACTACTAACAATATAACAAACACTAACCCAGAGCACAAGACAAAAACAGACTTAACCAAAACATCAGGCAGACGACAGACAGCAGACAACCGCAGGGGTGGAATCTTCGAACATGGGACCGGTAGAGACAAGGGTATAGTGAGGGTGCACAGGCAAAGACTGAAACAATGAACTGAACTTATATGTGACCCTCCACGGCAAAACCAGTCGCTTGTCGTAACGGAGGTTTCTGAGAAAAACGAGCGTTTATGTTGCGTGGGGTAAAATTTCGGATTTTTTGTTTGTAGTGTTTTGAAACAGTGGAAGGTCTATACTGTACTGTTGTGAATAAATTTCGCTGAAAAACTTACCCTTTCTATCCTAAAAACGTGACTTTCTTGAGGTGAGGAATTCAATTCCAGCAGAATGTTAAAAGTTGCGGTTTTGCCCGCTCTACTTCAATGTTTACGGTAAATCCACTCGTTGACTAGCGAGTCTCCCGAGTTGAGTTAACCTAACGCAGGTAGGCTATCCGTGTGGCTGTGAATGCAGCGTAGGCTACCGTAAATACGAACATAGCCGCGACTGCACCAAGCATCTGTGAGTGCTACGTCGATAGTCAACTTCACAGGCGGATATCTCAGTTTCTCACTTGGCGTGACAGGAGAAACCCGACTCCTTTGAATGTTGATATCTCAGTCTTATGTCGTCCGATTCATTTGATAAAGGTATTATTTTGAAGGTTGATTTATGCCCTTTCATGAAAACATAATAACTCAATTTTGAAAATTTGCGACAAGCGACTAGTTTTGCCGTGGAGGGTCACATTTAGGGGCTAAACTCAAAAGACTAGACAAACAATTACGGGACAACCAATAGATCACAGACAACTAGACACAAGGGCAGGAACCACACAACATAACCATATAAGGACATAACACATCGTGAACCATGAACCCAAGGGAAACTATACACAAGTCTCTTGTGGCCACTAGTGACCAGCGGGGCCAACTGTCCTGGGGGAGACATGACAGACTTCACCTGTGTTCATGAGCACACATGCGTGTGTGAAGGTGCAGGACGGGTGAACACGGTCAGCAGTAACATCATTGGTTGCACTTGAAAAGTGAAAAGTTATCCAATCTGACAGTAAACAGCTCATTAATAGTAATATTCTCAAAGCAGGGATCTTTACAAGGTCTAGAAGTAAATTCCTGAGTACCATGACAATCCCAAGTAGAAATACAATCAGTACCAAGACCTTCAAAAACTGGTGTCAAGACCGGTCACAAGGATTACAACACTAAATACAACTACATAAATCTAGTAATTCAAGTGTAACCAGACCATGTATGGATGAACACAGCGGGAATAGACATAGGACTCTATAAACTAGTTGAAACAGATGCCCAGAAAGTGGAATGTAAACAGAATAAAGACACAGCATTGACGTTTATACAATTTTTACAATTTTAGGAGCTATCGTGGA
Source organism: Distichodus sexfasciatus (assembly GCA_032718565.1). Classification (NCBI taxonomy): domain Eukaryota; kingdom Metazoa; phylum Chordata; class Actinopteri; order Characiformes; family Distichodontidae; genus Distichodus; species Distichodus sexfasciatus. The sequence goes on from JAVGVS010000006.1 coordinate 2,951,702, forward strand.
TGAAAAAATATAACCTATAGCACAATAGTGAGGAAGAGCTCTACATTTTTATAGCTTCCCCTAAATGTCTCAGGGGAAGATTTCAAGGGAGCTCAAGTTTAGTTTTTTGTTTTTTTCAGAAGGGGGTTCCTCATAATTTAAAATACGCTTGTAAGAATGCATTAACATTTTGCCTTTGAGGAGAGGGAGCATTGCCTAGAGTCATCAGGAAAGGCAATACCAACCAATGCTTGCTGGGTGAAAACAGACTTTTATTTTTAAGCAATAAGGGAACCAGCAGAAATCCTGTGTCCTGAAATCCTCTTCAATTTATGCTGAAATGGGAAAAGTAAATCAGGAAGGGGCTCTGCATTTCCTTCCGCCGGTCATATCTCCTACTCCCTTCCCAGTCTCAGGTCTTCAGTCACGTCTTAAATCATTCTTTCTATGCAAACTTTGCTACATATATACCAGCCCTGGCGAACCCATTTGAGACACAAGCCGCTCCAATAATACACCCTGCATTATTTACACTTCTCAGAGTGTCAGTGTCTCTGTGGAGACGTGGTAAGCGCCTCGCTATTGTGGGACCCAAGACTCTGTATATATTATGTGACCTCGTGACGGAGCTCTGCTTAGTTTTCCATAAATAATGCTGCTCATTTTCAAGGCAAAACACATTGTGTAAAATATTAAGGAACATCTTGGGGGCCATAAAACTCCAAGAGGACGTGGAAAGAGCAACCTGCAAGACCATTCGAAGTGCAACACCCACATCTGTGACCATGCACTGTCTTATAAAGTTAGGTTATCTGTGACCTTACATTGGCAAGAAAATGGCATTGTAGTGGGTGTTTTGCTTGTACCAGTGTACATGGTGCAACAAGGGGTTGTAGGGCTTTTATACATATATAAATGTTACTCCCCCGTAACTCTGATAGGGATTAAGCGGTAAGGATAATGAATGAATGAATGTTTGTAGTCTCTTTATTTAAGAATTGTTTTAATTTGGCCTTTGCACCTGGATTTGGTTTGATCAAATTAATGTCATGCAAATGTGCCTGCCTCAAGTGTGATAATGTGCAATTTAAAAAATGGCAATGGCAGGCAACACTGTACCTTAAAGTCCACTTACTGATTATGCATTATCCTCATTGGTCAGTTAAAATTAGCGGTTGACCCCTAATTGTCTGTTTTCAGGGTTGATACCAGTATCTATTGTTACTAATCAAGGAGACATCAAGGAGATAATTTGAACCAATATATGTTTGCTGGACAAATGATAATTGATGTCAAAAATTAGAATATACAAAAATATTCCAGCGTAAAATGTACTTTAAAAGCCTTTTAACATTTTTAACTCTGATAACTTTTTATAATGCTTTTAACTCAAAAAGGGCATGGCGCTCCCAGGATGTGTGTCAAAATGCCAAACTTGGTCGTCTAAACTCATGTCCTTTTACAAATCAGTTAGTGCAGTGAGCCGAATGTTCCTCCCTACCACAGAGGGGTGACTTCACACAGAGGTGTCTGCATCATACTCAAAATAGTGCATTTCTTAATTAATTTATTTTATCAACATATTGGTTAAGAAAATGACCAATGCTAATAGCTACAAAAATTCTGAACATAAGTTGACATCTAATTCAAATCTTTAAACTTGCTATGAGTTTGTAGTGGGAGTTCAGGTTGCTGGTGCGTGAGGGGAGACCCTGATGCAGGATTTTGTACGTTACTGAGCATGAATGAGATTAAATGGGTAAAGAGCCGAGAGGGGAGCTGCTTATCCCGCCAGCATCTCATCTCAGGTCTTGGGTTTGCCTTCATGTTTGTTTTTCTTTCCTGTCACTCACATTGTTCCTGCTGAATTCTTGGGGAGACTGATGCTGTTGATATGGCTGGTGACTCATGCTGGGTGTAAATATGCTCCTCGCATTTGATGTTGTGTTTAAAAGAGCACTGCTTTTTTTAATAATGCTGATTCCCTGCTGAGCAGATAGTGGGATGATCTCTGACATTCCCTCATACAATGATGTTTTCAAAGGAAAAGGAGAAAACTCATACACTTTGAATTAAAGTTAAGAAACTTTTTGAGTTTGTTTTTTTAGTGCATTTCTATATTTCTATAGCAAAATGTGGATTATCTACATATGAAGTGAGTGAGAGAAAGATACAAAGAGTGTTTTTCTTAATGTTAATTTAAGATGAATATTCTTGGGGTGCACATTGCTGTGTGCTGCTGAGAACAAAACTGCTATAATTCTAAAGAATTAAAAGAGAAAACACATGCCCAAAAACACAGACAAATGAAAAGGTCACATTATGCCCTCACAGTTACAGTTGAGGTGATGGCAAAGATATCTACTGTGAAATTTTTTATTTGTTGACCTTTTGTTAGCCTCTTTAAGTATGTTGGATAGACAGAGACAGTGAGATTGGTTTGGGAAAAGTGAACATGTTTCAAATACCAAGTAGCAACGGTTTTCTCTGGAGTCAAATAAATACAGGGGCTTTTTTCACTGCCGAGAATTTTTATAGTTTCATTACTGAAAAATTACTCTTTGCTATTGTAATAGTCTAATTAGCAATTGCAATTTAAAACAGACCTTGTCTATTATTCTGACATCGGTTGCATTGAGAGTTATGTTGACAATACATTCTTTGCTTTACACAAAGGTGATTTGTATTGCTGGTCAATGGGACCATTGATTAATATATGCAAAATCAAGAATGGTTCGATTGTCATTAACAGCAGCTAGATTTGGCCTTAATTAAGACCCAGCTCTTGGCTGATTTTGTGTTCGAATGAATAATGCTGTCAGGTGTCTGCGGGAAAATAATGATTCTATAAATACAGAAGTTCGCTCCAGGGATTCATGTTTGTGACACACTGATTCAATCAGGAGTGTAATGATGGATTACTAATGCAAATCACTTGACAGAGCTTTGTAGCCCTCGGTGGCCAGGGCGTCTGTAAATAAACGGAGAGCAGCTCAGCAACACCTCCCTCATGTGTGAAAGCAGCGCTCTCTTCCGCATCTCCTGTCCTCTCTGCCTATGTAAATATTGAGTGTTCCTGACAATTAAGGGGTGGACAAGGAGACGTTTTCGCAGACTGTGTCAAGTCAAATCTGTTTTGCGGCTGTCTCTTTTCATCACTGTATCTGTCTGTCTGGGCAGAGATGTAAAGCAGCAGACCATAGCACTAAACTGTACAGCAGAACATTAGTTCTTAATATAATAATAGTTCTAAATAAAGCAACATAAATGTGCATGTACTGTATGTGTATGAAGAATTTACGCCTGATCCTTCTTAATAAAACAAGGACACCAACAGGGAAATTGAAGGTTAGGTGAGATGACTCGGAGATGCTCTAGTGCATTCTAGATTCCACTGTTCTTAAACTGATGCTTGTCAATAACACAAGAGGCATGTGAGGTGAAGCGGGGGAGGCATGGCTATGTGTGTGTATGTGTAGCATCACTTCTTTGCATATCAGGTATGTTACAGCATTTGATCTTGTTTGTTTACAATTTCCCTCATTTTAATTATTTTCATACCTTCTAATGCAGGGTTGTTTATGTAATCACATTTGCATTGAAGGAATATTAAAACTTCTTTGTAGTTTTCTGTTCCTATTTCACTTTAAGTTTTTATTGTCTTTAATATAAGATACACCTTTTTTTCTTGTTGTTCATCATACTAGCAGGCAACAGCTTCAGAAGAACAACGATATGTTCTAGGAGAGAAAAGGCGATTTACTCCATAAAGTAAAGATGCCTGAGTCTACTGCATGTCCGTCTCCAACACTTTTCTTCCACTGTGGTCGATTTAATTCTTCCTGACGACCAAATGAGCACCTTTTCCTCCATTATTCACTCTACTCCAGTCCTATGAAATAACATGGAGGTCAAGCAGTCATTTTGTAATTTTGACCAGGCTATTCTTTTTTTTCTTTTATTCTTCCAGGCCACTTTTATAGGTCAAGACAGGATTAAAAGTACTCCTAGAAATCATCTTTAAATCTTCTAAAACACAGCCTTGTGTTTACAGCAAACTTGGCTAGACATTTAAGCCAGTGCCCTTAAAGAACATTGATTTGACCGATTATTTTTATTTATTTATTTTTTATCTCCTGTCATCAGTCCAAGCACCTTGCACTTAAGACTTTGTAACTGTTCTAAATTTAGGCATGTTTGGGCCAGGCGAATACTTGGATTGGCAGAGGTAACAAACTACATTTACTTGAACACTGTACTTAAGCACAGTTTTTGAGTATCGGTACTTCATTTGAGTAGTATTTTTGTTTTGGACTTTCACTTCGCAACATTTGAAAGACAAATACCATATTTTTTACCTCACTACATTTCTATCAAGATTCTTGTTTCTAGTTACTTTCAAATCTGTGGATAAAGTGGATGTTATTCCCCCTTTTCTAAAAGGTGATTGGTTGTTTGGCAGGTGATAGTCTATCAGTGATCAGTAGGGTTACGTCACGCCTGTAGACTGGAACTATAAAACCAAGTTCAGACAGTTCTGCTGTTTTCTGTCTTGATTAAAACATTGTTGCTGTTGGAATGTCATGAATTGTGTAGAGCTGGGTTTTCATCAGGTTGGAATGTTGATTTTATTTTCAGAGCAGGCTGCATTTACATTTGCATTTACAGTCTTCCTGATTAACATGACACATATATGTGTACACACACTACCAGAGCTGTGTCAGAACACTACTGTGCTGTTTTGTGGGGTGTGTAGTCTTACAATTAATTTTAAAAATTAACTGGTTTTCTTTGTCAGTTTGGGTTGTGTTTCATTCTGTAACATTCTACCAATTCCTTATCTACAGGTTCAACAAGCTAGTCAGAGGTATTAGGCGTTGTAATTGTTGTGGCAATAATGCAACAGTGCGGTGTAAGAAGATGTAATGAAGTTAGGTACTTTGCCCACCTCTGTGGATTGGAGACCAACTAGGTGCAGCTGCTCTTAGCCATGTTAGTGGGTCCAACAGGAGGCATCACTCTGTGGCCTTTGTGGATCCCGATGTCCCAGTGCAGTGATTATCTGTAAAAATGGTGCCATTCTGCTTAAACCACCCATTATGGCCCGTTGAACTCTGACCTCCTAATTATCACTTCTCTCTAATTAGTGACGTCTTAGCTAAAGTGTGGTGAGTGTACTCAATAGCTTCATCCAGGTGGAGTGAAATATTGGTGCTAGATGAAGTGAAGAAATATAATGAAACCATAACCTTCATCCATCCTTGCAGAAAACATACTCAGGTGCATGATTTATGATTCTTTTTTTTCTTTGTTTCTTTTCATTTATTATAAATGCAGATGTTGAATTTTAAGAGCAGGTTCCATGGAGACACAAAAGAGGCCAACATCATTTCAATTCTATTCAGTTGAAAATATAGGTGTAACAGATTGGACAGCAATTTCAAGCCCATTCTGTCTTGGCTGTCATCCTTGAAAAACGTCAAATATAAAAAATATGAGTTCTGCAGGAGGGGTTTAAATATGCAGAGACAACAGGCACAGCACACACACAGCACTGTCCTTGAGGTAATCATTTCCTATTACATCTGTATTATTGCAACACACCAAATCCTGACACTTCTCTGTGTTGCTCCTCTTTGTAAGATGCAACAGGAGATCTCTCCACAGCATTTCTAATTCATCAAGGGACAAATATAACACTTGTCCTAGTAGGTTGAGTCCTGCAGAGTTTCCTTTTAGGGGACATGAGGAAGGAAGTCCACCGTCATACTGCTTCAAGAGCATCAGGGGATTTTTCATATGTGAATGTCAGTTTTTGCGGCACAATTTACTTTACTAGCTCTCAGGTTTAATGAATATCCATGTCAACATCTGTTACTCATAAATACGGGTGCATTTGGTTCAGTCCAGCTACTAATTAGCCTTAAATTGCGATGGTAATTTCATTGTCTTTGCCTTTTACAGTGACACCGAACTTGATGAGAGTTTTGCATTTTTCTACATGATATTTGATGCTTAGGCAAGTTTAGGTCACAATCTAGCCATGACATTGCTGTGCACAAATGAAGATTAATCAGCTAGAAGAGCATTTTCATATAAATGACATGAACAGTACTTTATGAGGTAGCCTACAGACCAAGAGGTTGTATGTGAAAATTCAGCTCTTCATTACCACCACTGAGGCCCTGAGCAATGCCGTAACCTCCACATGGAAGGAGCTCCGGATAAGAGCATTTGATAAATGCTGTAAATGTCATAGTGGTATGGTAGAGTTTTCATTCCTTCGTGATTAACTGCTTTGTTTTGTTTGCAACTTCTAAGGAATCTCTAGGATATGTCAATGTAGTACGTGAGGCAATATGTTCCAATATATGTATTCATTTATGATAGTATGTTCAGAAGAGGTTCTGATATTTATTTAGGGGCGGCGTGGACCCATTCCGCCTCCCAGCAAGGTCCTCCAAGTTGTGTTAGGGAAAGACTGTCCATGTAATCTGGAAATGTAAGTTGCTTTGTATGGAAGAATGGAACTCCAAAATGTTTTAAATTAAAAAAATAAATGAATAAATAGGTCATTATTAAAGAAATAACTATATAATTAAACAAGAGATTATATATATATATTATGACAATGGACAACAGCTCATTATTATAAAATATATTGCATTCTGCTTTTTATTTCATTGTCATTATTGTTCCCAACAGAGATTATTGCAGACATCTTTTATTTAATTCAAGCAGTTTTTTTTCCCAAAACGTTCATTTTTCAAAGTCAGCCTTTATTTCATAATGCCACTTTTCAGCATGACTGTTTCATAAAATTATTTTACAATTTTAATGTCATATTATATATCTGTCTCTAATTTCTTTATAAGGTTATTTATTTCATAATGTCCTATTTATTTTATTTTGAACATTTTGGAGTTCCATAATCAATGGCATCAATAAATGCTGTCAATGTAAGTATTTATTGATTTGTTCATGTTCACACAGACTGTTAATGTATGCAGTTATGCAGTCAAACTGATACTGTTGAAATACCTGCTATATACATTATGCAGTGCCATCACACCCCAAGTTGTTCCTCATTTATCTCTCCAATTTGACTCTTCCCTTTCTCTTTGCTAGTCATCAACACTTCCGACTCTCTTCTGTCTCTCTCCCTCCTCCTCCTCCTCACTGGTCAATAGTGTGACTGATTAGTGGTGGACTAATCTTTAATGAGTAATAGATATGACCAGAGGCTCAAGGACACCGAATATCTATGAAGCAACTGGCCAAACTGTGAATGCTCAAAACTAAATAAACACACAATCAAAGCCAAAATTTGTTTTAAAAAATCAGGAAATTCCTTTTTAAAGTGTAGATTTTAGACTGAATACTGACCAAACATGACAGACTTCCACAGGGCAAATACAAGAAGTTCCTTTACTGCTCTCCATCACTGTAACTTACTGCTTCTGCACATAAGTGTGTCATGCTCCATACAAATATTGCAGCAGAGTTCAAGATCCCACAGGGCAAGTTTACAAGTCGCTGCAGAAAACAACAGGCACATACATATTTACAAGTTTATTTCTTCTCTTGCTGACGATTGGAGTCCATGGGTGCTTTGTCATACAGAGGAAATGTCACATTTCCCTGAGGTGCAGCAACCACTTGATAGTTTATGCTGCTGCGCTTTCCCAGACTGTCATACAGTTTGAATAAAAAATTGGGAACTTTATTGCCTTTGTAGTTCCATAGAAAGTTATTTAAATAAGGGGGGGATGTGAATCTTTTTATTGCCATCTGATTATGTGAGCCGAATGTGAATATTCATTATGTGATTTTGGACTTTTAAATATGGAGGATTGAGACACTATTTTGTCTTAAGAGATTCTGACAACATCAAGAGCTGATTATATTCCCTGTCTGCTTGGCAGGAGGGGCAACTATATTCAGTAGCTACTGTATATTCATTTGTAATGTGTCACAAGGAGGTTTGTTGATGTGAAAGTGAGATTTGAAATGTAGATTTTTAGAGAATTTAAAGTGGTAGACTCACGATTTATTAATATGGTTTGAATGTCAGATTTTAAAAAATATGTCGGTGTGGATGGCTTTTTCTAATTTACTTATTTACTTACATAATTTATTCATTTTTACTTCTATTAGCCTACTAAATTTCTTAATATTTTACCTTAGTGAGCGGTATGAACAATGGCTTACTATTGCAAGAAAAGAGGGAGTGGGATTTAAGGATATTTGTGGCTACCTTTGTGAGTAGCCATTTATTAAATTACTTTTAATGACCAAAAATTCTCAACATGCATATAAGATAGGGTATGTTTTGACTGTGTGGAGACAAAAAAGACTGTCCATGTGAAACCAGGCTTTCATTTGGTAGCAGTGCGGGCAGGAATAAGAGACAATGAAATGGTCAATGAACGGTAGGGTGTTTGCCCCGTGATCAGAAGGTCGCAGGTGCGGTATCCAGGACCGGTAAAGTTACCACAGAGGTACTCATGAGCAAGATACTGTCCCCAAGCACTGCTCCCGTGGCGCTGACTATGTTAGCTGCGCACTGCTCCTTCATTGATGGGTGAAATGTAGAGGTCACACTTCGTTGTGATGCACTGTGTGCTGTGCTGTGGTGTGTTCATAAAGACAAATGAACACTCACTTTCAAAAAAAATGTGTTGGAAGCTCAAACTTTGCGTTTGTCTTGACACAATACAGTATGAACCCAGGTTTTTCTGACACAAACACAAATACAGGTTTTACTTGAACTGGGAGATTCGCCACACAGGTTACCAAGAACATGATTTAACTCATTTAAGATACAGCACAGCACTTTCCAATTGGCTGGGTTTGTCTTCAATTTGTGATTGATGGAGTTTCATCTTCCGTCTGCCAATATATGGAATCACATTGTATTTCTGTGCATATTTCATCCAGGCAATTATTTCACATGACAGGAAATTAATGCCCTTGTTTGAAAGTGACAGTGTCTTCGTGTATCTCTACATCATCCCATTCTTTATCTCGAGGAAGCAGACAGCAACCTTTGATGGGAATCTGTGAGAGCTTCTTTGGCATAGTAATAACTTGCCAGACTGACAGGAATAAGACAGGTTTTAGTAACAGTATAATCTACTAAACTGTAAAGTTTATATATAATATAATTCAATTGAATTGATTTAGCTCAAAAGAGGAGAGAGATTATGAATATTGTGTACAGGTAAATCATCTTTATTAACCCAATTACTGCTACTTTCTAAGATGGATATCGAAATCCATCTGTTGCATTATCAGTGCCAAGTCCCTCGCTAATTGTGTTATTCTGTCTTATGATAAAACAAATCTTTGCTCCCCTTTTTCAACACACACACACACACATGCACACACATTCACAGCTATACAGCTATTGTGTGATCGTATAATTGCACTGATATCCTCTCCCTTTCTTTCCTTCTTTCTCTCTCTCACTCTGTTGCTCTCTCTCTCTCTCACTCTCACTCTATCTATCTCTGCCTCTGTCACCTCCTGCTTCAGAAGAGGAACAACCTTGCTCTTTCCAATGCCATCGCAATCGATCTCCCCCATCAAACTGAGGGATGCTAAAGTCACTATCGATCGTGCCACAGTGCTCTTCCTTTAGCTTCCCTATACCTCGGGCAGGCCTTATTGACTCCCTCAGGCTTATTAAGACCCATTTCAGTGGGGTGGAGCGACTTAACGGAAAAAGTGTGTGTGGTTTCCACACACCAGGAAGAGCCCACAGTGAATCTGAAGTGTATCAGTGTGACTATTTGCTGCGGAACCTATAGAATACACTCACATGCTTTCCATTAGGGCACTTTATTAAAGGCTGTTTGCACTTACTGATGAAAGAAACAAGATGTGACAAAGAGAGCAATGATGATGTGTTCAGGGAGGGATAAAATGTCTAGTTTCACAAAGTTTCTTACTAAATGTTATATTAAAACAATAAGGATGAGGCTTTTGGTACAAAATGAACCGAGAACATTTGCCGTCACCAAAAATAAAAACCAAATATGCAGAGATGAAGAAGGTAGAGTTTAAATGCACAAAGTAGACTGCTAAATGGATTTCTTGGTCACATTACAAGATTTTTAAGGTGAAAAGTTGGATTTTTAAGTGACAGCACTTAGATCTTTCAACTAAAAATGCCTGAATGATTTAAAAACCAGTTCCCCTAGAGAGGGCTTTCTTCATTTTATTTTATTTTTTTCATTCCTACTGAATGGCTACACAGATTTATTGCAGTGTTTCGAGTAAAAACCATGAAGTGAATTTGACTCTTCGGTGAATATACTACTTCACTGATTCAGGATTTAGGCTAAGGCTCAAAATATCTTGGAAATTATGACATTTGTTACATTTACTAAAGATATGTTCATTTCTAAGAGACATGTAACAACAGCAAACAACTTTGGGAGATTTATTTTTGTTCAGCTGTGGAAAATGGTTTTATCATCCAGCAAAACAAAAGGTATTCCTGGGGAGGAAGTAAAGGTCATTCATATATAACAAAAAGAGTAATGGTCCTAACGCCGAACGTTGAGGGGTCTCCCGTCATTTTTTTTGTTAAGAAAGTCAGGTTTAATAGCTTGGTGTCAAAGCAGGAACTGGGGAGGTCATTCACCCCCAGTGTCACTAAATAGGAATATAGAGACCCTTTCTGAGTCTTGGTTCCACTCAAGGTTTCCTCCACTTTACCTTTTAGAGAATTGCCACTGTTACTAACATTTTATTTCTTTTGCTGACCTCTGTATCCACTGTTTTAACTTTACAGCGTTGCCTTAATGATTTGAGTCATATTTGATCGATTCTCCCATTTCTACACAGATTAAATAGTTCCTAGAGAGTTTTCCTAAATGAGCTGAAATAGGTGAGACATTCGCTGTAATCCACTCAAAGAAAGCTAATGGGGTGAGCTAGACGTAGATGAAACGTGTAACTCATTAATTATCAGCTCCACTTTTGATTTTTTATTTATTTATTTTTTTGGCTTTTAAAAGGAAACTGAGAGCTGCTGTGATGATCAGAATGGGATTATTCTTTGTAGAAAAAGGCATTCTTTGAAAAGGACAGAGAATCCACTTCCCTCTTATGATGGGTTTCATTCTCTTTGTTGATGTACCATAGGCCACTTTAGTGACACTACACTTGTGTGCAGGACAAATGCAATCTTGATTGTAGGACACAAGTTTGGTCTCTGGGTTTTGGTTTCCTCTATCATACCTGTATAAGCAGAACTTCCATTTAAACCACCATTTCCTCTATTTTTGGAAGTGTTTGAGTTTTTATTTGAGAGATTTTAATCTAGGGGTTTTATGCTATACCTCTGCTGAAGACTACAACTTCAACACAGATTTGGATTTTTTTTTCTAGGAGGACCTTTGGACTAAAGGAATATGATGCTTCTTCTATAGTTCTCATCCATCATGCTTTAACAAGAAGCCATACTATTGTTGCAACCTGCAGGCAAAGTTCAGCTATTTTTTGCCAAGTTGTGTCTTACTACGGACACTCTAAGTTTGGTATCACTATTTGGGCACAATTTCAAGAGATTTGAAAACCTATCAGTTTCTTTTGAAATCCATTAATTAATTTTACTATTATCATTATAAATGTAATTACCACATTTTGGAAAGTTGTGTTCTGTTGTGCAGCATAGTGAGGTTTAACATTACTCTTGATTGAAAAATGACAGAAAAGAACTGTAGGTAGTTATTGTGAGTGGGTTTCTTGATTATTAAGGACAACTGCCACACTAACACTTTTCTGGATTATAGGTTATTCAATATGTAGACAAAATTGTTGCCTGTATATTCGACCGCTGTCTTGACCCCATGTTGTGTACTGCAGAGGCCCTTTGAGACCCTCCATATGTTTCCTGCCTCCTGTTTATCACAAAGATAAATGAGGTCTCAAACGGAAATAGGATTATAGCAGTAACTGGATTGTCTGAAAAACGTTAAACTTTCCAGACATTCACTATTTTCTCTATCTGATGTCATAAGATTAGTTTTTCTGCTCTGAATAAACCCATGTTTGTGAGTGCCATGATGCTCACTGTAGATATTTACTTCATCAGTGTTCCATGGGGGCTGAGTTCCTTTGGGGCATGTGACCCATCATGGCCAACTCCAGATGACCTCTAGCAGCATGCCAACACTTCTCCCAAAAGTCTTTTTTCAACTTGTCAGATATAAAAAAGTTAATGATAGTCTGAGACAGATCTCATAGGAGTATCTGAGGTTAAAGTGCTTTCCATCCATCCCTCCCATCTCCCACAGGGGACCAGAGGAATGTATCCATGGAGAGTGGGAGGGGATGGAGATGTCAGATTGTGACAGGCAGGACAAGTGTGAATGCATCTTAGAATGGACGGAACATACACCACTCAAATGCTCATGGCCTGTATGTACATACTGTATATCATTAAACTGGATCCACCAAACTCAGCAAATACACACCTATAACCCACAATGTAATACACCACTTCAGCAGCTGAATGTGCACAGTTTAGTGTGCATTTTTGGTTTAATAATACTACAACAAATAATACGTTAAAAGTAGAACTGTACAATGAATAAAATCTAGTAAATAGTAGAGTTGGGGGCAAGACCACCTACACAGAGACCGAGACAAGACCAAGACCAGAGTATGTCAAGACGAGCCCGAGACCGAGACCAGGGCGGGGTGAGACCAAGTCGAGATCGAGATCAGACCAATGCACGTTTTACACCATATGACAAATAAGTGGGAGATGCAAAGCCTAAGCAACATTCAACATTATTTCTCTCTTACATACTGTATCTATAATGAGGACATCACTTCACTAGAAGCAGTTATCCTAACTGATCACATCGTATGTTAAACTCAACAAACCACAGTTACACAGTTACACAAACCGCATTACACTTATTTCCTTTCCATATGAGAACTACATGATGGCGTTTCATATGTGATTTGTAAGTGCTCGCACATAATGTAATTAATGCGTTATAATTACTTATCATTCAGTCTTGTATGACTCATGGCCAATATACGGGTCGTGCGCTCTGTGTTTTGCATTTCCTCATCACTTTATTCAGTTCTGCTACGTTCAGTCCAGAATCTTTGTTTACGTATCTATCCAACAAGATCTTGGGTGACCTCTTCCTCTTTTGTCACTGACCTTTTCAAGCATGGAATCCTTCACATACTACTTCCTTTACACGTGACCAAAGTTACATGGCCTCTAAAGAGATTTGATTTTTAGTTTAACTGTTTGGTTAATTGTTCTGGTTGCCCATGGAAGGCATAACAGACGTCTTCAGTACCTCAAATGCACTAAACCTTTTCCTCATTTCCTCTCTGGTATATGTTGCTATTGGGAAACCGTTAACGCTAAATAATCTGTACTGGTTGCCAGGCTGATGTCTTCCAGATGTTGGTCTTACTGACCATCGCATTTCTTCCAAGTGCCAGTAGTTCCTTGATTTTAAGGAAACATTTGCCATGGCAAACTATTTTGGAGCAAGAGAAATGAAACCTTCAACCACTTCAGGTTTTTCATTTTTGATTGTCCCTGTAATTAGGAATTGTAAGTAGCTCTGGATCATCTGAAAGTTTTAAGGGTAAAAGTCCTGATGTGTTGCTTGTTGTCTCATCAGAAGTCCAAAGGAGTTACTCAATAGAAGAGGATTAAGTTTTATTTTGAGTTAAATGTATTTAAATGTATAGATTTACATGTCATATGGAATTAAGTCATTTTAGTACCCATTTGGATGTGTTTAGTGCATGTTATACAGTGGTCTAAGTGTGAATCCATTTTAGGCATCCTGTTCTGCAGGGCTTTTCTGGAAATTCCAATCAGCTGGTTCATATCTGATTTACCTGCTGTTCACTTCTGCTCAACGATGTGTAGATGAAAGAAAACTGTACAAAAAGACACTCACAACATTGTATATTCTGTATAATGTCGTTGACGGCTGGTCTGAGCCTTTTAAATCAGGCCCATGTAGTGTAAAACTACTCCAAAAACCCCTCCTTGCTATTCTTTGGCTGAATTAGACTTTTTCTTACTGGCACAAAAACAAATGTGATGGTAATTATGTAGATTTATGAGGAGCCCTCCCTCTGCTCTGATTGCATGCTGCCATAAAATTAGCAAGAAGAAACAATGGCTTGTTCATTTTCTGCTTTAAATGAAGAAATCAAGCATAAAAATGCTCTGTTTAATGACCCACACCAGTGTCTGTCAGGCTTGAACAGCACAATTAGCACTTTCTTTAGTCTAAGAGAACATTCATCTTCTCTCCAGCAAGCTTTTTGTCAATAGACAAACCACCTCAAGACCTAATGAAGCTTGTGGAATAGATTTGTCTTTTAAAGCGGTTCTGTAAGATACAGTTGTGAGGTAAAAGTTTGTGATCCCTAAGGAATGATCTAAAATTCTGCATAAATGGCTCCACAATTGTGTTCTGAAGTACATTGAAGTCTAATAGTGATTAGAGACAAGAGACACAGAAGGACAGGTTCATTCAGCTCCTCTGGTGTTGTTTTGGCCGTTAATGTCCCATTCATGCCATTACAGTAAGCTCTGTAGATGAGGTCGTAATAGGAAACATCAAGAAAGGATTCTTGAATCTTTATTTTTGCTGTCCGATAGAGGTAGTAAAGGTAGCCCCTGGAAGTCGCTTCCCTTCTCTCCAGCACCACTTCAGGTGGAACTATCACAGATTCCCAGATGTGACAGGGACGCCACATTAGCATGCAGATTTATGCAAATGCAGTCGTACGTTTACCAGGTTTTGATTTGTGCTCCTTTTCATGTGAGACCTCGGTTATTAGAAAACAATGATAGCGATCGCTGTCATTGTGTTGTCAGGTGTTTGGAAGAGAAGTGAGGAGAGGGAAGAGGGCATGCAATCCACATGGCTGATGGAGGGATTAATGCAACACCGTCCTTCTTATAAAAACGAAGATTTCTCACCTGTCAGTTAGCAGCATGGCCCTTCACCTCTGCTGACTATAAGTGGGTTTAATCCTCACTATTATCATTTCTCCTGATTACTGTTAGAATTTTTTTCAAGTATACAAAGCAAATCAATCCAACAAAATGTTTCTTTTTCACTTTCATGCTCTATGTCTGTGTCTCTCAGGGGCTTTCTCTGTCACACACAGACACCCACACAATACACTCAAAAGGTGAAGTTACTATATTTTTGATGCCAGTTTGTCTGGAGTCACTTTTCTTGATTAAAATGTGGTTCCAAAGTAGGTCTAGACATTGTAACTTCAAATCAGTACCACACTTTTTTCAATCATTTACCTTCATTACTAATTAAAGAGTGATTATTTTTTAATATATATTTAAATGATTAATAACGGTTGTCATAGTATAATATAATAGTATTTTTAAAGATGCCATTTAAGGGAATTTAAGTGAATGATTTTTTAATCATTATGAACATACCATAGCACACAGTGCACGACAATGAAATGTGACCTCAGCATCCATGAAGGAGCAGTGGGCATCTTTGGCAACACCAATGGGGCAGTACTTGGGTATTGTACTTTGTTGAGAAGTACCGCTACTGATCCGGAACTGGCGATCTTCTCATTGCTGGGCCAACTCTCTAACCATTACGCTACCAACTGCCTCAAATTTATATATACACATTGAGTTTTTACCATAATGATCTGTCATGAGTAAGATTGGCTTGCTGAGAGGTTCTAACCCTATCCATTACTGTGTATCATCAATATGTTTTTTTAAAGAATTTTCATGGAAATTGTTGCCAAGTGGTAGGACACTCACCTATAGCCTAAGAAGTTTAAATCCAGCTCTGTCCTGCTTCCAGCACAACTACCACTGAGCAAGACTCTTAACCCCAGGACGCTATATTTGCTTGCAGTGAGGGACTGTGGTCTCTGCCATGCGGATAGTCCTACTCCCTCACTCCCTCGTGATAAGAACCCCTTAAAATAACCTCTTAAAATACTGCCATTATTCAAACCTCTCAGTAAAATAAAATATTAATAATGAATGAATACAAAAAAGTATAAAGATCAAATGAATAAAATAGACAAGTAAATAAGTAAATCAGCAAAAGTGGTCCACAGCAGCAAAGCCTTTAAAAGCTGACAAACCATGCAAATAAATTCACATCAAGAAACCTCCTTGAAGCACATCACAAACGAATATAATGTCCCTGTAATTAGGAAATGTAATTTGCTCTGGATAAAAGCATGTGCAAAATGCAATGAATCACAATTTATGCTGATAAACACATCTTATTGTCATGTGTTTTCAAGGAATTCACACCTAAAAGTTG
Source organism: Distichodus sexfasciatus (assembly GCA_032718565.1). Lineage (NCBI taxonomy): Eukaryota > Metazoa > Chordata > Actinopteri > Characiformes > Distichodontidae > Distichodus > Distichodus sexfasciatus. The sequence goes on from JAVGVS010000006.1 coordinate 2,968,018, forward strand.
TGATTTGGACAAAAAATAAATTTGTGCATTTAGCAGACACTCTTTTCCATAGTTTCTTACATTGAGTAATTACAAGGACTATCTTCCTGGAGCAATTTTAGGGTTTAGGGTCTTGCTCCGGAGTCCAGTGGTGGTAATTCAGGCAATAAGATAAAGCTGTGCCTATAAAACATGAATGAATATTTGAGTGTAAAATGTGCATTTCTCTCTACTTTGTGCTCATACAGATGAACTAATGAGGTGTTAATGGATGAATAAATGAAGTCTCACTTGAGGACACAATGCACCAGTCAGAGGGTTTGCCATTTTCCCCCAATATAATCCTCTCTAATTAGTCCCAGATAAGGGATTAATAATGCAGCGATGCAAAAAGGCCCTTTGTTATACTTCAGCAATGGCAGCAAGAGAGAAGCCCTGTTTCCACTCTCCTCCTTCTTCTTCCTTCCTCTTCCTCTGTGCTCCCACTCTGTTTATAGCTTTTTTAGATCTGCTGTTTTTGCCTCACCATCATTGTGCGACTTATTGCCCCCCACACACTGCTCAAACAGCTGTTATTATCTGTGTTCCTCCTATTCTTCTTCCTGACACACTTTCACATACCAGCTTGCTGATCCTGCCCTCTTCTGTATACCTCCATCTACTCCATAATGTCTTCTCTCTCTCTCTGTCTTTATTCCCTCCCTCCTTTTCCCTTGTGCCCATCCCATTGTCTATTAGTGTCCCATTCATTGTCTGCCAAGCATCTCTCTTTTCCCTTTCTCTCATATTTGTTCTCTCTGTCTGTCTCTCCAGCAGTGTTTCTACAGAGGCCAAAATGCTTTTATCTAAAGAGGTTGGATGGAAAATAATGAACAAAATCCACCATTTAAATAGTTTTTCCATATATTTTTGATCTATCTATCTATCTATCTATCTATCTATCTATCTATCTATCTATCTATCTATCTATCTATCTATCTATCTATCTATCTATCTCTCTCTCACACACACACACACACACACACACACACACACACACACATGGACAGTCTTGTATTACTATCTTTGTGAGGTCCTTCCATAGACTCCCATAATGACTAGATGTATATAATTTTACACCTACACCTAATCCTAACCCTAACCTTAACCTCAGTAACCAAAAGCACATCTTTTACCTCTTTTAGTTTCTCAAATAAAACAAGCACATTTTCTATAAAGTCATTTTTCCTCATGGGGACCTCTCAAATGTCCCCACAATAGCCAAAATAATAGATAAAAGTGATTTTAGGGGACAAAAGGTCCCCACAATGCGATAAATACATGGCCACACACACACACAGGCAAACACAAACACACATACAGACTCTATCTGCCTCTCTCTTTCTCTTCCCAGCTTGAGTTAAACACAATATGATAAATAACACAGAAACGTCCCATCATACCCTAGTCTTTTTCATTTCAGTCATATCAGTTGGTATCAATCATCTTAACATCATGTGTGCCGTGAGCAGTGACACACATTCATACTGTGCATTTACATTCACACAGTGTGTATTCTGTCATCTTGTTGTTCTGTCCATTCAGTATGATGGAGCACTGCAAAAACATTTGCTTCCATTTGAGGACGTGTCATCAATTAAAAAAAGCAGTGTGCAGGACAAGATTTTTGTGCAACAGAAAGAAATACTGCAATTGACTTTTGTGAAATATATTTCTTTACAGTTCTATTCACCTGTTTAACTGATTCACAATGGCCGATGCCAATTCTTGCAAGTGAGATGATGGACAAGTGGGCAAGGTGTTTACAGTAGAGGCTGAGATGGATTATGAGGCTGGTTTGACACCTAAATCAGCAGAAAACCATATAGTATAAATGCTGTTATAGTTAAGGGTGTATTCACACCAGGAAAGTCTGTTAGTTCACTTGCTTTGGTCCGGACCAAATAAAATGTTTGTTTTTTCTTTGGTGTGGTTTGCTTCCGCATTGTAGACCTTGCAAATGGACCAGAATTTGTAAACTAAACCTTGTGTGTTAAGGTCATTTAACCATTGGACAGAAACACGTGGGGCGGGGTAAAGTGGGAAGCCCAAACGGAAAGTACACAATCATGGAGATTTTGTGTGCTGTTCTCTTTGCCCTTATAGCGATATGGTTTATACAGTTACATAGGTTTGCAGAAATGTTTGAGAGCATCAAGAGTGTTTGATGCAGCGCCACTTTTACAATATGATGTTAGTAATTCTGCAATGCCGAAGGCGACTGCGAAGGAACGCTGTCCTCTGAGCTCCACGCTAACCCACGGCTCGTTTCTGGCTATACACATGCGTGTACCGAGCCGAGACCACCTCTTCAGCTGGGTCTCGGTACGATTGTTTGGTCCGCACCTGAGTTCGGGTGCTTGTATTCACACCTGCGCAAAAGGTCCGAACCAAGGGAAGAAATAAACTTGGGTTCATTTAACGCGAACTAAACAAGGCACATGTGAATTCACCCTTAGATTTACATTTCTGGGGCAAGCCTTTTTCTTCCTTAAGGGATTTCCTCTACTGTTAATTATTCTATCAAATTTACTTACTTTTCACTTTTGGAGAAACTTCCTCTTCATGTTTTGATCATAGAAGCAAAACCTTCCAGGCAGAAGATTTATAACTAGCTGTACAGCGTGACACACAGTCAGTAACTGCAGATAAAACGTGTCAAAGTCATTAAAAGAACTGGACCTTGTGAGCGACCTGGTGGGAAAATGGCATCATGACTCAGAGCTCATTTGCAATATCTTACCTCCTGTTAAATCTTTTGTGAGAGTTAAGAATACTGATGGCCACACTGAGTCAGATGGAATTTGGTAAGAGTGTAACTGAATGTAAGTCATCGTTCAGAAAAATATCATTCAAAGTCAAAGTAAACATTATTGTCATCTCTGCTACAGTATATATTGTAATTATAACACATATGGGAAAAAATTAGAGTTTTTGACTCATTTCAAGTTCTAAAACTCGACCATACCATGCTCCACCCTGGTAGATGTGCCTTGATGAAGAATTCAACTCAAATTTCACACACTTGTTTCAAATCATTGGTCTGCTTGATGATTTGCATTAGGTCAGTTACCTCTGTGCTGGAACGTTATACTGTAGTAAGGGTACAGGGTGAGGAATGACTATTATAAACCACTTCACCGACTCACCAGCCGGAACCAAGAATTCAACTGTGACAAGGGATAAACAAAAATTAAGTCTCGGTGGATCTGGTGCAGCTCCATTCTGGCTCCTTTGGGAGATTCATTTATTTATCAGTCTGCTGAGTGCCTGGTCTTCCCCTGAGCTCTGAGTTTAGTTTAGCATGCCTGTATTGATTTTACAGAAATTGTATTCTGTGTTCATCCAGGCTCTTCCTCTCTGCAAATTAACACTCACAGAATCTCTAATGCAGATGTTTGGGAACATTACCTATGCAATGTGTTCCATTTACAGATTACTGATTACTTTATTAAAGCCAGTTTAAGAAGCATTAATAAAAAAGATTATGCAATCCATATAAATGCTCTGGATTGATTCCAAGGTTTGTTTTTTGTTTTTGTACTCATGATTTCACATCTGTTGAAATCTTGTTAATTAAAAATGGTGTGTATTGATGTTGTATCCATTCACATTCTCATTAGCTTGCCTTATTAGAATCCATCCAAGAGCCAGTAAAGTATATGTAAAGTATACAGAGCCTCACTTCCAACATATTCTTAAGATTTTCCTTCAAATTGCACTAAAAAGCTGAGATGAGAGCATGGGGTCACCTTCTGCATCTTGGTTCATCTCAGTAGTTCTTCCTGGTTACCGCCACACAGCGAGTTCTGCTGTCCTCACCCTGCTTTTTAGGGGCTTGAACCCGACAATCTGTAAAGTTGCTTTGTGACAATGTCTCCTGTGAGAAATTTAAGTTAAGTTTAACCAGTTAAGTTGGTGACCATATAAAGCTAAATGGAATAAACTAATAGGAAGCAATGTTCTTCTACCCCTAAGCTCTAGGGAGGGATCTTTCTCTACCCCTCTCAACGTAACCTTCTCACCTCTCCTCATTGTGTATTTACCACAGAAACCTGCTGTGTATTATTTATTCATGAACACCCTGAATGAGTTTTCACACACGAGCACCGACCATGAGGCCTAAGGACTTTCAAAAATTAAGCAATTCTCAGTGTCTAGTAGCATCATTGGCAGTTTAGAAGCTGTGTTTATTTAACCCAGACGCTAAAATAATAAAACATTTATTTCAATTATTGAAATGGACCATTTGCAGTGATTGGACAGCAGCGGCAGGCCGGGCAGGAGAGCCAGAGGCGGTTGACTGCCAGCGTGAGTAAGCATAATTTGGGTAATTCCATGAGGCAGTGGCAGTATAAACAGACAATGTAATACAGCAGAAATCCATAATTATATCTTCTGGTAAACAGGCAGAGAGACTTCAAGAGATTTAGCAAATAGACAAGAGGACACAAAAATGTGTGTGCTTTTGTGTGATTGTTGTATTGTATTGCTTACAAAACTCTATTTTTCTTGGGTGTGTGCATTTGCGTGTGTGTGTGCGATTGCTATATTATTTGCTCTGTGGGCAAATTTCTCTCTCTCTCTCTTACTTGCAGAAACAGCATGAAGTGTGAAAGTTCGAAGTTGGGGACATTGGGTAGGTTTTCTTCCCTAAGAGAGTCTTTCTCCCCACCCAGGTGTCACCGTGAGGCTGATGGGAGCCGAGCTGCTGTATATGAAGCTCTGGTGAATTTAATCAGTGTCTCACCTCAGCTGCTCCTGAGAAACAAGACACAGAATCTATTTCTCTATCTGAAAAATAATATTCCATTTTAGCTGCAGTTCCTCACAGTTTGGTAAAGCGACTGATATGTATCTATAACTATAGGCATCTCTCCCCGTGTTTGCGTGGGTATTCTCTGGGTGCTCCGGTTTCCTCCCACAATCCAAAGGCATGCATATAGGTTAATTGGTGACTCTAAATTGGCCCCATAAGGTGTGACTGCGAGTGTGTGTCCTGCGATGTGTTGGTGCCTGCCCAGGGCTGTTCCCGGCTTGCGCCCGTAAGTTCCCGGGATAGGCTCCGGTCCCCCCGCGACTCCGACTGGGATTGAGCGATTCAGAAAATGAATGAATGAATGAATGAACTATAGGCATATGCTAACTGCCTACTTTAGCACCTCTGCTTTTCTCTCTGCATTTTTTTATCTCAAGGTTTAAAATGTATATTCTGACTAGTAAAAATGTATTTTATTAAAATGATTAAAATATGTTATATGCATGTTATGTTATGACTATATTATGTTATGATTAGTAAAAATGTGTTTTATCTTATAACTAGTAACAATGTATTTTATTGAAATGATTAAACAAGATGATTACTAACATGTATTGGAGATTGCTAGCACAATCTCTTCTGAATATACAGGCCATTAATATCAAAGTCAAGCTCAAAGTAAACTTAATGGTCATCTCTGCTATATACTGTACAAGTACACAGAGAGACGAGACGAGACAACATGGCTCCAGTTTTAACAGTGCAAAGAACAACAGAACAAATAAAGCACATGGAATAAGCAATATATAAGTAGAATATAAAATATAGACTTTAAACTAGAAGTAGGAAGAGAGACAATTAGGTTACATGAGGTATACAGCCTACAATTATGGTTTTAGAGTTGTCTTTACACTGGATGTGCGTAAGATCTAAAACAGTTTCAAGATGAAAAATTCTACAGACAGTTTATTAAATAAAACAGTATGATTAACAGTGATTTAGCATGTGCAAACATTGTAACAGCAGTGAAATGGAGAACTGCAATCTATGTACAAAACTTATCATATCATCAGTAATAATGGTACTATTACCGTACTATTGTGCCTTTTGGGGTGTATCTGTGTTTATTGAACATGTGAAAAATTTTCTCGCGGCGCATTGCTCTGTCATTGAGTCAACCAGCCCAACTTCCGACTCTGCTCGGCATCACTGTGAGTACTCTCAGTACTCGGTTTATCTCCCTGATAGAGTGTGTGTCTGTTAGAACGTGGATTCTTGTGGGAATCCTAGCTCTTCGTGTAAGAGAGTTCTTAGAGCAAATCGCATGGCAATCCTACCTACTCGTGTTCTCAGCCGCATTTGGGTTAACCACCACGCTACGCGGGCTACTGGCTAACGTGTAGCAGTCTGTTATATCCTAACCAGATCACTGGCAGACTGTGAGCATTCGGCATTCGGGTCAAATCCTAATCAGATCCCTGACCGAATCGTTTAGCAATCTGTTATATCCTCACCTGATCACTGGCAGACCGCGAGCGTCTGGCTTTCTGTTCACATCCTCATCAGATCCCTGACATTGCCCAGGTGCTAGCCATGTTAGCATGCCCACACACCAGTACCAGTACACACATCCCATGGTGCATTTATAAAGAAATACAACAAAAGAGAGAACAAAAATTAAAGTATCTATCTAAATTACAGTAAAAGGAAGGGCTTTGTCAGAAAGCTTCACAGTGATAGCCACTTCAATTGTAAATTCCTGTAAAATTGTTCAATTGTAAAATTCCTTGTTAAATGTCAAATTTACACAGGTTTGCTCTATTCAGAGAGTGGCTTAAGGCACTAATAGATATGGAAACCCACCAACTACACTGTAAGCACTGAGGTGAACGAGTAAGAGCAAATACAGCATCTACAGGGCGATTCACTCTCCCTCACTCCCTCAAAGTTCAGTGTCAGGGAACAGGAGGGTGATCTCTCAACACTGCAGCTGTTGATAAGAGCGCTCTCTGTTCCTCTCTAAATCTCTAAACACTGAACACTCAAAAAAGGCCATCAGCTGAAGGGTGGGTATTAATGAGTTTGGCATACCACAGATACTCAGGGGATCGCTAAAAATAAGTATAAGAATGGAGGATGTGGAGAGCCAATCAGTGAATGTCCTGTGTCATAATTATAATAAAGAATATTTTAAAATAAGCAGGGTTAAAAATAAAAAGGGTTAAAAGGTGGGTGATTTTGTCTTGACTCGGCAGACATGATTTTTAGAAATTTTAGACAGTCTGGTCTAATCTAACAAAATAAACGCTGCTAAGCATAGACCAAAGCGATGCAGGAATTTCAGTGTTTTGTGAATGTGAATGTGTGTGAATGTGTGTCAAAGCCTAGAACGCAAAACTATTAAAAAACCTCTGTTTAGATGTGCTTTTGCAGTACTAGGAATAGTAAGTAATAAGATCTCTACGAATTCAAATATTTGAGTAATATTTATCTTTCTCATAAATATCACATAATATTTATGTGATAACAACTTTATTATAAAGCACTGTTTATTATGAGAATGTATAAATATGTGTAATGCAAAGCAGGATATAAATACACTACTTCATTATATAACTACTGCAGTTTAGTTTTTTAAAGTTGCTAGTTGTGAGTTTTTGGATGTTTCTATAAACCTTAAAACAGCAAGGCCCAGATGGATATAACGCCATTCAGGTCAGAATTGTTGCCCTGTGGATCCCTGGACACTTGACGATAAGCCAAAATGGCCAAGAAAGTCAGACTCTGAGGGGAACTGACAGACGTACGCATGACAGCTACAGTAAACATTAATGAATCGGCCACAGCATAGGCTACAATAAGTCGCTTTCAGTTAGCCATGTTTCACCACTGCTGTCCCCAAAGGAGTTCTAATTAGAGAAACACTGATGACTGTGTTGCTTGGGGGATGATTTCTATTGAATGAGGGCAAAATTGTCAGCTTGAAATTAATGTCATAGCGAGTCATTTGTTTAATTGGATAAAGTGGATGCAAATTTCAAGGCAAATGATGCGTGTGTCATTTTTCTAGCATTTTTTCTTATCAAATAGACAAATTTGTGCTTGTCTGCTTTCTAAGCATGAAGCTATTGCCATATCAATCATAATTTGTCTGCATAATTGATTTTAACCTCATGACTGGTTGACGGTTGATAAGAACATCTCTGAGAGTGACGGAGACGCTGATATCAGATTTAATGAGAACGAATTGTTGCTTGATAACACAAACTTGGTAATGGATGGTGGGTGGAGGGTTGAGGCGAGTCACATGACTCATCTAAGGCACTCAAGTTTCAAGAGATATGAATCATGTGTTGTTCATATCCATGATTCCTGGTGTATTTTTCCTCATCTGTTGCTGAGATTTTAATGTCCCATGGTGGCTGCGTCATGTCTGAGAACATTAACCTGATAAAAGCATTGTCCAGCACCATCTGTTTGTGTCTATAAATAATAAAAATAATTCTACATTTAATAGATATTTTGAGAATATTTGAATTGTGTAGGGGAGTGTGTATGCTTGAAATGACAAAGCATCTGACATATTGCTTAGAGACAGCTCCTGGCTTATTTAATTGGCTGTAGCTGGAGACAGCAGTGTGGGATGATGACAGAGACGCACTGAAACTGCAAATCATTGTAAAGTAAGTGGGAAAGGCTGTCCTTCACACTCACATACACACACACACACACTGCCCGATTTATAGGGTATTTATTTGTTGAAAGACTTCATACTTTACTGCATTTAAATCATAAAGACTAGCAAAATGTTCACAAAGTGTCCAAAATTCTATATTTTTCCATAAATAGATAGATGTTTGCACACATTTGCACACACATTCACACACACAGACAAACACACACTCATGTACTGCTGTCACTATGAGATATTTATTTGTGTTGACTCATGGATTACCTCAATTAAACCATAAAGAATTGACTAAATTCACAGACTTTAAAAATGGTGTGTTTCTCTATTACATAGGGTTATTTACGGTGTCCCTGAAGGCCAGAACACAACAACATTTCAGAAAATACAATAACAATTCAGAAAACACAACGACATTTCAGAAATGAAATGTGTTTTCTGAAATGTTGTTGTGTTTTCTGTCATGTTGCTGTGTTTTCTGAAATGTCGTGTTTTCTGAAATGTTGTGTTTTGACCTTCTGGGCCACCGTACTTATTGGTTGTAAATAGATGAATATGCACGCATATACGCACACACACACACCACAATCTTCACTCAGTGCATCTGGTATTCTGTCACTTCATCACTATCCTACGGCCTTTCCTTATCACTTCATCACTATCCTACCATTCCTTATCACAGTTTCCATTGTTACCATCTATCTCTCTCTCTCTCTCTCCCTCCCTCCCTTCCCCCCCTCCCTCCCTCTCTCTGCTCCAGCCACTCCCTGTCTCCTTCCCTTTTTTAAACAGTGTACTCTACTTTATTTTTATTCAAGGGCTCATGTTTTGCCCTCTCTCCATCTTCATAACTGACTGAGCAGATAATTAGGGTGCAGAAGAGCTTCTGTTGAATAAATCACCTCCCCTGCACTACATTAATGAGATATTGGGGAGGGGGTGTGTTAGACAACCTCTGGAAAGATCAGCATAAACCAACATCAATTTCCAGGTATTTCCTTTTTGATGCAGGTTAAGAGAACACCTAGATCCGATATGAACACAGCTGGAATTGTTACAAAACACAGTTAAGGGTCTCAGTTCCAAAGTAAAATGAGAAAATGATTTTTAACAGACCAACTTGTTTTATTATTACGTAAATCTTTTATGTTCTTAATTTCAGACATCGTACCTATCCCTAAACAATTGCAGTATACTAGCATAGATGTGAAGATGGGTCATGATAGTTACTTGCAGGTTACCAGTTTTGTGAATTTGTGAGTGATTGTCATTGTGAACGTGCCACAGCACAACAGAGGACACACTGCACCACAAAAAAATGTGATCTCTGTATTTGACCTATTTGTGAAGGAGCAGTGAGCTGCTTTATCGGCAGCGCCCAGGGAACAGTGCTTGTGGATGGTACCTATACCCGTCCGGGACTTCAACCGGCGACCTTCCAATCACAGGGTGAACTCCCTAACCATTACGATACCAACTGTCCCAGTTGTTGGCTTGCCAGCAAAACCATCATGAAGGTGCCCAAAACAAAGTTTATGCTGTTCAAACATGGAATGGTTCTTTTAAGTACCAGCTAAGACCAATTAGCTGGGCCTGTCCATTTTTCATTGGCAACAAAACATATGCACTGTACATTCATCAGTGTCAAACTGCTAAATTGAGCGGCAGTGGAGGTTAAGATCTTCACATGGTGTTGAGTTCCTAGAGGGAGTTAATTGAAAACTGGTGATTTTCCTGTGCACAGTCTACACCAGACACACTCCCTCCACCCACATCCCTTTTGTCCGCTTGTCAAGAGCAGATAGTAAACACAAAGCTCGATCATTAGCCCTCAGTGGAGCACACGTGCTGTGTCGGAGATTTCTCAGAAGCTACAAGCCCACTGCAGCTCGTAAATATCAGTGCTGCTATTGCTATGCGGTTGACGTCAACCTTCAAACCTCTGAGGAGATATTCAGGAGGGAGATTTGTCATGTTTAATCAGATGCATCCAGAAGCTTCCCCAATAAGAACCATTTACTTACTTTTTAATAAGAGAGCATGCAACATTTCTGTTACATTAAAAACAGTTGGCAGATGCTTGTATAAAGAGTGACTTGTCTGTGCTAATTTACAGGAATAGTCTCAATGGAGAAACCTGGTGTTAAAAGTCTTGATCAGGGACTTGGAGCTTGCAGTCTGTTGGTTTAAAGCCATTTTTGCTACCACTAGGCACCATCGTTAGAATTCTTCATTTCATATCAGAAACAGTTGTTTTCAACCATCATATGTGACTGAGTTATAGTTTGCAAGGTAAAATGGGGTTGCAGACCAAAACAGGTTAAAGTAAATTAAAGTGAGTGATTGTCATTGTGAACACAGCACACAGTGCACCACAATGAAATGTGACCTCTGCATTTGACCCAGCTGTGAAGGAGCAGTGGGTAGCTCATGGGGAGCATCCGGGGAGTAGTACTTGAGCTCATGAGTACTTCAGTGGTGGGAACTGAACCAGTGACCCTCCAATCACAGGGCCAACTTGCTAACCGTTACACTACTAACTTTACCAGCAGTAAGAACCAGCGGTCTAGTGGTAGGAGCCTCACCTACAAACCAAAAGGTTATGGATTGGTGTTTGGCCCGGTCTTCCATGCAGGACTACCACCACCATTGAGCCTCACACACACTGTAAAAAAAATATCGTAAAAAAACGGTAAAAAGTCTGGCAGCAAAGTTGTCAAACAGTTACCGTTAAATTACGGTTAAATACCAAATATTATTTGTCAGTAAACTGCTGTAAAAATTACAGCCATTCTCTGTATTTTGTGCTGTGATTTTACAGCCCAATTTTGGTAGATTTACAGATTTACACCATCATAAAACATCTTTAAAAAGGTATAAAAATAACAAAATGCTGTAAAAATGAACTTGGATTTCCACAATTTAATGTTTGACATTTGTTAAACTACAGTATAGTACCGTTTTTAAACAAAAATGTTCTATTTATTCATGGTATATAATAGTCAAGATACAGATTTCTACCCTTAAAACAAAGCAAAATCATATAAATTTACATATACTTTACTATTTAAAGACTTTTTAAAAACAGTTACCTCATTGTTTATCTACAATATCTCATTGTTATAATACAGAACACTACCAGTAAAACATAGCAAAGAAGTATAAATTTACATGCAGTTGTTATATAAAAGTCTATGGCTTAAGACTTTGAGACCTGAGTATGGGAACCCCTGGGTTAGTACAAAAGCACAACAAGAATACAATGAATCTTGATTTTTTAAATTTTATTTAGAACTTGCACCAACAAACATAACAACTGAATATTATGTCCACAAACTCAAAACACAGGTAACAAGTCACAGAAACAGTGAACATGTTAGCACAGTACAGTATTCATTTAAGCACATACCTTAATACATTGTAAATTAAGTAATCGATAAAATAATGACAAAATAGCTTTTCTACCAATAAATTTAGCTTAGAGAAGACGGTTCCAAGTCTGAGCTGTAACTGCTGATAAAGGAGCTTTCATGTAGCACTGAACTGCTGGTCTGAATACTTACATAAATGTACAATTTCAGTTTTGAATAAGAGATTCAAACTAATTTTTTAAAAATTAAAATTACATGAAAGGGGTCCGAATGTATCATGATGTAGCTATGTATGGCATTAAAACGCAAAAACAAGATCAAAACTAAATCTTGAAACATCAGTTCTGAGCCACATTCTTAAAACCATTTTCTACATCCTTTGCATCCCACTGCCATTCATGACTGATACTGCACAGTATTAAGCCAAATGCTGCTGTAGCTTAAGTGTGAATCAGAATATGCTGGAGAGATACATCATGGACATGGATTTTTTTTAAATTTACAATTGCAAACTGCTATCACTACTAGCTTGTTACGTAGGAACGTTTTACTGCTTGGCTTCTGAAGTTCAGACCACAGTGTGCCAGTAAAATGGAAAGGATGTTCAACAACTTAAAAAGTTGCAACACATTCTATGCAAGCCTATCAAATATCTTAAAGATGCAGTTGTTTACTGTTACTGTGCTCTTCTGTCTCTGTTAGACTTCATTTACTCACCATGAGCAGTTAATTTATTTGTAGTTTTTCAGAAACTTTCAGAAATATGTCCATTTTAAGAGGGTTGGTATAAAGGTGAAGCCTCCTTAAGTCTTGTTCTTGGAAAATTCAGGCCACTTTCTTCAATAACATTTTAAGCCACTATGAAGACACTGGCAATCTGTGAAAAAATATAACCAGGCATTGTATATTAGAGCAGAGAGTAGCCAGTCATAAAAATATGCACACTATATTTCTAAAGCACCGTGATTTGTTTTTAGCATGAACATTATTATAGTACATAGTCTGTCTTGTATCATTGTCATTGTTATTATTGTTTATTAGTATCTGTACCTAGATTTTGACTGAATGTTTGAATGACTGACTATTTAGTTGTAGCTATTCTGTAACTCAAACACTGATATTCAACAGCTTAGTGAATGCGGGTCAAGTTCCTTGATAGACGTATAACACAATAACAACAAAAAAACCTTCCAAACATATTTCTGAGCCTTCCTACTTGCATTACCTTAGTTATTCAATTTTCTAATGTTAAGCAAAAATACATGATTACCAAAGACTTTTTTTTAAGTAATTCTCTTAAGACAAGATGGGGAATACAGCTAAACCCATCCTTGATGCCTGGATTTTAATAAAATTTGACAAACCGAGAACATCACAAAAAGGGATAATGCTTTAGGAGTATTTCAAACGATTGACATATTTTTGTTAAAGAAATCCAACATTTCATATTTAAATCAGACAGTGATACTTAGCTAGTATGTTGAAGTTTAATATGCTGTATGTTAGCAAGTTCATGCTGCTAGTTTAGCTGCTGAATTTATAAAATGCTAACCATTACAAATAAAGGAGTTCACGTTTCTATTTCACAATCCATGCGTTCACTTAGCCCCGACTATCAATTCTTACACGCAGAAAAAAATTTAATTGGCTAAGATCTTTAGCTGTAATAAACTAACTTCGATCCGAGACTGCATTGTCCTGCTGTTGTTTAAGAGGCTGCTAACGGTAGCATGATACAAATAATACCACGCGATTACAAAAGCAATTGGTGTGTTCCTACCAAAAGACAGTGTATAAAAAGTACAGTGAAGCAGGACATTACCTTCCTCCATCGCGGAATGCTGATAGTAAGCGAGACACGTAACCTCTGCAGCCAGATTCCTGAGTCAAGACGCATGCCGCGAGCGAGGCTCCTCCTGGCGCCAGCAGAGATTCAAACGATTTAACATCGGGCGTGACTGGCTGAATAGTCGCGAAAAGCTTTCAAGGGGAAATCATCTCGGCCCAATCTGAAATATTGCAGCTCTAGTTCTTAGTTTGACTCACAAATAACTACAGTAGGAGAAGTTTACCTGTGCACGTGATCGAACGTCGGGCAAAGCGCTGAAAAGAAAACGCTCCTCACAAGGCGATCGCTGTTATATTACGAGATAAAAAAGTCATAATTATGAGATAAAAAGCTCTAAAATTATGAGATAAAAACTTGGAAATTATGAGAAAAAAGTCGAAATTATGAGATAAAACTCGAAAATTATGAGATAAAAAAACTCCTAAATTATGAGATAAAAAAGTCATAATTATACATAAAAAAGTCATAATTATGAGATAAAAAACTCTACATTACGAGATAAAAAGTTTAAATTATGAGATAAAAACTGAAATTATGAGATAAAAAGTCATAATTATGAGATAAAAACTTGAAATTACAAGATAAAAAGTCAAAATTATGAGATAAAAAACTCGAAATTATGAGATAAAAAACTCCTAAATTATGAGATAAGTCATAATTATGAGATAAAACCTCGAAATTATGAGATAAAAAGTCATAATTATGAGATAAAACTCAAAATTATGAGATAAACACTGAAATTATGAGATAAAAAGTCATAATAATTATGAGATAAAAAGTCATAATTATGAGATAAAAAGTCGAAATTATGAGATAAAAACTCGAAATTATGAGATAAAAAGTCATAATTATGAGATAAAAACTTGAAATTATGAGAAAAAGTCGAAATTATGAGATAAAAACTCGAAATTATGAGATAAAAAGTCATAATTATGAGATAAAAACTTGAAATTATGAGAAAAAGTCGAAATTATGAGAAAAAGTCGAAATTATGAGAATAAAAATTCGAAATTATGAGATAAAAAGTCATAATTATGAGATAAAAAGTCATAATTATGAGATAAAAACTTGAAATTATGAGATGAAAAAGTCAAAATTATGAGAAAAAGTCGAAATTATGAGATAAAAAGTCATAATTATGAGATAAAAATCCGAAATTATGAGAAAGGAAGTGCGCATGCGCAACTTGCCAAAGGTTTTTTTTTACTTTCAGCAAGTGTCTTATCAAGTGATCAGATAGTTATCAGATGGTAGCAATTTTATTGGACATTTCTGTCTCATACTATAGTTTTTTGAGATTTTAGTATATGATGGTTACCTTGGATTTACAGCAAATGCAAGTTTCTAAGGCCATAATGCTCTGTATTATATGATACGGCATGTGCATGTTATTAGAAAAGACAGACTACTGTGTTGTGTTTTTTTAACAGCAATGTATCATAATTTTACATTCTAAATAATTTAAGAACAGCACAGCCATGTGAAAAACTGTAGATTTTTATAATGTAAAATTACAGATTTTTATCATAATTTTACAGAACATATATTTAACAATCCAGATTTGCTGTATTTTACAGGTATATTCTCGTAAAATGAAAAATATGGCAACAATCTATTTTTTTCAATGGTAAATTGCCGTAAAAAACTTTTATTTTTTATAGTGCATCACTGCCCCAACAATCTTGTAAATATCATGTCCAAACTCTTTGTCCAAACAATGTCCAAAGGTCTTCAACAAAGTCCAAATTTGCATAATCCTTGTCTGCAGTCACTCAGGCTTAGCAGTCCTGTTCAAGGATCGTTGTGAGGGTCATAGAGTTTGAGGATGGTGGAATTTCTGGATTGGAGCACCTGGAGCCTGTATGCTTCCCAATTTCCTCCCTACTTTATCAAAGCTGCCAAAAGATTGTTTAAAAAAAACAACAACAAAATCTCCTAATTATCCCCATCACCCAGAGCTCTCAGTGCTGCTGCATGGCGTGTTAATTGCTTGGCCAAATGAGCTCCTTCATCACCTCTGATGTTTTTAATGGCAGCGATTTTGGCTGCCTGCCCACAACACAGCCATATGCAAACTACAGGACACAAACTGACTTACTGTGTGGTTTACATGCCCTGTATTTTTCACCACATTTAGTGTCAATATTATCGAATAAATATCACACCATTCACAAATATATTTCTTGATTCAGCAACAAATGTAACAAGATTCACAAAGATAATTTATAACTTACAAATAAATGTACCACCATTCACAAATGCATTTCTCGACTCAAAAAAATGTTACACGATGCACAAATGTCAGTGCAGTTACATTTATTCACAAACTGATAAACCTGCATTTACAAACCACCGTATATATTTGTGAAGACCCCTACATTTATTTGTGAATTTTTGAGACTTCCCTGACAGATACATTCTTCATTAAGCATGCCGGATATAGTGTTTGCAGATCCAGTGGATATCAGCTGTGTCTTAATTGGGACCTTAATAAGACAGAAGAAATAAAGTTGAAATAAGGTTTAAATCTATTTACATTTTATTATCTTTATCTTTATCTTTATTACTTTTTCTGATATTTCTATACAAATGTATAATTAATTCAACGTTGTTTTTAAACAGTTGTTTTCCTACTCGTTCAGCCTGGACAGAGCAGCAGCCGTTGTGATGTCCAGCACGTCACTGTCTGATGAGGGGAGATGATTACATGCCAGCTCAGCTGGTTAAGTAGCTAATGGGCTGTTCTTGCATGTTTCTCTGTGAGGATACAGCCATTACAGATCTCTCTCCATCACTCTCACTTTCTCTCCATCTCTCTCTCTGTCAGACTTGTTTTATTTGATGTCTTGTTTGGAGATGAATGCAATTACGCACTCATCCCTTTTCCATAGGAGGAGCAATCATGTCTTGTTTTGCCTCGCCCCCTGTTTTAGAAGTGCATTCGGGCTCCTGCCTGTCAGCTCGTCTTGCTCTTGGCAGAGATGCATTACACTGACTGCATGTAAGATGACCCTGCTGCAGAAAATACTGTAGTTTGCAGATGATGCCCTACTTATAGGCCCTATCATGCCTTCAATTAGCCATATGTTATAGGACTTTTTGTTTGCAATTAGCTACTTACAATAACTAAGAAATAGGTCGGTAGAAACGCAGTTTATAAAGCTATACTGTAACAAATTTCTGTAGTTTTCACAGCATTGTTACTGTATAATGAACAAATCCTTACTGTAGAACGTATACAGCATGTTGCTGTAGATTTCACGGTATCCTTGTTACAGTGTATACACTCAGCAGCTTTTCAAAAATCTTCCTCAGACAAAAATTATGCATTTTGCTCACACTGTCAGTAAAATGTGGATGATCAGTGAAGAGGTGCATCTTTAAAAGATTAACAAGCGGACAAGCGAAAGGAGGTCAAAAGCATCACCTATTGCTTTGTAGGTGTAGAATTCAATGTAATCATAGTGTGTCAATAATACACTTTGCATTCCATAAATAATGTGCTGTAGTTATAACTGCAAATATAGTAAATACTTATTAGTCAGAAATAATTTCACATACAGAAGAATGAATATACTTAAAGGCCTAAAAGGAAGATTATCGATGTGGTGTGAAGGGACATGCTGGTAGTGAGTATGAAAGATTTAGAGGACAGTTAGAAGTGGCAACTCCTAACGAGAAAAGCCCAAAGAAGAAGAATTCAGTTTGGTGCTATGGTAGATCGAGCGGTGGTGGACTAATGGCAGGATTCTCACCTACAGACCAAGAGGGAACAGATTCAAATCCTGCCATTAGAGAATCCCAACAATAAGGCACTGAGGAGGGTCCTTAAACCCAAGTTCCTCCTGGGAGACTGTCCCTATAATTAGGAAATGTAAGTCACTTTGAGTAAGAACATGTGGTAAATGGTAGCAATATTTGTCTCTGTCTCTGCACTACCTTAATCCTATGGAATACAATACGAATCACATGATATTTGTAGAACATTCTGGAAAAAATGCCATTTTATTCTAATAATTGTAATAACTGTATTTCTTTGCTCTCCCTATTGGAGTTCTCTCCATACTTAATATGACAAATTGAACATGTTGGGCCAACAAGTAGAGCCATCAAATCCACGGTACAGGCATGTTGGATTGGTGTGAGAGAGGGAAAACAGGATGCTGGGGGACAGAGGGAAGGCCATTTCTCTTCCCCTGGAGCAAATTCATTCAGAGCATGAATGTTCATGGCCACATTTCACATGCGGTTGTTTTTCCCCTAAGTGAACAAAAGGATCTTGGCAGCAGTGGGGAACATCCTTCTTTGGTTATGACCTTGGGACCTTACAGTAAGATATCTGTAACATTTTTTGAGACTCGTCTCCTGCTTTATTTCTGTGCATTATTCAAACCTCTCTATCATTATTGCAATAATATTTTGAGCAATTCCTTTAGCGGTTGTTGTAATGTTGTAATGGGAGGCAGTAGATTAAAGGCTGTGTTACCTACCAGTCTATGAAACAAACCCACTCTGAAGCACCCTATGTGGCTGAGGTGTGAGATAAATCTCTTTACAGAAGCTGTCCAAACCTTTCAACCTAGACCAACACACACACACAGTATTATTTAGAGCTTCAAAAAAAACAAAAAAAAAACTACACAAGATCCTAAACATAACTTCATTAACCAAAAACAAAACTTTCACTCTTTAAGTTTCAAATAAATGCTGTAGCTTTCTATTAAAGCATAACTTCTTTATGAGGATGGGTCCTCACATACAAAAATGTCTTCATAAAGCCACACAAAATCTGACAAATCATTAGTTAATCATCTATCTTTTTGGAAACAACCAAGATCAAAACACACACACACGAACAGACACACACTCATGGACACACACGTCTCATCCATTCTGTCAAATCAGTTATAAAATAGCTTTCTAATGCAAGTGAGTGCAGAGCCTCAGAGACATCATTATCAGTGCCTAAAAAACCCCTGAAAAATCTCCTTTCTGCATTACAATGACATGAATTGCAAGGAGCCATTGTTGAAGTAACGCATTATGCTACTCAAAAATCCCAGTGTTTCAACTAATATGCAAATATGGAAACGAATTCTGTAAAGGGCCTGTTTTCCCTTAAGAAGGTTTTAGCTGTTTTGACTTCACTTTACCTCTTCCCTCTCTTCGTGCGAATCATTTTTACCTCAATTACACCTGGGAGGACCAGACACTCAACCCCTGAGCTCCAGCTTATTTTCATGCAGAGCGGAGAGCAACATCAGCACACAGGAACAGCAGAAGTGTGGATGCAGCTCTGCGTCTGTAACTCTGGCCCGCTCCCTTTCTGCAGGAGTAATCTCAGCCTTTCCCTGTGTACATCTGTTTGGAGTCAGCATCAAATGCATCGACTCCAAAGTGTTAGTCTGGACCTGGAGCTAAGTGAACACACACACACACACACACACAAACTATACATACATACACACGCTCACACACACACACACACACAAACTATACATACATACACACGCTCACACACACACACACACACACACACACAGGCCTTGGGTATCCAGTATCCCTTTAAGTAAATACTCCTATCCATCAAACATATGGTCTTTCTCCCTGCCTAAGGGGCCTTGGTAAAAGTGAAGGCAGAATCCTTTTTACCCATCAGCACCAGCGCACCCCCTTCACACACACAGTGCAGTGACTAATCTGTGTAGAAATGATGTTCAGTTTTGCTACCTCAGGCTGTGTTTGTTCCCATACTCAGCTCCACACATGCCCACACATCTTTGTCAGCCCATTTTCTGATAGAAACAAAAGGAAGACCATAACATTCTCACTCCCTAAATTGTATTGTTAGTTGTCATTTTCATCTGTTTAACTAGCTGCAGCAAGATTTCAAAGTGTCACCAAGGCTTGACATAATTTGACTTGACATAATTTGTCTCCAACCATTTTGCCTTAATTGGTTTTAAAAAAGATGACTGTATTCCTTAAAATATATTTGTATTAAAATCCTTAACAATATAATTTGCAGTTGTCAGTTCGGAGAAGTTCAGGAGGTTCCGGAAGCATTTTGTGCAGCTGGAGATGGCTCTGGAGACACTAGAAATTTCATGGTTTGAAAGCATCAAAGGGACTCAAACAGCAGAGATCTGAGCCAATCACCTTCCAGCTTTCAGCACCAGCTTGCCCAGCCTTGTCGGATTTTGTTGAGAAAATCCTGCAGCCCACGGCCCTAAGAGCTCAGCTCTGCAGCCTAACTCTCCTGCTGCTAGCTGTGGCCTTCAGCTGTCAGAAGAGAGAAAGACATTGTGCCGAATATCTGTTTCCAACCATGCATAATGACTTGCCTTGGATAAGCTTGTCTAAAGGGACAGGACAAAGACTGCTCAATCATGAAAACTGTTTTTAAAAAAATAAACATTGGGTCTCAGTTCATATAGTACCAACAGCTAGCAATGACAAAAGAAATAACATGAGCAGTCTTTTCAAATATGAAAAAATGGATTCGACAAATTGACCAGCTCTGAAACAGTCTCAATTTAAAAACGGTTAGGTCTTTGGTAATTAGAGGTTCTTGGTGCGCCAACCCATCAAGTCTTTTTCCTCTACCCCTCCAAATAAAATTATTTAGATGTTTTAACTGAAATATAGTGAGGTAAAATACTTTATCCAGAGAAGAGGAATGCATTAAAAAGTTTACTAATGAAAAATCACTTTTTATTCATTTTTTTTCTGTAGTGTGAAATAGCATCCTGTCTCATAATTTGTCCAAGAACCATTAAATATATTTGAATAAAATTGCTGGGTGGAAAATGGAACCAGACAAGCTTTCATTTATTTCAATTAGCACAAAAGCTTTAGCATGATGTGTTTGATTTAAATTGCCTTTAAATTGCCTTTGCCTGAATTCACTTTGTTCTGCTATATTGTTGTGTACTTTGTCTTTGTTGATGTGAAATGTGATGTTCAAAGTACTATGATAATCTGTATTTTTAAAAAAAATTTAAGGTCAAATTGTCAGGTTTTAACAAGGTTTTGGACGCAGGGAGTGTTTTAATTTTGAGCTTGAACAAGTTACACTCAGAAGTTCTGTCTGTTGGTTTTATCTTTGCCAAGGTGGACCGTCACGAGGGTGGTGTGACGTAAAAGGCACAGTAGCCTGTAGTAATTTTTGCCATGCTACATCACTATTTGTAAAACCCCCCAAAACAAATAAACAAAAAAACATTCCGGTGAAGGCTTCCGGTGAAGGCTGTTAAAATTAGTAGCATCTCTGATTGTGATTAGCTAGTCCCCCAACACTGTTGGCTGCGTACTTCTGTCCAAACCCAAGTTTCCAAATGCTAAACTTCTCAGGTACTTCAGGATTATGGTTCCATTTCTTCTCAAAACACCTGTCTGATTTACTCTCGCTGCATATCTATCATCACCGCCTCCGGGGAAGACATGCATCGAGACTCTGCTGCCAGAACTGCGCAGTCCCTTGCTCCTCAAGCCTTTATTTCTAGTAATTTTGATGATTATGGCTTACAGATAATGAAAACCCAAAATTCAGTGTCTCAGAAAATTAGAATATTACATAAGATCAATAAAAAAAAGGATATTTTAAACAGAAATGTCAGGCTTCTGAAAAGTATGTTCATTTCTATGCACACAATACTTGGTTGAGCCTCCTTTTGCATGAATTACTGCATCAATACGGCGTGGCATGGAGGCGATCAGCCTGTGGCACTGCTGAGCTGTAATGGAAGCCCAGGTTGCTTTGATAGGTCATCTGCATTGTTGAGTCTGGTGTCTCTCATCTTCCTCCTGACAATACCCCATAGATTCTATGCTGGCCAATCAAGCACAGTAAAACCTTGGTCAACGAACCAGCTTTTGGTACCTTTGGCAGTGTGGGCAGGTGCCAAGTCCTCCTGGAAAATGAAATCAGCATCTCCAAAAAGCTTATCAGCAGAAGGAAGCATGAAATGCTCTAAAATTTCCTGGTAGATGGCTGCGTTGACTGTGGACTTCAGAAAACACAGTGGACCAACATCAGCAGATGACATGGCACCCCAAATCATCACTGACTATGAAAACTTCACACTGGAATTCAAGCAACATGGATTCTGTGCCTCTCCACTCTTCCTCCAGACTCTGGGACCTTGATTTCCAAATGACATGCAAAATTTACTTTTATCTAAAAAGAGGACTTTAGACCACTGAGCAACAGTCCAGTTCTTTTTCTCCTCAGCCCAGGTAAGACTCTTCTGACGTTGTCTCTGGTTCAGGAGTGGCTTTTACATGAGGAATGCAACATTTGTAGCCCATGTCTAGGATTCGTCTGTGCGTAGTGGCGCTTGATGCGCTGACTCCAGCCTCAGTCAACTCCTTGTGAAGGTCCCCCAAATTCTTGAATGGATTTTGCTTGATAATCCTGCGGTTATCCCTGTTGCTGGTGCACCTTTTCCTACTACACTTTTCCTTCCACTCAACTTTCTATGAATATGCTTGGATACAGCACTCTGTGAACAACCAGCTTCTTTAGCAATGACCTATTGTGGCTTACCCTCCTTTTGGAGGGTGTCAGTGACTGTCTTCTAGACATCTGTCAAGTCAGCAGTCTTCCCCATGGTTGTGCAGCCTACTGACCCAGACTGAGAGACCAATTAAATGCTCAGGAAGTGTTTTGAGTTAATTAGCTGATTAGGGTGTGACACCCTGACTTTCCAATATTGAACTTTTTCCACAATATTCTAATTTTCTGAGACACAGAATTTTGGGTTTTCATTATCTGTAAGCCATAATCATCAAAATTACAAGAAATAAAGATTTGAAATATTTCACTCCTCATGTGTAATGAATCTATATAATATGAGTTTCACTTTCTGAACTGAGTGAAAAAAATACTGAACTTTTTCACGGTATTCTAATTTTTTGAGCAGTACCTGTAGTCCTAAAGAACTTTGGCAATAAGTCCCAACAGCTTAAGCTTGCCGTAGCCATCAGTGTGCCAGACATAGTTTGGACCACAGCTGTGGTAAACAAGCCTTCGCAGTCTTTTTCTTGATCTCAGATCAACACCTTCACCATCCAATAACTGTAGCAATACTCTCACTGTTTCTCTGTCCGTCACAATTCCATGTAACCAGTTGCTGTTCAATGAATGTGGCCACCTCGGCCATATCAGCTTTATTCTTTCGACGCCACAGCTGCTTCTTGCTTAAAATCCTCTCCAGCGGGCGTTTGCTCAGTACAATCCCATGTGAATCTGCAAGCAAATGCAGTATTTCATTCGTTGTGAAGCCACGTTTAAAATATTCCTGGATGTATTTACAATCCATAGTCAAGCCAAAAACGTCAAGTTTGGCACCACTTGCGCGCATGCGCACTTCCTTTCTCATAATTTTGAGTTTTTTATCTCATAATTTCGACTTTTTATCTCATAATTATGACTTTTTATCTCGTAATTTCGACTTTTTATCTCATAACTTAGACTTTTTATCTCATAATTATGACTTTTTATCTCGTAATTTCGACTTTTTTCGTTCGGATTTTTTTTTTCTTTTAGTGGCGGAAATGGGCTTCCATACATTGCCTTCGACTCCAGCTCTCAATACAATCTCTTTTAAGGCTTTTTTGATCCCTGTAGGTGTCGCTCCTCGCTGTCCCGCCTGAATAAGGTCCACACCACGTGGTCCTCCGTGTTCCCACAATGCTTAGTGTTTACATCTCCTTTTGACAGCGCCGTCGCGTGTCAGCTGCTTGCCTAGTAACCGGGCGCGAGACTGAGCGGCCGCGTGCATCTGCTTGTAAAGTCGGGCGTAAGTGCTTAAACCTGGCCCTGTCACTGCAGACTGAACCGAGCACTCTGAGTGGGAAAAGTGCGGATAGACACGCCAAGTTTGAACTACACCGTTTAAAAAAAAAAACCCGAGGAGGTGACAAAGCGCGACGCGTTCCGTTAGCAAGCTGGCTAACGTCCACTAAAACGCGTGAAGACTTCCGCCAGTGTTTTCACGAGTCAGCTGCTGTTCACAAACGTCTCGTTTCGCGGAAGGACCGAGTTTCCTCGCAGCCGGACGCTGGCAGGTTTGTCTCACAGACGAGTTAACTATCTACAGCCCTGCCGTTTAACTTTTAGCTTGCCATATTGTGTCTGCGTTTCAGCGCGACTCTTGTCATTAGTTTTTGTGTGTGCTTTATCTTCACTTCCTTTCTTCCCCATCCCTCCTTCCTCTCATCAACGCATTATCTCCCTCATAAGAGACGCCCAGCTCCGTATTAAACTCGTTACTAAGATTACACATTGCATTTTCGTACTTATTCCTCATAAAGACGAAGTCAAGTACTTGACTGAAAGCGTGAATGGGTGGGGCTTTGTGGCGTATGCACACTGCTGGCCAATAGCGGAGCAGCGAGGGCTGCGTTCACTCCGGCTCTGTTCTCCATCAAAGTTAACAGTGGTAAAACAAAACACTGTAATGTCATCAGTCACTGATTCGTTTTCAGCAGGGGTGGAAGTAACGAATTACAAATACTCACGTTACTGTAATTAAGTTGGTTTTTTGTGCACTTGTGCTTTTATGAGTAGTTTTTCAAGTGTGTAATTTTACTCGTACTTGAGTACAATTTACACCATGTAATCTACTTCGCTACTTATAAAATCAAAAGTCGCTACTGAGTACGCCCACAATTTGAATTAATATTCAAACCTTTCATCTGCATCTTTGCAGCCAATAAGGCTGTGCAATCGCGACCACGCCAATTAATCTAGGACGTAAGCGAAGAATAAACTCCGCCGAAGCAGCAGGCACAGGTGTCTGGAGGTGCTACACAGTGGAGTACAAACTAATTTATAGACTGAAGATTTGGAGACAAAGAAGCCAAAATGGAGCCAAAAGAAGTCGGATAGACTCTGTTAATTTAGAAAACCAGCTCTTGCTGAAACTGAACAAAAGATTCAGAAAGTGAAGTGTGACAGAAATGCTATTATGTCGAAGAGTTTAAGAGACTTACCTGCCTGTTGTTCGCAGTGTATTAAGAAAAGTTTAAAAGTTTGTCATTGTTTTAACAAACAAAATTCCTGCTTTATATATACATTTATTTACAAATTGCCTTTCTATACCTTGTTCATCTGAGAAATGTGCTTTGAACGTAGATATACTGGTGAATCGAATCGAATGCCTGCTATTGACGACGCAATAAAACATCCATCAGTTAAAAAGTAATTAGTACTCCGAATAGTTTTTGAGAAGAGTACTTTGTACTTTTACTCAAGTATTTTTTTTAACACCAGTACTTTTACTTGTAATTGAGTACATTTTTAAGAGTACAAATTTTCAGTACTCTTTCCACCTCTGGTTTTCAGATGTGTTTTTTCGAGGCTTTATGACAGGATATTGCATATCTTTCTTAAGGAAAAAACCAGTGTTTGTTAAATTAAGTAGTGGAGTCTTGCATTGAATTTGAAAAGACTTGAGGATTTTAGGATTTAATCGGAGAATGATTGGGGTGATTTTGTAGGGGAAGGGCCTCTGCGGAGAGAACAGAGATCAATTTTTATGAAAGCTGACAACTTTTTACAAGACCATTCATTGCGGAATATTTGTGAAAGAACCGTCAAATCAGAGTAAATTATATCAAACTGACTTCTCTTGTAGCTGTAGATAGTCATGTGAAAATCAGACGAGATTTGTATAATGACTTGCAGTGTGACCAGAGTAAATGCGTACATATTGGAACATGGTAAAGCTTAAAGAGTATGTTGTGCAGACCCACTTTACGGAAAAGGTCTGTATGTAAGATTGAGATTTCAAATAAAATACAACAAATAATAACCTGTTTTTAGGAGATGTAATAGCTGTGTTTTGGCCTGTCCTCCCTTCAGGAACCTCTTCAGGCTGCTATGATCCCTGAGGTCGCTTCTTGCTATTCAGTGTGAATAGGCCATGTCATGTGATCCTCTGTCATATTAAGAACAAGGAATTAAATATCTGGTAATGATATGTATTATTTACTCAGGAAAGACATTCCATCAGCTGATTTTTCCCTACCTCACCAGTCCTTACCAGTATAACATATCATAATGTAACTTTAAAAAAGTGTTATCTTTATTAATAGAGCTTTGAAGGCAAAACGGTTTATACAGCTTTGGTGAGAATCAACTGTATATAAATACAAAAAAGGTAATTTTTCAAAATCCAATTAACTATTAATTAATTATAAAAATATTTTACATTACTGTTTAAAGTAGTAATCAGATGATCTAATCCAGAGTGACTTCCATTTGATAACTATGGGGAAAGTCTCCATTTAGCAGCTTGGGGTTAAGGGTCTTTCTTTGAAAGCCTGTCAGTGACAGCACTGTTTTTTCCCTGTTGCATCTTTAGGGTCACACCAGGAGCTCACCCTCAATATTCTAGTCACTAACACAGAATTTAAGGCACACAGTTATACTCCCACCCAACCAACATAATGACACTAGTTTACTAGTCCCCCGACACAAGTACAGCCAATTCGGTTGATGGCTCAGTGTCAAAATCTGCCCTGATAGACCTCCTTTGCGTCAGCATGAAGGAAATGCAGTCAGTATGCGTACGTTTAGTAAACTAAATTTGATTCATTGTGTTTTTTTTGTTGATCTGGCACAATCAAATGGGAAAAGTTACTCAAAAATTGATCCTGAGTCGCATATGAATCATGAATCGATTTTGAATCGAATCTAATCGTGAGATTTTCTGAATTGTACACCTCTAGCATTAAGGCATGACCTTAGTAAGAAGTTAATAAAAAGCTTTTCTTCTGCATGTTGAGCTTAAAGAAATGGCCTCATTGATATATAAGTCTTACTTGTGTAATGAGCATATTTCTTTTACTCAGTCCCTCAGAACTGGTGTATTTGTGAACCCTTAACAAAAGATGAAATCACATAGCAGGCAGCTTGAAGTCTGAAAGCATGGCTTATAGCAGATGCTGGCAAATGTAGGTATGAATTTTCATGCTGGGATGGAAAGGAGTCTGAGATGTTTGTCTGAAATGTGTCATAGCATGAGTTGTGATTTCTGCCTGCTTGGGTGTCCTGTAAATCTTCATCTTGCCTCGTCCTGCTGTGCGTCTCAACGCAGTGCTTTCGAGTTCTGCCTCCTTGTTAGATTTCACACTCCCTTGAGTTCTCAGGATTGTTAGTATGCAATGGGTGGGAATGAGTGCAAACTGTGCAACACATATAAGAAACACCGCTGCTCGCAGTTCCCTGCACACGGCAGGCAGAGTAGCTCCTGTACTTTAAAAATACAAGCAGCTGTTTAGATGGTGCCTGAAGCCCAAAGGCTTTTCTCTTACACTTAAGTCACTCGTAAAGCATCTCGCACTTCTTAATGGCAGGAAAGGTCTCTCTGGAGCAACTTGGACTAAAGGGCTCCCTGAGTTGGTTAAAGATCAGGTTGGTTTTGTGGCATCACCTTAAAAGTGAGGAAAATAGGATATGGTGGTGGTGGCCTGCCTAGTGGTAGGATACTCTCTTATGGACCAAGAGATCCATCTCTGACACTTTGAGCTTTGATCAAGACACTTAACCCCAAGTTGCTCCATGGACACTGCCCTTCTAATTAAAGCCTGGACAGTTACTCTGTATAAGAGCAGCTGATAAATATAAATGGATGTAAAGTTTCTAAACCTTTTTAAAGTGATGAAATTCTGATTTGATTTGTTACTGTAAAAGATTTATTCAGGCAACTTTTATTTATCCTGTATTATCACAGCAGAGAGCACTGACTATGTGACAGTGTGATTGAAATCCACTTGAAATAGGTGAGGAGATGATTGGCATGACAGAACAATTATCATCCACCTCCTTCTTCTGACTAGGCATGGTGGAGTGTCATGTTCATCTTCTAGGAGAAGCTAGACTTGTCTGAATGTGTGAAATGAGTGAAAATCAGTTGACTCAGATGAGAAACAGGAGTGAATGGGTTTCGTATCACCTCGTTGGAATAGGTCTGATGAAAACGGCCCCTTACAGCCGTGTTTTCCCTTGTGCAGTAGCCCTCTGGTTTTGTAGTTGTAATGTAATGTGCAAAGGATTTCTGGATCTTAGCTCATCCACTCTAACCTGGCTATAAAAAGCTATGGAAAGTGGGGTTGTTGTGACCTAGTGCTTGTCTGTGAAGCAAGATGTTGGTATAAATCTAGCTTTGTAATACTGCCAGAACTACCACCATTGGGTTACTGTTCCTTTAATTGGGCAGTGTAAGTCACCCTGGAAAGGAGCATCTGATGAATTTCATAAATGTACATATAAAGTAATGTAGCGTAGAGAAAAAACACATTGCATACATTAGCACATTTGTGAAACCTTAGGCCTTACACCTGACATATTATCACGATGTAAATATGAGCTACGTAGACAGATGCACAAGGCACTTATATACTCTGCTTGTAACACGTTCAGGAACGACCAGCCGTACTCCAAATTGAAAGCAGTTTTTAAAAAGTGTGAAATGATGCTTTGGTGGAACCCTGCTTCTGCTGTATATTTTCTGTATGTGGTTTTTTTTTTACGTTGTATAGATATGTTTTCTCCTGAGAAGAGCATAGACCTTTATCTCGCAAATGCTCAATTATAAGAGCAATCGGCCCAAATTCAGGCTGAGTTTTAAAGGGAAAAAGAGAGGATCTCTCATTGTTTTATTGCATGTTGCCTTCAAAACGTAAGCATGTTTTAATTTAGTGAGTAAAATCAACTCTTTTTAGTAGGGATGCACTGATCGATCGGCCAGCGATCGGAATCGGCCGATTTTTGGCCTGATCAGCCTGATCGGTGATCGGCCGATCACTCACACGTATTGCCGATTTCAAACCGATCTTGCGCATGCGCATTACTTGCAGCACAGCCACGCGCGCATTCAGGCAGCGTTCACATGTACGCTCAACGGAGGCGTTTCTCATTCACTTTGAATGGGTTGACATCTTGCGGTGACGAAATGAATTTTGGGTGCGTGAGTATGGTGTCACATCAATGCCAAAACTAGAGCGCGCAAAATCGCTTGCCGCAAAAAATTTGCGGGCGTAAATTTCAAAGTCGCGAGCGCAAATGTGAAACTTGAGAGCACAAAATTGAAAATCGAGTGCCCGAATGTCTTTTTTCCTCTCGATGTGTTAAATGTCCTCGCGCGCGAAGTAGATTACCGACGAGCAGCTTTTTTGCTCGAGTGAGATTTCTGTGTGCGTGGTTTGAAAGGGGGCGGGTTTTGGCAGTTTTGGGGTGGGGTTTTGCAGCTTCTGCCTGCGAATCCTATTGGCCGATGGCTCCTGGTCTTGTGATTGACTGCACACTACAGACAGTTTTTACAGAAAAACCAAAGATGACGTAGAAAGAGGATCAGTGACAGGTAAATTAAACGCAAGTTATAGTTTATTAACCTTATAATTATAATTTAATAGTTAGGTCTTACAAGTTTAATAAGCACGCAATCAGTGGCTCCCCTTGCCCACTTGTCTGTCCCCAATTCAACATAAACACAGATGCACAAGTCAATCACAAGATGATCACAAGATGATCAGCCGTTTCCATAGTTGAGGATACAGGCTTCAGAAATCTGATAAATCACCTCTGCCCAAAATACACAATGCCAAGTAGGTGTTACTTTTCGGACGTCGAGTTACCGGAGTTGTTACATTTTACGAGTTACATTTTATTTATTTAAATTTGTAAAGAAAATTTATGAAAATGAAGCATTATATTAAAGAAAATTAGATTTTTCTTTGTATTTGCTGTAGAGCTGCCACTATTATAAAAGTAACTAAACAGGGAAAGTAACTACCGCGATACATTAAAAAAGTTTTTTGTATCGATGTCGTCGACTGCTCGCAGCAGCTCTAATTTTCTGTTGTCTGGGAAAAAAATCGGTATCGGAAAAATCGGTATCGGCCGATCACACTTACAAAAAAATCAGTAATCGGAATCGGCCAAGAAAATTGCAATCGGTGCATCCCTACTTTTTAGTTGCTTTGGGTAAGAGAGTGTGGTAAATGCCGTAAATGTAAATGTGTGTCTAGTATGAGTTACAGCTCTGTGTGAACAGCATTACAAAACCCAACGTTGTGATGCCGTTTATCAAGCGATATACAGTGCCATAGTGCCTTTGATCGTGACTAAGTGTTCTTTCATGAAAGATGTAGGATGTTTGGCATCCATTAACTCTGCCTTTATGTATGCTTATCTGCTCTGTGTCTACTTATTAGCCATTCTGTGATGCATGCCATGTTTAAAAGCTCATCTCATGTTGTCGGACCATTGAGGACTCCATCAAGCCATGACTGAAATATTTATTGCTGTATGGGGGCCAAGTATCTCAAAACCACATGACATCAGCTACATCTTTGCACTCAATCTCCCAGATCGCAGAGTTTCATTCAGGGTTTCTCCTCACATTAGTTCCTTTCCCTCATGGTAACCCCTTTCCTTTTATTTTTTCACCTTGTCCAAGGTTCCTCAATAAATGTAGTAACGTGGTGTTGATTGTTCGGCTGAGCTGTTTGAACACATCACATTCGGTCCATTAAGGACCCGAGAGAAGGCAACCTTGCTTTCTACGCCATAAGAGTTCTATTTAAAAGAAATGGAAAGTTGTGAACAGTTAACATGCAAACCTTCATGCAGTCAAAGTTCATGCGGGTAAACTGCTCAGAGGAAATTTGCTCCCAGACATCATGTTGCTTTTTGGGTTCTTAGGCACTGTTTCCATTAAAGTGAACACACTTCTTCACTAAGTGAATAAAATTTCCCTTTTAGTTAGTGGGGAACCTTACAGTGGCATGGCATAAGACCTTGTCTGGATTCCTTTTGTAGCCAAGCAGGCTTGCCCCTGGCCAGTACTTAGATGGAAGGCCAACTAGGAAAGCCAGTTGCTGAGGTTAGAGATTTTGGTGCCTCCAATAGGGGATGCCATACTGTGGTCTGTGGGTATCTCAGTGTCCCAAGTGCAGTGGCAGGGAAGCTGGTGAAATGGCGCTGTGAGGTTCTGGCTCCCTAAGCTCATAAATTGTCCCTGGGCATCTTTCAAAAAGAGTTGGGTGGAACCCTGTCCTAATTCTGTCTTCTCCCATTAGGAGTCGACACAGCGGATCAACTGCCTTGTTGGGCGCATTTTGAACTGGCAGAAGTTTTACACCGAATGCCCTTCCTGGCACAACCCTCCCCATTTACCCAGGCTTGGGACCGGCACTAAGACTTGTGTATCCCCTGTGACTGGGTTTGGGTGATGTCCTGCTAAAATCACCCACAATAACCCTTTCGAATCTGACCTCTTAATCATTCCTAAATTTAACTGATGAATTCTGTTCTGCCCTTTCAGCACCTTATCTACTGTGTGGTGAGTGTACTGGTGCAGAATATCTGCTAAAGCTATATCCAGGTGGAGCCAAACATTGGTGCTTGATGAAGTGGAAAAACATTGACGCTGTCTAGAAAAGTGCTATACAAATGTAATATTTATTCATAAATAAGTAGAATGTACTACCATTTCTTGAGATGAATTGTGAGAAAGATCATAACGACAGACAAGAAAGAGAAATCTGATTTACTGACAGCCATTGCAGCAAGAGAATTCTGAAGTGTAAAGAAGCATATTAACTAAGGGTCGACTGATTATCGGCCGATTAAAGGGGGGCGTTATTAGGCATTTTGCCGATTATCTGTGTGTTTAATTTTGACCATTACTGATATTAAGTAATTAGAAGGTGCGCTACTGTGGCTCCACTGCTGTCTCTTCTCTCATGTCCCACCCACAACAGTCTCTGATTGGCTATATTGTATGTCATACTAGTAGTAATCTATCAATGCTGAAGCCTTGTTGTCATTCACACCATGCTCATGCATGATCGCAGAGGAGGGATTCAGCTGAGCTTGGTGTTTGTAAAATTCAAAATATTGACAGAGATTTTCTGTTTTTTTTCTTCATATAGGTTCCAGATATCCGTTATCGGCCCCGTATTGAACAGTATCGACATCAGCTCTGAAAAACCAACATTGGTCGACCGCTAATATAACCGCAAAGACCCTGTCCATAGTTTTACAGCTCCACTGAATGGTGCATCACATTCTCAGACTTACAGCTGTAAAATATTTAGACTTAAGCATTTGCAGTCTGCTTACAGACAAGGTGTCTCTGTCTGCATACAAGCAGAATGTGTGAATGTGTTTGTTTGTTCCGCCTGGGTTGCAGTTTGGTTTAGTCTGTTTGCCTTGAGAAACACTTAAAATGCTCTGCAACCAAAACAGCAAAACATTCACATTCCTTAAAGGCCTTTAATTGGATGGTTTGGATGTCAGTCTCTTTGAAATGGCAATTCAAATGGAACAGACAAGTGGTGCATCTTTGAATTTTTTGCAGACAGGTGTAGTACGAAGGAGCTCTGAAAGTCTGATGGCTGTTGTTGTTGGTATACACATATATACATATGCTGTACAGGTTGAACACATTTTTAAAGCTGTCCTTGGACATTTCTATGTGGAACATAATTTACATAGAAGATGTAACAGAAGATGTACTGTCTTCTTTTTTCCTCATGTTCCAAGATTATCAAAATAGGAATGGTACAACCTTGTTCCTTTGACATTTCACTGATAAAGTAATCAGTGAAGCATGCTTCATCATTGAATGGTGTGTGAGTGAGCGAGTGTGAGATGGGGAGGGAGAGAGAATGAGTAAGTGACGGATAGGGAGAAAGTGTCGCAGGTGGAAAGAGGGACAGAGAAGGATGGCAAGAAAGAGGCAGCCAACAAGGTAGGGGGAGAGAGAGACTGGCAAGGTAACGATAGATTGGGATGGAGAGAAAATGATAGGGAAAAACAGGGACAGAGAAAGAGGGAGAGAAACCAAGCAAAAGAGAATAATAATCAACAAGGGAAAGGGAGAGAGAGAGAGAGATATTAATAGCTTTCTGCTTTCTGTCTTTGATAATGTATTGTAGATCCCTGCTTCTCAACAACTTTGATCATATTTATGACAGATTGATTTCACAGAAAAGAAAGACATGCCTGCTTTATTTTTTTTATTGGCATGTACGTGTCTTTGTTCTGTGTTTGTTCATTGTTGCTCAGGTGTGACAGAATGATCATGAAGGAGCCTCAGTAAGCAGCAGTTTTAGACCTGCTCAAGACTTGTTAGGCCAAGTGGTGAAGGAGTTTGAAAACGAAAACAAACCCGCACTCAGCAAGGCCTAAAATTATATGGCAAACTTATTTGTGCTGAGATAGCAGTCAGAGTTAGCCAGCTAACAAATTTTATAAGGTTGAGAGCTTCGAGAATGACAAGAAAAATGTCAATCAGCCCAGTGTGTTATTTCTAACAGAATCACATGTAGCCTTTGAGAAAAGTTTGTGCTTGAAGACTGCAGATTTCTCAGAAGAAGCGGTCTCTCAGTGAGGCTTGGTGGATTACTGTTATTACTTCTTTCATTTAGGACGTAATAACCATAGTGTCTGGGCGCTTACCTTTAGATAGAACCAAGGAGTGCATTTTTATTACTGCCTTCATGTTAGATCTTCTGCTTTCCTTTTGTTCATGTCTTATTAGCTTGTAATAAATGTGTAGGAAAGGCTGGTGGCTCTATCCAACACTACCACCTTTGAGCCCCTGAAAAGACCCTTAACCCAAAGTTGCTCCAGGGACATAGTGTGGGTTTTCAATATCCATACATTCTTTTGCGGTGTTCATTCATTATTTGTTAAGTACTCTTTGGCCCTATGAATTCCATTTTGTTTTTGCCTGAATTCCGTTTTTTCCATTTTTATTCTTCTGAATTCCGTGTTTTACGTTATAATCATATTTATTCACCTAAAAAGTGTCTAATTATGGAGTGGAGGGAAAAAAAGAACAATGAAAAAAAATTCACATCAAATGACATTTTCTGCTTTAGTAAAACATTTACCTGTAAACAACAAAAACGATGAATTTCTGATGTGAGATATTGACTGTAAGTGGTCGTCATGTGTTCTTGCGGGTGCAGTCTATCGTGTGCTGGCAAAACCTAGAAAAGAGTTGTTCTGCCGATTCATAAAAATCATTTGGCTATTGTTCCACTCTAAACTTAGCACTAACACTCAATTCCGTAAGCCACAACCCTCTGATCACATGACCAACTACATAACCATTACGCTACTACTTTTATTTATTTATTGTTTCAAGCTGTGTAATTGCTGTTTTGTATCCTGTGTACGTATGTCAGTATAAGTTCTGGACAACAGATATCTCAATTGTAATTATTCTAGGGGTAAGAAAACTGGCTCTGACCTTACACCCATCAGCAGCTTCTTTGTGATCATTGGGAGAAGCAACTGTGTCTTCAGTTAACCCTCCTGTTATGTTGCGGGGCAAATTGGCCCATTTTAAATATAAAAAAACAAAGCAAAACAAAAAAATAGTTTAAAGTATTTTTTCAGTATGAAACGTCTTGTGCTTGGCTTAATAAGGCTAATCAACATATAAAATAAAACTGGTTCATTTCACGTATGTGAAAAAGTTCATGCGCATGTTTATATGACATAGATACTGTTCAGGTCAATTTAAATGTAAAATAATCAAGGTCGTGTAAAACTATTGCACCAAATATTGATTGAAATGGTTAGTAATGGAGTTAATAAACAATGTTTATTGGGATTTTCTGGTTTCTGACACTTTTGGACAATTAAACATGCCCCGGCTCAAATTGACCCCCAGGAACATCATTGGTGTGCCTGAGAAACGAACATAACAGGAGGGTTAATTAAGCAGGATGATGAAAGAACAGCTTTTACGTGCAATATCTTTGCTGATTGAAAAGAATTGAACAGATTGTACATTGTTCTTCAGAAACCTGTTCCAACTGTTTGTTGTAATCAGTTGTGAACGAGGAACATGTATGATGTAGATATGCCATTGTCACTACTGAGAAGAACTGAAATTTGCACCTTAAACAGGAGTATTGTGTTTTTAGAAGCAGGAAAATCATTTCTACCTGTCTTCAGGTTATTTGCCATGCAGTCCGTCTTATTTCATAAATGGAAATCTGCCGTGGAGACTTTCACATGACTGGTATTTGCTCTGGAAATCGCTGCTCATTCCAACATCAGATCAACCTCACATTTGTTTTTGCTGTTATTTATTTTATTTAGCAGTGTGAGCATGAAATGCTTTAAACAAATTTAACTACACCACATTTCTCTCCTTATAAATGTTTATACTGACTTTTTAAGGCGAGAAAGAAACTATTCCAAATAGGGATGCACCGAATATTCGGCCACCGAAAAATTTCGTCCGAAAATGGCCAAAAATGCATTTTCGGTTTCGGGCGATTTTTTTTTTTTAACACGACCGAAACAGTGATGACGCAAGCAACAACCGCAACCTGCACGCGCCAGATTGGATTACCCCCGTTTTACACTTGATGCGTGTGCGCTGCGGTGAGTCTCCGACACAGCAGCCGCAGCTAATCGCCGCCAATAAAGTCAATACATCAGTTTACACCAGATCCGCTGCGTTGCGTCTCCGCTATGTCTCTGTTCCATCACATGTCCGGCAGTCCGTCGAGATGCGCATCAAGTCTATTTTTGACGGACACGGATCAAGAACAATGCTAACAACCTAAAGTTGAGCAACAACAAGGACAAAATGAACTAGGAAGCCGACTAATAATGTTTGTAGTGCACAGTGTGCAGTTGTAGTGTACTGTTTTACACTGGATGCGTGTCTGCTGCGGTGCGACTGCGCTGCATTTCCATTCCGTCCGAGGCCGTCCGCCAATTCGCACTGGACGCGTTTGTGGTCTGTATCTGATCCGGGGCGCCGCTGGTTTGCAAGATCACATGATCACGGAGAATTGTAAAAAGGAAATCGTGGCAGACGGCGCGCGCCAGTCGATGCTTGACGCACAGTGAGTAAGTACCCCACACACAGTCCCAAACATCATTAAAAATGAATAATTATAATATAATTTCTTTATACTAATAATTTATCAAATATAATAATTTATGCAATTGTTTCAGTTTCAGTTTTATTTAGAGTGTTTTTCTCATTTCGGGTTTCGTTTATTTAAAAAAATCATTTGATTGCATCTAATTCCAAATGAACCCAGTTTCCAAAACAGCTATCAACAAATTTTTGCTGTAGGCTTACAAAGCGTGTTGTTACAGTTGGACAGCACTGCTTGATGATGTGTCCAGCAGGACTCACGCATAAACAGTGAAATTGCTCCACTTGTACTAATGGAGCCCTCAAAATGAGGCTTGCCTGACTCTTGTTTCTGCATGCTATTGATGAGCAATCAAGACTTCCTAATGAAATCGTTGTTTGT
This sequence comes from Distichodus sexfasciatus, assembly GCA_032718565.1. Classification (NCBI taxonomy): domain Eukaryota; kingdom Metazoa; phylum Chordata; class Actinopteri; order Characiformes; family Distichodontidae; genus Distichodus; species Distichodus sexfasciatus. Next base: position 3,004,017 of record JAVGVS010000006.1, read on the forward strand.
AATTGTGTTAGGTTTGCCTCAACATGAGACTCTGTTCGCGAATCAAAAATGGGGCATGTTTGAAAAGAAAGTGGTTAGAACAATGATGTTAGCTTTAATGAATGTAAAAAAGAAAAATGCAAGGATGAATCTTTTTGGTTTGCTGATACTTCAGTGAGGATTCATAACCTTCAGAATTGCAATATATAAATAAATGAGTTACATAAATAAATTATTCATGTCTCTGGTGTAATAGAGATTTCTTATTGCCAAACCTGAACCCGTATCAAATTAGCTTTAAGAGCATGTCATTAGCTGTGCTGTGTGCTTATGATTTTTTTGGCATTGTGAATATGGTGGGATGTAATCTGGCATATTGGGTGGTAGAAAGCTGACTAGTGGTGTGAATGTGATGCATCAACTTTAACAGAACTTGTCCATGGCCCGGCTTGCAGCAGCAACCAAGCAGTTTATAACGGAAGCGCTGCTGGACATTGGAGAAAGCTTTTGCCTGATTTTGGCCTGAATCTATTTGGTTCCTTTCTGCTGAAAACTGCAGAGGTATTTTTTGAAGTGCTGAAACTTTGATGAGTGTAGCCCGTGCTGGCGTGGGCCTGCTGCTCTGTGGTCGATTATTTCAGAAATGGATTTGGGTGATAGAGTCGACTTTATTCAGGGTCAGACTTAAGTTGTAATCACTTCGTAATGTAAGACTGGGGTGAAGTTGTCTCAGCAAGAAAAAAAGGATTGCGAATAATCTTCACATTTTGGTGGTCTTTTGCAGCCAAGTTTCAGCATTTGCTGTTTGTCAAGGGCGTGAGTTCTTTTGAAGGATCTGCTGTGATTCTGATACTCTATGTTTTATTCAGGTGCCTTTCCTGGCCTCCCCTAGCATCTTGGTCAGATGGTAGCTGCTGGAAACACAGCTCCGTAAAAATCTGTTTTCAGCTGCCCTCGGGCCACGTCCGCAAACTGCGGAGACGATCGTTACAAGGGTGAAACAACAGCCCAATATCGCAGCCGCTTGTTTCCCTGCCATGGCTGCTATGATTTTAGTCCATCCCTAGAAAGGGAGAAGTCGTGTCTTTCATCACAAAAGACTCTGTTGACCCTCAAGGGCAAGGGGGAAATGAGGAAAGATGTAGATGGGAAAAGATGCCACCCTCACCAATCAATAGGGCTGTTTTGTAGTCTGCGTTTGTCTGTCAGAAGAGCCACTATCTCTGTCTATGAAACCTTTTACTTTTGAATTTGAAGTTTTGGGGTTGAGAATCTGCTCATGACTGGTCTCATCAAACTGAGGTGTGAACCACCACGGGATCAGGAGCATCTTGGGTCTCTTATCTCAGCCGCAGTTTTAAGCTTCATTAGGCCATGAGACCATGTGCTGTGTAATGCTGATTCTGTGATACTATATTCCCACAAAATGAAATTTACTTGGTGAAATGGAAAATAGAGATAGCATCACTTCTTCAGGTCTTGTTCGATAATTAAAATCTTGAATATCTGTAGATGCAGATGCGAACTTCTGATATTTGTTTCCTTTATCAGCCACTAAGTATTAAAAGAGATTTGCATCAATTAGGGCAGCACAGTATATAGACAGATACCGTGTGTGTGTGTGTGTGTGTGTGTGTGTTCTTGTACTTGCTATTTAGGGAGAACCAAAATGAGTTCCTAACCAGCAGAGTGAGGACATTTTTTTGAGAAGTGAGACTTTTTAGTGGTCCTCACTTCTTTTAAACTATTTTACAACAAAAAAAATACTGAATTTTATTTGCAAAACTAAAGTGTAGAAAGATTACAACTTTTGGCTGCTGGGGTTGTGGTGGGTTATGTTGAGGTTAGGTGTAGTATTATTTAGATACAATGTATATAGAAGTCAATGGAGGTCTTCACTACTATATAAGTACAAGGATGTGTGTGTGTGTGTGTGTGTGTCCAATGAAGTATAGACTTTCAGGTTTTATTTACAGCTTGTAACAAAGGTGTTGTATGAAACTTTCAGAAATGACAGCCATTTATTTTCCACAGAGTCCCTCCATTTTCAGAAGCCCAAAAGTAATTGGACATGTGACAGATGAGCAGAGATCAGAAAGAGAGCTAAAACTTCAAGTCAGCTGTTTGGTACATTTGTAACGAGAAGGAATGCACTGGTGAGCTTAGCACCAAAAGGCCTGGGAAGACACAAAGACCACTTAAGTGAGATGATACAAAATTCTCTTCATGGTGAAAACCTTTTTCAGATGTGCCTTAACGTAGCTCAAGGCGTTCTTGAGAACACAGACATATCTACTATCAAAAGTCAACTTCCCCAGTGAAGAGATGCCTTCATGAATATTAATTATAAGAGGTTACACTCTGAATGCAAACGTTTGGTGACACCGAAGAACGGGAAGGTCAGATTATGCTTTACAAAGCATGGCCAGGTGATGTTCTTCCATGGCCATGTTAATCACCTGGGCCGATATGCATAAAACTTCTCAAGAATGGTCTTAAGAATGGTCGTACGCTTTGACTTAAATTTTAGCAAAAATGGGACCTTAGAGCGTGTATAAAAGATGCTAAAAAGTAACCAACTGCTTGAGTCCCTAATGTGTGTGAATTAGTGCAGATGAGCCAGTGCTGATATTTGTAAATAAGACTACAATTCAAACCCGCCCCAACTGTGGAGTTCAATCAAGAGGACCTGCACGGTGAATATATTAGTGACATCAAACCCTTCATCTAGGGCTTTATTAACACATTTTTGTGATTATACTTTAATTGGTTGTACTAAAATCTACGCAGCACATCACCAGTCGATGTGCAATTGATGCATATGTTGTGTATATTTCGGGTCAAAGGCAGAAGTCAAACAGCAAAACAATGGATTCTAGAAGAAAATCAAACTGGACGACAAACGAAACGTTTCTCTTGGCACGCTTGGTGCTTATTCAGCTGGAAGTGTGAATACATGTACATCATGAGTGGACACTAGAAGTGTTGAAATTAATCACATAATCGATGCATCGCGATGCAGATGTGGACGAGTCTGCATCGGCCTTAATGGCATTTCGTAATGGGATGATTTTAGCAGGTTTTCAACCAGCGAACACGCTGCCCCCTATGTAGCAGTCTCTGGCGGCATGCAGGTAGTCTATGGCATGCAGTCCTTCACTACTGAACTCACTTTTAAAAAATTGTTCCTTTTTTATTTTTCAAAACATTTCCAACTGATTTGGGCATATTTTGAACATTGAATGTATATATGACTGGTTACCTTCTAACTAACTTTATCTGCACAAATTATTGAAAAGTATTGCACAGACTCTAGTTCTCCTGCTGTTATAATATCTGCAAACTTACTTGATCCCAGAATGGTTTTAGAGATGCTGTTTTATTTATAGAATTTTCATATTGAAACTGTTCCTAACCTCTTGTAATGTCTCATGTCGTGATCGAAGCAGATACGTGAGACCAGTGGTCCCACACCTCTAGTGGACACTGGTTACTTACTTTGGTGCAAGGTTCCAAAATTGTATAATCCACTAGCCCCAATTTTTAACAGCAGGCATGGGTATTGTGATATCTTCCTTCCTATTTATGTAGATTTCGCGAGGAACACTGGGGGCTATTATGGGTAACAAAGAATGCCTTCATGATCAAGCCTGTATCTTTTATCAACTCATTATTATGATTATCATCATTATATCCAGCGGGGCGTTCTTACTTTCACGCAGCGGAAAATTATGCGGTCTCTCCTGCGTCTTGGTAATGTAGTGCTGCTGCCATCGTGCAACTCCTCCTTACAAATTGCAAAGTGAGCGAACAAAGAAAAATCTAAATCAATCAATATTTGGTGTTACTACCTTTTGCCTTCAAACCAGCATCAGTTCTTATAGGTACACTTGCACAAAGTCAGGGATTTTGTAGGATTATAGTCATTATATTATTTTATAGTCATTATATTATTTTGTAGGATTATGGGATTATAGGATTATAGATCTGTAGTTGTAGTTCTCCAAGATGTTTGGAACCTACCAGCGAGTTCCTTCAAAACCTGTGTGCAAGTGTAGCTAGAAAAATTGATGCTGTGTATTCCCGAAAAACAAAGACTCAATCACACCAAATATTGAACTGATAATAATTCTCTTTGTTCATTCTTCCATTTATTGATTGATGAAAATAAATGATTAACACGCGTCCATTTTGAAAGCATTCTTTGTTTTTGTAGCATTTTTCACACCTGCCTAAAACTCTTGCACACAATGCTACTGTATATATATGTATATGTATGTATATATGTATATGTATATATATATATATATGATTAGCTCTGTCATGATCATATGATTGGGAATTAATGATTTAATTGTAATTTATATCATTTATTGTCATGAATTGAATTATATGTTAGTCATGAACATGTAATCAACATACACCCAATTAACAAGACCTGTGAATTTGAACCCTAGAACATTAATGGAAAAAAAATATTTGTTGTAATATAATTAATATTTCTGTTTGCCTTTTTTTGTTAACAAAAATGTGGCGGGAGGCAGAGAGTGAGAGATAATATTACATTGGTGTTTTTTTTTTTATCTTACTTTTACTTTTACCCTTCCACTGCAGACATGCGATCAAGCTATAACATTGCTATTGACAATATTTCAGCATGATCACATACCTGCAGTGGCAAAGTAAAAGTCAATTTTTTGAAATCCTAGAATCTCATCCTTCAGTCAGGTGTGTTTTTTTCCGGGTAGTTCATAATGCTTGAGTTTTTAAGTATTTCTTTAAGTCCTGTTTTGTTTTTGTTTTTTGCAATCGTTTGTCTTTGACTGTTAAACTACTCTGTCTGTCAACATGAGCCATCTGGTACTTTTATATTTAGTCACTCGCTCCAAAGCTTCCGCAATAGCCAGTTGCTGGGACGAAACAGCGGCTGTGCTTGTCTTTCCAAGTTAAGCATTTTTAAGTAGGGGTGATGGATTCGCTGGTGGTTTGGTAGATTTGTGCGATTAGCACTTCTGACCCAGGTTGGCCACAGGCGTCTTTCTGTGTGGATTTTGCATGGGTTTCCTCATGCTCCTGTTCCTCCTGTCCAGCATGTGATTTAGAGAAGGATCGGCTGCTCCTAATTGCCTGTGTGTGCGTGTACTCTGCAGTGAGTTGGCATCCACCCAGTGTTGGTCCTCACCTCATGCTTGTTCCGGGATAGGCTCCCGTTCCCCCGACCCTAGTCATAGGTAGTAAATTTTGTGAAATAAGTCCAAACTGGACAATTTTGAGTAGAAGTTAACCAAACAATAGAAAAAAAACAAAGTAATAAAAATATATAGACGAGTTTCGTAGTTCAGGACGGTTTAAAGCTGTGCTTCTGTGTCATGGTTAAGAAGTCTTATGGCCTGAGGCATGAGGCTCCTACTGAGTCGCTCTGTTTTGGCCATAAATCTGCTGTAGTCTTGCTTGTAACTCTGATTTCAGCTCAAACAGACAGTTACTGTGGTGAGATGAGTCTCTGATGATCAAACCTGCTCTGGTCCTGCATCTGCTGGTCTCCTTATGTCTTGACAAGATGAGGTTCTGCCGCCCGGATTAATCTATGTAGAGCTTTAACAGTCCTAGATATGGCTGTTTCCAATGCGAAGATGAAAAGTGTTACAGTGTGTAAGACATTTTTCACAGCAACAGGTTGATCAGTCCTTAGAATGACTGCCGTTGTAGTTATCTCATGTGGTAGAGGCGCTGGATTGCCTTTTTGGGCTGGTCTTGTATATGTATATATGTACTATGTTCTGTAGAAACTCCGCTTGGAAAAAAATGAAAGGTCTAGAATAAAGGTTGACCGATTATCAGGGGCCGATATTGAGCATTTTGTCAATTATCTGTGTTTTAATTTTGACCATCATTGATGTAAATAATTATAAGATATTACTTCTACTGTGACTCCACTGCCGTCTCTTCTATCTGTGCTGTTTGCCCTCGACTCATTGCTTCATTTGTCCAGCCCACAAGTCTCTGATTGGCTATATGTCACACGAGCTCTAGGTTAAGTGGAGAGCACACTGAGAAGCTTTGCTTTCTTCACCACAACCTGCTGCTGCTTAATTTGGAATGTTAAAACGTTTAAGTTTCAGATTTAACTTTCGTTTTATAATGTTACTAACGTTTTAGAATGTTACTAAAATGTTTATTTAATATTATTTAACTTAAAATTAAAATAATATGTAAAAAGTTTAAATGTTTATTAACAATAAAGTTATTTAAATAAGGTTGTGTTTGTAAAATTCTAAGTTTTGACAACAGAGTTTTTTTTGCGTTTCGCTTTCAAATAATAGTTGCTCGGCCTTGTTAACTAGCAATAATCTCTATCAATATATCAACCCTGAAAAACCAATATCGATTAGAATAGTCTCTGAAATGAATAGAATTGATTTACATGTAGGTGCATAAAATTATTATGGCAATTACAAAAAGCTGAAAAACTTGTGTGTGTTAACTGCCAGTTCTTGAACTATCCAGAACCCCTAAATCTGAAAAATGATGTTAAATCAAACAACAGCATAGATTAGTCTTCAGAAAACACTTTTATCAAGCTCTAAAATAGTTGAGATACCTGAATTGGTCCCTGCTCAGGCACTGACCCATATTAACCTTAGGTAGACAGTATTTAACAAAACTGAAGTCACTCTGGATGAGAGTGTCTGAGAAATACCATTAATGTGAATGTGATTTAATTAGTATTACTTTAACGTTTCATGTGTTGCCTTTTTGTGTTGGTGCATTTAGGGCAATAGCTACATATTGTTCATACATAAACTGAGAGCCTAATAATGAGCATTACAGGCGTTTTGTGCGCAGTAATAATCCTCAGCATCGACTCTCTGATGAGAAGGTGGAGTAGAACCTCCTGTCACGTTCACCGCGAGCTACGCAGTCTAGTTGGCCTCATGCTGTTTTGTGCAGGCGGTCGTGTGCGATAAGCGGCAGCAGCCGTAACGTCGTTTGAGTCACTACAGCCATGAAAGCCAAGTGGCAAAAGAGGTCCGAAAGCTTTGAGCAGGTAAACCATCTGCCGTGCTCCTGATGCTATAAGACGCACCACGTTTGACTCACGTTTCATGTGGTCTGCCCCTGCGTCCTTCCATCTCAGTGACTTTGTTCTAATGCCAGTCACATTCTTCTTACTGTCTAATTTCATTGGGCTCGAAATAATAAGCTATGGCTGGCATGACTGGTCAATCTGCATAATTCTGCATGAGGTTGTCGGGGTCTTCGCGCCACAATCACGCTGATTTGTTTGCCGTGGCTCGCGTTAGAACATGTTATATAAGATGAAGACATTTGCTTCAGCATTAAATCATATCCGCCCATTTGTTGAAAGCAGACCCGAATGTATAAGGCGATACTCCATCATAAGCGTCCACGTTTGGTTCAAATCCCTTACCAGTTAGCCATTTTGTTAAGCAGGAAGCGAGAGAAGAAGAAATGTAAGTTGTAGTAGCTCCCCGGAGACTTTTAAATATAGCACCATTCAAAGACTCATCCTCGCCGAGCCAGAAGCAGAAATTCACAGACAGACAGATTTAATGTTTGGGTGCCTTTGCTATTTCCGACAATGTCATTGGAAATGTTATGTGACATAAACCTTCCTGTTCTATCAACTGAAGCGTCTTTTACAACAAGCATTTGCTGCTGCATATAGGCTGAACGAAGTGTCCTCGCTGCCCTCAGCTGAAGGACGATGACCAGCTCATACATACAACAAATATTGAAACTATGTAGCCCATCTTGTTTTTTGTCGCTGTGGTGGTGCCTGGTGTGGTCTCGGGAGTAAGTTCTTGTCTTGGAACCAGGTTCAAATCTACAGCCACTCTCTGTCCTACTTACCTACTACCAGAACTAACATCATTAGGAGCCTCTGGGCAAGACCGTAACCCCAGGTTGCCCCCAGCCATCCTATACATACCTTAAGTGGATATTTACACAGTAGACAAAATTGTGCCTGCCCCTGTCTCCTTGGAAAAGTATTTCTTGTGAACCATCTTGTTAACTTCAGTTAAATATTTTTTATGGGGTAGTTAGTGACCTGAAAGAGAACCACTTTCCAAAAACACATTAGTGTTTTCTGGAAGACAGGTTAAAATGGCAGCACTGAAGTCACTTATCTTTGCGTGGACAAAGTTTAGGAATTTTCATGGCATCCTTGTTGCTTTTGCAGTTTAGCTAGAAAATCTTCCGATGCTCGTGCCCGCTCAGCATCAGTCAAGTTCTTGTATTGCTCTCCGTATTTACTCTCATAATGGCGATTCAAATTGTAATCATAAACACCGCTGTATGTTCTCCACACAGCTTTGCCTTTGATTTCAGCAAATAAATATTTAGATGTCCATGCCATTTAAAAACTCTACATTCTGCGTCATTTTTTCTTTTTAACGTTATTTGACTTGTTAGGCGTGAAGCTATTCTTGGAAGCCATCCAACTTCGTTTTGTATGCATAAGCACACTGACGACGTTAATTAATAAAAAAACAATAGTGGCCTTCAAAATAAAAGCCGTGTAATTTTATTTCGTGCACCTGTCACAAAGTAATAGGTGTCGCTATTACACTTTTAATAATAACTCACGCGGGCCGGCCAATGATAGTCGTCGGCCAGATGTGGCTCGCAGGCAATAAAATGCAGGTCTGGTCTAGTCGATGAGTTTCTTATTTCATATTTTTTTGCAGTTGTGTTTTAACAGTCAAATAAAGACCTGATTCAATAAAATGTTTCATCTATTGATTCATTCTTTTAAATAAAGTATTAAAGTTTAGGCGTGTTTCATTCTTGTGAACACAATCTCGTATATCGTCTCGTCTGCTGAACACTGTACCGTTACACCACCAACTGCCCCCCACCTTTTTTTAAGTGTTGCAGCTTTTATATGGCTTCCATATGGAATAATATTTGTTACATTTATTTAAAGCATTTTAAATAAAATGTTAAATGAACAGTTAATGATTTGAGATATTAATGACTGTGGCAACCCTGTAACTTGCCTCAATCTTCATGGTATAGATTCTTCAGATGTTGAAAACTTCTGGTTCATGTCAGCAAAATTGCATCACATAATTCCGTCAGATCTGTCAGCTGCGCATTCATGTTGCTGATGACTTTTTGGGATGTTCTTTTACTGCATGACTTCCTGCTGTATTATGTTAACTGGCCATAAAGGGATGCGCATGGGCAGTAATAATACCCATACAAATTTTGGCATTAAAGTGATGATCAATTGGTATTAACAGGCCCAAAGTGAGCCCAGAAAACATTCCCCACACACATTACGCCACCGCCACCAGGCTGGACTGTTGACACAAGGTGCATTGGGTCTGTGGTTTATGCTCTTGGCCCAGTAGTCAAACCCTGCCCATCTGTGTGGCTCCTTGAAACCAAGTTTCGCGAGGACGGAAGAAGCCGATTTTCCAGTCTTCAGCTGCAAGAACCTCTGCCCACTGTGGCCTCAGCTTTCTGTTCTTGGCTGACAGTAGAGAGGAACCAGATGATCCGAAATAATTTAGCAACCCAGATACAGTATGTTGATCTCCAGTGGGTTTACACTAAATAAGAAGTGAAGTCAAACCTCTCTGCTCTCTTTTGGACACTGCCTCACTTGGCCTCGAGTTTCTGCTGTTGAATATTAAGCTGGATTAAAAAATGGATATATAAATTATTGTTAGTGACCCTGATCAAATCTGCATGTCTGCGTTTATCTTACCCTGAATCTTATGTTACATTTTAGAGACATTGCTGTATATATTTGTGCCTTTGTATCTAACCAGCTTCTGGTTTTCTTGGACGCTTATCTTGATGTCATTTGAGATACAGCTGGACATTTAGTTAAACTTAATCTGACAACATTCAGAATCTCCAGAATATACCGGCTTTAATATAGTAGTTTTTGCCCACCAAGCATTGGAATACAAATCCTAGGAGCTTCGGCGTTCAGAGTGCTATGCACTTTCAGTGAGAAAAAAACACAGGTAAAGAAGTTTTTTGTTGCAGCAATCAGAGCGCTTCAATCCGTTTAGCGCTGTGCTCGCCAATGTCGCTTGTCTCCTGCTAGCCAATCAAAATCTAAAAAACTTGTTTGGTGGACACAATATAAACCTTCTCAGTTAAGTACGAGAGCAATACCAAACTGCAAAACTGATTTTTTCATAACCTTTATTATAACTGAGGTCAAATGTCCAGTTCAGATGTTCAACTAATAGTACTGTACTCTCAGCTGCAGGACACTGACTGGTAACATTTACATTGTGTGCATGCCCCCAGAGGCAGCAGTGAAGGCCGCAGTGATTCATAGAGTTTCGTTCTGATTGAGTACCGTATTGCTCTGGGTTTTCCTGCTCCAGCTCCCTTTTGTTGCTGCTTGGACCTGATCCAGGCATGATTGAGTGATTCAGCATTTCATTGCTCTTTTGAAGTTTTGTCTCTCAGCTGCAGTAATTTTTTCCTAAAAGTACCCATTAGCTTTGTCATTAGGGAGTCTTTAGGACAGAGAGCTATTTTAACGCTTAATCTGCGGTCGATAAAATAGATACATGTTCACCAGTGGTCCTGGTATGTGACCGGTCTTGATCTGCAGGATATTTAATTTGAATTATAGGTTAAAAGCCGCGTATTTTATCGGTTAATTTCGAACCATGATGGCAATTACTAGGGATGCACGATTACAATTTTCTTGGCGATTCGATTACTGATTTTTTTTGTAAAGTGTGATCGGCCGATACTACATTACCCGATACCGATTTTTTTTTCCCCAGACAACAGCAAGAAATTAGAGCTGCTGCTGCGAGCGATACGACATTTGTCGATACAAAAAATGGGTTTTCAACTTTTTAATGTAATCGGTAGTTACTTTCCTGTTTATAGTTACTTTTATATCGCGTGACACTGTAACAGTAATGGCAGCTCAACAACAAATACAAAAACAAAATCTAATTTTTCTTTAATATAATGCTTTATTTTCTTAACCATAAATTTTCTTTACAAATTTAAATAAATAGAAGAGCCTAACTTCGTAAATTGTAAAATGTAACTCATTGTGATAACTCGACGTGCAATGCGCCTACTTGGCATTGTGTATTATTTTAGGCAGAGGTGATTTATCAGATTTCTGAAGCCTGTATCCTCAACTATGGGGAAGCTTGGCTGATCATCTTGTGATCATCTTGCTTGATTGACTTGTGCATCTGTGTTTATGTTAGTTGGGGACAGACAAGTGGGCAGAAGAGCCATTGATTGTGTGCTTATTAAGCGTGTAAGACCTAACTATTAGAATTATAAATTATAAGGTTGATAGAAACTATAACTTGTGACTGAAATCTACCTGTGTGGATTCCTCTTTCTCGTCATCTTTGGTTTTTCATAAAAACTGTCTGTATTCAGTCAATCACAAGACCAGAAGCCATAAATAATGGCGGTTGGGCAAGAAGCTGCCAAAACCCCACCTCAAACTGCCAAAAGCCACCCCCTTTTCACATAAGCGTGCAGAAATCTCCTCGAGCAAAAAAAACGCTCGTCGGTAATCTGCGCCATGCGCAAGAACATTTAACACAGCCGAGAAGGAAAAAAATACAGTTACAGCGCAATATTATAACAACCGCGCTTTTCGATTCTTAATTTTGTGTTCTTGAGTTTTTCACATTTACTTGTGTTTGAAATTTACCGCCGTTACTGCGGCTTAAACCATTTTGCGGCGCTCTAGTTTTGCCATTGATGTGGCGTATACTCACGCTTTTTAAATTCATTTAGGTAAATGCGTCACCCCATTCAAAGTGAATGAGAAACGCCTCCGTTGAGCGTACATGTGAACGTTGCCTGAATGCGCGCGTGGCTGTGCTGCAAGTAATGCGCATGCGCAAGATCGGTTTGAAATCGGCAATACGTGTGAGTGATCGGCCGATCACCGATCATCGCTGGCAGATCGATCGGTGCATCCCTAGCAATTACCCGCATGTGGAGATTTTATAATATTTCTGATAGTAGCCTGGCAGGCTTGTTATTGGAATATTAAAATCTAATTTCTAGCACTTCTTCCCAGTATTTATTTATTTGCTGATGTTCAGTGGTGTATCCAAATCACCATTTGTTGTCGCATATATGGACGTAAAATTCAACAAAATCAAAGTAAACTTTGTCATCTTCGCTATATACTGTACAGATATACAGAGAGACGCGACGAGACCACGTGGCTCCAGTTTACACAGTGCAACAAGAAACAGGGATCAAAGAACAAATAGGGCACATAACGAATAGGGCATTGAAACAGGCAGTGAAAGGAAAACTGGTGGATTACTAAAATAAATTAAAGCAAAGGTAGTTCAGCAAATTGATTCAGTTAAAGAGACATTAAGTAAAAGTAAAATCTATTATGATAAAAATATGCATAGAAATTGTAAAACTTCTGTACGGTTTGCGTGTTCAGAGTTAAGGGTAGGATGCAGGGAAGCTAAAAATAAGTGATGTAACCACAAAAAAGTACCATGTAACAACTGTGTTTTTATGGGTGTGTGTGTGTTGGTCAAGTCTCTGAATATTTAATAGGAAATGTAACCATGCATCGATTTGTATCGATTCGGCGGCCAACGGTCCGATGCATCGACGTGACCACATAAATGTTGATGCATGTGCTTTTATTTTCTCACATAATCCAGGAGGAAGCATGTAGCAACGAGGTATTACACTGTCCAGTCGGGAATAAATCGTGGGTGTGGAAGTATTTAGGTTTCCGTAAGATTAATGGACAAAAACATTACCATTTGCAAAGAATGTAAGACCGAAGTCAGATACTCAGGCAACACCTCGAACTTATCGGCCCACCTGAAAAGTAAATATGTAAAAACCCATAAATGACATTTTTGCGATGTAAACATGCATCCTGTGTTTGTGAACGCGCAAGCGCCCACGTTAGCGCCATTACTCGCTAAAATGCTCCGGTTCAGTTTAAACATCCCCTTTATTACAGACAAAACGCAAATGTCAGCTGATAAATAACCACAACAACCTGCGTTCTACTCACAATACAGCCGTTTATTGAGAGTTTCCCATAGATTTTCCATAATTTATTCCGTAACGCACGCTTAACACTTTATGTGTGCAGCTCCGAGGGACATGCGGGGAATTGTTTCAGTATGACCAAAAACTTCAGTATTTCTTCATTTTCAATTGATCAAACTTTTTTCTTCAATTTTATAATGCTATAGTGTAATCAATAGGAAAGAAGAAATATAGAAAATGTATTTATCAAAAAATGTTATTCTATATTCTGATGGATACCAAACGGATAAAGAAGTGTTACGCTATAGATAATAAATAGACAATAATAGATAATAAAAACTCCGTAACTCAGCAATAAAACAATGTTCTTTTATTGTTCTTTCAGTACTTTTATTTGACCTAAAGCTTAAAAAAACAAGTCAGTTTTCATCAGAAATGTGCTGATTTCATAACTGTCAGCATTTACTCATCAAACTATGACAAATTTGAGTAGTGCAGGGCATCCTAAATACAACAACTTAAAGCATGTATTGCTAACTTCTACCCACACACTAGAATAAGCATAAAAAACAAATGTCTTTAAAAAAAAAACTGATTACTCAATTAATCGATAAGAAAATCAATAGAATACTCCATTACAAAAAGGATCGATAGTTGCAGCTCTACTTTATTGCACTTTGTGTTGCGCTCTTGTATTTGTGTGGAGAAGACTTGATTGAAAATAGAAAGTACACACTAAGTTAATCTACTGTATGTCCATCCAAAGATTTTATTTTACCTTATGGCACTTTATTTAGCATATTTATGGGACATACTTGACTACACTTTTGTAATGTAGACTATATTTTGTTTACAGTTCTCAATAAAAAATGATGAAATGCAAATCATATTTGCCTGTAGTTAATTCATTGAAATATTAAAGCTTGTGTGAAATTTCAGCATTTTGAGTACTAACCCCTTTATCGAACCGAACCGAATCGTATCATGGGAATTTCTGAGGTATCAAAAAAAATCGAACCGTTGGCTTAAGGAAACGATATTTTATCGCATCATGAGGAAAGCTGTGATTTACATCCCTAGTAGGCATGCATGATAATATTGCAATCATATCAGAAATGGATCACTTGTGCCAGGCATGTTCAAAGCCTTCTGTCTTAAAATGTATGGCATTATTGCGATTGCGGGTTTGTCTCACTTAGCGAATGTGAGCTCGCACATGGACTGTCTCCCTGATTCCCTTATCGTGCCTCCCCCGTTTAATCGTCTGATGGCTTTTAGAAGGAAACTGTTACGCAGGCCGTACATTAGGGCCCCGAATGCTGTGGTACCATTTTCAGTTTACATTAAGGTAAAGTGGTTACCCATAATGCTATCTGCTAGGGATGCACCGATCGATCGGCCAGCGAGCGGAATCGGCCGATTTTTGGCCTCATCAGCTTGATCGCTGATCGGTCGATCACTCACACGTATTGCCGATTTCAAACCGATCTTGCGCATACGCATTACTTGCAGCACAGCCTCGCGCGCATTCAGGCAGCGTTCACATGTACGCTCAACGGAGGCGTTTCTCATTCACTTTGAATGGGATATGGCGTCACATCAATGCCAAAACTAGAGCGTGCAAAATGGCTTGCCGCAAAAAAATCATGGACGTAAATGTGAAACTCGAGAGCACAAAATTAAGAATCGAGTGCGCGGTTGTGATAATATTGCGCGCAAACTGTATTTTTCCTCTCGCGAATGTCTTTTTTCCTCTCGATGTGTTAAACGTCCTCGCGCGAAGTAGATTACCGACAAGCGGCTTTTTTGCTCGAGTGAGATTTCTGCGCGCACAGTTTGAAAGGGGGCGGGTTTTGGCAATTTGGGGGCGGGTTTTTTTTGGGGGGTCTGTCCCCAATTCAACATAAACACAGATGCAAAAGTTAATCACTAGATGATCAGCCGTTTTCTATAGTTGAGGATACAGGCTTCAGAAATCTGATAAATTACCTCTGCCCAAAATACACAATGCCAAGTAGGCGTTACTTTTCGGACATCGAGTTACCGGAGTTGTTACATTTTACACTTTACGAGTTACATTTTATTTATTTAAATTTGTAAAGAAAATTTGTTATGAGAATAAAGCATTATATTAAAGAAAATTAGATTTTTGTTTGTATTTGCCGTAGAGCTGCCACTATTATGTCACTATTATAAAAGTAACTAGTAAACAGGAAAAGTAACTACTGCGTTACGTTAAAAAAGTGAAACCAATTTTTTTGTGTCGATGTCGTCAACTACTCGCAGCAGCTCTAATTTTCTGTTATCGGGGGAAAAAATCGGTATTGGAAAAATCGGTATTGGCCGATCACACTTACAAAAAAATCGGTAATCGGAATCGGCCAAGAAAATTGCAATCGGTGCATCCCTACTATGTGCCTTTCCTGAGCAACTGGAGATGGCAACTTACTCGAACCCTTTGACCGTAATATAGGGAGTTCCAATCCCAATTTTGAGTCTGTGAGCTAGACACTTGAGCCCAAGTTTCTCCAGGGGCACTTTTCCTGTAATTAGGAAATGAAAGTTGCTCTGGATAATTTGAATGGAAATGTAAATATTATGACACTTCTCCATTAAGAAGCTCTCCATTCTCCCACCACCTGCCCCCGTATCTCAACATTCATATGCAAAATGAATCTAGTGGATGAAAGTTAGATTTGCTTGCTGAAGTTTGCCAACAAAGGCTCAGTTTTAACTGCACCTCTGATCAATGGACTGCCCAGCTTCCCACACTCATAAACATTACACACATCTCATGAACAATAAATCAGCGTGTGGGCTACAGTCACTGGATGAACGAGGCTATTGCATTGCTGATGAATTCTGAAAGTGTAGGCATGAAGGAATAATGATGACAAAAAGGCTTATTTTCTCCAGGCGGGCATGCAGCTTCTCGATGCTTGGGTGCAGTATGGGGCTGGGCCCTGAATAGCAGCGCGTTGGTAGAAGGGTATCAATAAGCTCCCATCAAAATGCTGAAGGACAGAGCTGTTTAAACAGGATGCATTCTTCTCTCTGCCTTGCCATGCAAACGGATAGCAACAGCGTCCATTCCTTTTATTTTCCGGTTCCAATTTTCCTTCAACTCTAGTTTTTCTACTGTTTATTTTGGGAGCATCCTGTTTTTTGATAATGTATATTGATTTTCATTAAAAAAATAATAGGAAAAAATAAGAAAATGAAAAAAGAACCACACGTACTGAGATAAGTGCTTTATTTTGGGCATTACATCTTTGACAAATGGAAATTTAATTTAGTAAGTAGTATCAGAGGTGTTCTAAGAAAAGTAATTCCGGTAAATATGGTTGAAAAAGGGGGGAAAAGAACACCTGATTTAATAGTGTTTATACGAAGAGCTGGGATAAAATGCTGTGTAGGGCACTGACTAATAAATTATGTACCAATAAATTCTCATCACACATGCACAGAGGTGCTGGGGCTTTGGGGTTATTTCCAGAATCTGGGCTGTACATCATAAAAAGAAAAGTCTGTTCATCTGTGCCAAGATAGGTAGAGTGTAGCTACAGTATATGATAAACCACAGAAAAGCAAATCTTACTTTTCTCTGTCAATAACTCAACATTGAGAAATGTTTATGCCATCGTCATCATTATCATCTTCACCTTCACTGCCAACGGCTGGGTTCAGAGAAGAAGTCAGTTTCACCTGAAAAAGGTGACATGCTCAAGAAGTCAGGATCAAGGCTAGAAGTAGACTCATATGAGTTTGTAGATCCCCGTTTTCCCTGTGAATTGAGTCTTAATTTTTGGAAGAGTAAGCAGCTGGGGGATCAAAAAGGTGCAGCCTCTGGAAAATCCATTTGACTGCTTTCTACGGGGCTTTATGTAATGCTGCTGTTGTGTTGCACCTGTGTCAGGGATATTTAGCCTGTTTGCATACCCCTGGTACCTGCTACCCTTGGATTAAAGAGAGCTAAGAGCTTGATCCAGTAAACTCCACGCAGGGGCTCAGATTAGGCTGTAACGAGTACTGCTGTAACAAGTCAGTGATTTGGAAGGTGATATTTAAAAAACAGAAGAAATTAGCAATTACTTACTAAATCATTCTAATTGCTAATTATTTGTTCTCGTTAACCAACCTCATTTAAGAGGAGCAACTTTAATAGAGAGAGAGGTTACTTCCTGCCCACACAGTAAACACACATTAGCAGCTGCTAATTATCAGGAAGCCGAATGCTCTAAAAGACATGTTCTAAACGCTATAATAAGGGAATGATCACACATAGTATAATGGAGCATTGGCATTAAATGACCAAATAAAAACAGAATCAAAGAATGAAAGCAACGCTTTAACTCTTCATTCTCTAAAATGTTAGAAGGTGTTTGTGGAGCATTTTTGAGATTTTAAGAAGGTATTTCCAGACATGGCGCAGATTAAAGATGTAAGAGAGGACCTTAAATTACAGACAGAGGTCCCAGGATAGAGAATTCTACATGTGTATTCACTGTAAGGGTTGTTTATCAAAGTTGTAGATCAACAACACTGTAGAATGTACCAAGAAGTACCCATAGGTACTCTCTAGGACGCTGGTCACCACCCTTTTTAAACCCAAGAAACTTGATCTCGGCCCTGGTGAAAGAGAAGATCTGTTTATTGAAGCACTGAGAGAAATACACAGCAAAAAAAAAGGCAGAGGGACTTTTTGCCAAATTGAGATAGGTGTTTGTTTTTGTACTTTTAAATGTATTTTTGTGGCACTTTGTTCCATGTTGAATGTAATAAGCCAGATAAATAATAAACATTTGATATAAAGTAGGTTTTATACATTAGTAATTGATTTTACACACAATTACATTATTTTTGGTAATAAATTAATTTATTCAACAAAAAAAATCTGAGGAGCCACTTGGGGGCCCAAAGAGCCGTAATTCCCAATGCCTCTCGTTGGTCAATTAATAAAAGCATTTTTCTCTTTTCTCATTGGTTGCTATCACACTACTATAAAAATGTGGCAACTGGTCCAACAGAGAGGGTCAAGCTTGCAAAACCAAAAGTTAATCAGGCGAAATTGAATATATATTTTCCTTTTATATTCGTGATTTAATGTCGTCTCAAAGATCTACCGATTGATCATAATTAACGGGTTGGCAACCTCTGCTCTAGAAAGTACTAAAAAAATATCACGTGATTCCTGCATTGCAAGATTATCATCAAGGTCAGCATAAACCAAAAAAACTTTCAGATGATTGCTGAAGGACCTGAGCAACTCTGGGACAAGCATTTCACAAAGTACACATCATTGCACTTGGCATCGGCGCATACTTCAGGGACAATTTGACCTAGGAAGACGTGAGCATAAGAGTCACGAAAGCAGACTGACGTTTTACAAAGAGCATGTAGACAAAACTGATTAGTTCTGGTCAACGTTCTCATGAAGCAGCAGAATTAGGCTTGAACTCATCAGACCTTGAGATGTTGCTTTGCTTGTGCCTTTAACCTGAAGACCACCATCCCCGCTGTTAAAGAAGTTAGTGAGAGCATGGTGCTGCTCTGATGCGATTTTTCTCCTCTAGTTGACCTGGAAACAGGTTTATTAAGAATGATTTATTAGAGAGTGTCATGCTGAAGGATAACTTCATCCAGATCTTGGGGGGAAAACTTTGCATATTTTGTGATATTTGGGTTGAGGACCGATTATAGCTTCATGCAGAACATATGTCCCAAGCACTCAGACCAAATGATCCAGATTTGTCTGAAAAGTAAAAGTTTGACTCTTTTGGACCAAATCCCAATCTCTCTCAAGAGAGAGAGAGAGAGCTGAAGAAATGGGTTTATTTGATCAAGCCCACCAATCTCCAACATCTGGAGATTTCTGGCAACTTTGGAAGCTGTGATCACTCAAAATGGTTTTGTGTAGGGATGCCCCGGTTGCAATTTTCTTGGCCGATTCCGATTACCGTTTTTTTGGTAAGTGTGATCGGCCGATACCGATTTTTCCGATACCGATTTTTTTCCCCAGATAACAGAAAATTAGAGCTGCTGCGAGTAGTAGATGACATCGACACAAAAAAATGGGTTTCAACTTTTTTAATGTAACGCAGGAGTTACTTTCCCTGTTTACTAGTTACTTTTATAATAGTGACATAACAGTGGCAGCTCAACAGCAAATACAAACAAAAATCTACAAACAAGCGGGCAAGGGGAGCCATTGATTGCGTGCTTATTAAACGTGTAAGACCTAACTATTAAATTATAATTATAAGGTTGATAAACTATAACTTGTGTTTAATCTACCTGTCGCCGTTCCTCTTTCTACGTCATCTTTGGTTTTTCTGTAAAAACTGTCTGTAGTGTGCAGTCAATCACAAGACCAGGAGCCATCGGCCAATAGGATTCGCAGGCAGAAGCTGCCAAAACCCCGCCCCCAAACTGCCAAAACCCGCCCCCTTTCAAACCGCGCGCACAGAAATCTCACTCGAGCAAAAAAGCCGCTCGTCGGTAATCTACTTCGCGCGCGAGAACATTTAACACATCGAGAGGAAAAAAGACATTCGCGAGAGGAAAAATACAGTTTGCGCGCAATATTATCACAACCGCGCACTCGATTCTTAATTTTGTGCTCTCGAGTTTCACATTTGCGCGCGCGACTTTGAAATTTACGCCCGCGAATTTTTTGCGGCAAGCCATTTTGCGCGCTCTAGTTTTGGCATTGATGTGACGCCATACTCACGCACCCAAAATTCATTTCGTCGCCGCACGATGTCACCCCATTCAAAGTGAATGAGAAACGCCTCCGTTGAGCGTACATGTGAACGCTGCCTGAATGCGCGCGTGGCTGTGCTGCAAGCAATGCGCATGCACAAGATAGGTTTGAAATCGGCAATACGTGTGAGTGATCAGGCCAAAAATCGGCCGATTCTGATCGCTGGCCGATGGATCGGTGCATCCCTAGTTTTATGATTGATTCATAGAATGCTGGCCAATTTTCAGAATGTAATATTTATTTAAATAATGATACGTAACTAGATTAAAGTGAATTCTTATCTAGCTCCATGAAGGAGCATACAATGGTGTGTTTCAATGTTCGGTTCAGGGGTTTTTGACCAAGTGTTGGTTTAAAGTTGTGGTTGGTCTTGCGAAGAAAAGTGAATATCCATTGAATTAACAAGGCTTTGAAATGTTGAATGCCCTGGTTTCATGTGTAGACACAGGAAGTTCTTCCTGAAACTTATGGTTTGCAGCTTTTTTCCAGACTTTCATTATTCAAGTTATTCTAAAGAAAACAGTGGGGTCAGCCTAAATGTAAAAGGGTTAAAAACACTTCCAGGTGCTGAAAGCTGAGGCTTTGGGAATGTCTGGACATTAAGAAATTAGCAGCCATGCTTGGAGTCATGACACGAAGATTACTTAGTGTCATTTACTCTGTTGCTCTTTTTGTTTTCAGTAATTTTCTCGTGCCTGGCCTCCTCCTTACGAAATCAAAAGATGTTATTATGATATGCTTTCTCAGTTTTTTGTTTTATTCTGGGGGTTTTTGTGCGAGTGATTATTTGTCATTGTGAACACACCACAGCACAGTGCACCACAACGAAATGTGACCTCTGCATTTAACCCATCCGTGAAGGTGCAGTGGGCAGCTGACAATGGGCAGCGCCGGAGAGCAGTGCTTGGGGACGGTACCTTGCTCATGAGTACATCAGTGGTACACTTGCTGGTCCAGGATTCAAACCGGTGACCGCCTGATCATGGCGCGACCTCCCTGACCGTTACACTACCAGCTGCCCGTGTTTGTTGCCAAGTCCAGGTTTATGTTTTTGTTAAGCCACTGTTGAGGCTTCATTGCATATAAAAGTCATTTTATATATAATTAAAATAGCGTGGGGTTCTCGATTCGGAACTCGATTATGAACCTAGAGTCTAGGGGTCCAAACGTAACAGTAACCTACCCTCAGCACCACTTCTGTTGGTTTATTTGAGGAAGATCTTTAACCCCAAGTCGCTCTGGGGTGACTGGACCTGTAATATGAACTTTCATATGAAATTGATAAATTCCTCTGTTGGGCTAGAGTTAAAATGCCACAGTTGGGGTGGTGATGGCCTAGTGGGAGGATAATCACCTGCGTACCAAGAGGTTCTTGGTTCAAATCCAGTTCTGTCCATATGCTAAAATTACTATTATTGGGCCCATGAGAACGTACCTTAACCCCAAGTTGCTCCATGAAGACTGTCCCTGTAATTAGGAAACGGAAGTTGCTCTTTCTGATAAATGCCATAAAATACCAGTTACGTGGTATAAGAGTCAGTGTTTTCCGTAAAAATTGCTTGTGAAATGTCATGTACCACATTGCATGAATAAAATGTACTGAGCGTGTCATGAGTGTCACAGTCCAGTCCCCTCTGTCTGTTTTCTTGCTGTTTTATTTAAACATTCACCGATCAACCAGGCAGTGATCAGAATGCGACATTTTTGCATGCATTTCCACATGATGTATTACATCTCACGGCATTCTGAGCATGTATAAAGAACACTGTAGTCATGTTTTACTGCCCAACGTTAGATTAAGCCTGTCACTCGTTCCATTGATTTTTTTTATTTTTTATTTTTTTGCTGCACTAGCATGACCCAGCTACTGGCTGGCTGACTGACACATTTTCATTTGAGCTGATGCCTCTATCATATTAATATGCATGTGGCTAATAATATAGTTAGTGCTTTCATCTCCTCTGCAGCTGAAGGCCTGCCACTGCACTGTGTACTGGTAACCCTCAGTTATCCTTTTCAGTCTGTCCCTTTAAGACTTCAGCACTTAACATTTTGTATTAATTTTGGTTACACTTCATGCTGAGTACTGTCTGCTATGATTACTATTACTAACATGGATTAAACTGCATGTATTGTACTTCTGTTTATTGTAGGGATGCGCGATGAGAGAATCTTTGGCCGATGCCAGTATCCAATATTTTCATGCTTACATTTGCTGATACCGATGCCAATAAATGAGGAAGGCAGAGTTAAGCACGTAAAGACAAGATATTTTGCTCACGCAATTTTCATAGCGCTTACATTATTTTGCCACAAAGATAGCACCCTAACTCAACTCAAGCGAGCGTGAAAAACGAGTTAGGCGAGGGTAGAGCATTTTGAGCGTAGTGCACAACATTTTAAGAAAAAGTCACTTCCCACCCTATGTGGTGTACCAAGTCATATAGGGTGCGTTTGACACTCCACGTGCACTACCTAGTGCATAGAGAGCCGTTAAGCTACATTTAACCCGTCCGTGAAGCAGCAGTGGGCAGCTAACAAGTGCCCGGGGAGCAGTGCTTGGAGACGGTACGTTGCTCATGAGTGCCTCAGTGGTAACTTTACCGGCCTTGGATTTGAACCTGCGACCTTCTGATCATCGGGCGAACACCCTACCGTTACGCCACCAACTGCCCCAAAAGTATGATAAGGGCACCTCACCTGAGTGAGGCAAATGCAATTCATGTAGTTATTATTATTGTTTTTTTTAGTTGAGTGCGTAAAGACAGATTTTGCTTGGGAACGTTCCACTGCATGGCCAGAATATTGCCATAAAATAACACCATATATTTTAAGACCGAAGGCATGGACCGTATTCAATCCGACCTCAGACTTTGGACATGCCTGGCACAAGCGCTACCTTTCTGACATGTAATAAATACGCCAGAAAATATTGGCGGGAAATATTGGGCAAATCTAAGCATCGGTCCAATGCAGATGACTTAAAAAAAAAAAAAACAAACAAAAAAAGTCTATTATCGGCCAATTTCAATATGATTCCCATATCATTGTGCATCCCTAGTTTACTGAAAACAAATGAAGATCCAGCCTGTTATAGAAGAGTAGAGTAATTTTAAAAAGGAAAAATAAACAATTAAGTCATCTTTCATTGTGTCTCATTTTAATTAGCAAAATAATAAAAAAAAATGTTGAAATCATTGCACCATCTGAACATCTTTTTTTGACATTTCACCAGAGTAACATTTAATCGGCACGGAAGAGCGACTACATGTTTAACACAGTATTGACAAATGTGTCCGCTTCTAACCAGACAGGTAATGCCTGAGTCTCAATTTGTGAAAACCTCTCAAGCTGAAGAAGCATTGCTGTTAAATACTCAATGTAACAGTCCTAAAACATTAATTAAAATTGTTAAGTACCTTAGAGCTTTTAAGGCTGTTTAATGGTAATAACACTAAAATGTTGCAAGTTGCTCTCTTAGTCATTTCTGAAGAAAAACAATCAAATGTGTCTCTACTTAAGTGTTATATTGGTGCTGATTGGAAGCTGTGAGGACACGCCAGTTTTGCAGTATCATTGAAATTGTCAGTCAACAAAAATGAGCAGACTTTATGAGATGCCCCAAAGTTGAACTGCTGTTCTACATGTTTACTCTGACTTTGACCTTCTTTTGGAAGTCAGATCTGTTTTGAGCAGCATCTCTGCATTACAATACTCTGGAGTTTTGATCCGACTAGCCTCAGCTCACGTGGCCCAACTTGGCCGAACTGAAATTGTATTTCTCTCACCTTGTGTATATATAAGTCATCATCCCACGGAAGGTTGTTGTGCTCCACTGGTTCTTTTGGAGCTGCTTTGATTGAGGGAAATGATGGGAGGATATAATGTGAAGGTCAGACTGAGAGCAAAGACATTAACATACAAACACGCTGGAAATATCTCATGTCTGAGCAAATATGGCTTGTTTTGGGTAAACGTCTCATTTCATTTCTATGGTAATAACCATAGTTCCATCTTTTCACAAGTTAATGCTCAGTTAATCATTTAGCAATTATTAATGGAAATTTCTCAATGCTTGTTTTAGAAATCTTGCCGTCTGCAGATCAGGTGTCCGTGCTTTCTGAGTGATTATTGTGAACACAGCACAGCACACACAACATAATGTGACCTCTGCATTTAACCCAGGAGCAGTAGGAGCCGTGGACAGCTGACGGGCAGCGTCCGGGGAGCAGTGCTTGGAGACGATACCTCATGAATGTCTCGGTGGCGCCTTTACCAGTCCTATAGGTTTGAAAATTAATCTAACACATATGTGGATAATATACATCACACTACCCAAAACAAAAGCTGCATGCTCTTAAGATTTTGTGGGACTGCATTTAGCTCAGGTTATAGCATGCTCTGATCAAATGATGCAGTGTCGCAGTCCAGAGTTGCATCAGTTTTTTGCCATGATCTTGTACTGAAAATGGGAGAGTCTAACCATTTACAATGTCAGCATCTTACAGACGCTAAAAAAGGAGAGAAAGGGAAAGGGGCCTTGCTCAAGGTTAAAGGCTGTGCTCAGTGGCCAGACGCTTGTAGTTCAGGGAGTAGGATGTGGGAGAATAGAGCTGGATTTGAACTATGATCTCCTACGATCGATCCTTGGCCGAGTCCGACTTTTGGATAGTTAGGTAAAAAAGTGAAGTCTAGAAACCAACTAACCAAAACTAAACATGGGGGTCCAAATTACAGGTAGTCCCCGACTTATGATGGAGATGCTATAGTACCAGCAGTCACTACCACTACCAGCAGGAGACATACTTGGGCATTTAGAAGAATCCCAAATCCCAAATCCCAAAAATTGGGGTTTGAAACACGAAAACCACAACGCTCTGCGCTCTAACGCAGAGACTCGGAACTCGATCGCTGGTGAGAGTGTGGCATCTCATGTGTACATCCCGGCAGCCTTTCAGCGTATAGTATGGCGTATGCTGCTACATTTGCCTGCCATGTAAAATAATTTTATAATTCTGTTGTCTCGCTGTTGTCATCGAAAGATGGAAAAATGGTAAATCGAGCCACCGAAGCTGAGGGACCCATCTGTACTGAGAATATAATTTCAGTCTTATCTAAGTACATGACTCGAAACTTAATGCGTCATGTTCTGCATGTTGTAACTATTTTATATTGTACGTATTCAGCAGAAGGAACCTTGGTTTGAAAGGCAAGCTGTTTAAATAGTTCCATCATTACTTTTACTGCTTTGACGTGGATAAAGCAGAGCGTTATGTAATAGAAATAGGGATCTGAATCAGGGCTAAAATAAGCTGTCGAACATACAGTAGATGTGAAATGGAAATGATATTCTTTAATTTGTTGAAAGGAGGTTGTGAATGTCACACAAAGTAAAGTCTACTGGCGAGGCTATTGATTGCTTTGTAAAATCCTCCTTTTTACGTGGACTGTTCTGCTTCCTTATGAGGCTCCTGATTAAAATGGAGATATGGCACACTCTCGTGCTCCACTTGTGCTAAGACGAATCTTAAGCATGCTAATCACAAAGCGCCTCTCGCCGTCTTTGCATATTGATCTGTACCTTGCTAAGGTGTTTTTTTAAAAAGATGCTTAAACGGAGTGGGCTCGTCACCCGTCTCCTTCCCTCACCTTTAATCTCTAATCGGCACAAGCTTCCCTGTCCGTTTCAATCACGCCGCTTTTGATTGCGCATTCGCCGGACGGCCGCTTGTCGAGGAGAATACAAATAAACTTGTCAAAGGCCAAATAAAGTTTACTGTTTACCGAGATTAACTTCAGCCAGAGCTCCCGTGCAACCAAGTCGCCCGTCCCTTGAATCTGTGCTGCGTCTCGCCGGAGTCTCGGGGCTCAGATGGCATTAAGCGCCTTGTCAAGCCGCAAGCAGCAGGGGAAGAAATAAACTTGACAAGTGCCCATTTGCGAGGCATTAGTAGCATGCCCCTCAGCTAGCTCCAAATGCTTGTCTCCTTTGCACTTTGCACGCCAGACCCCACACATGTGGAGGCACCTGTTCACAACACTCAGAAGGGGGGCGTCTGACAGGAACGATTGCTCAAGTGAGGCTCCTTTTGGATTTCGGCTGGCTGTTGCTACAACAGATCTTGTAAGCGCAAGCTTACCGCGGGATCGTTTTCCTAGTTGTGATAATGATATAAAAATACCAACAAGTAATATTATTAATAAAAAAGCTATTGGATACAGTCTTCTTTTATGAAGCTCATGAATTCTTTCTCCAGATTTGATTGTTTGTTTGTGTACCTTGGTTTTAATATGAAAGACACATATTTTGAGTTTACAATGAATTCTACTTGTTATTAAAAGCAAAACAAAAGAGATCAAAGGATTTTTAGCTCAATATCCTTTTTTCCAAAGAGCAATTGGGCCAGTTTCTGGTTTCAAGCTTTACCGCTATTATTGTTTCAAAACCACAAGCTTTCCAGCGTACCGCTCAGGCAATATGAGCAGTTTGTACAACTTGTTAAAGAGATAAGTCCAGGAATCCCCCAGGGCGTGTGCAGCATAGAGTAAAGCCTTGTTCACTTTAGGCCAGGGGTTTTTAACTGGTGGTCCGCGGCCCCCTGGTTGTCTGCAGTGGCATTGCAGGTGGTCCGTGACATACAATCCAGTTCCACAACTAAAATCCCTTTTTTAAAAGTTATTCATTTTATGTATTTTTAAAAACATTTCCAGATGATTTGTGCATCTTTATGAATAATGAATTTAATGCATATATCTGAAAAAAATAATAGAAAAAAATACCCGCTCACTCGACACACAGTGGGGTCGCAGACTACTTCTTTATCTGAATGGTGGTGACTGGGACAGAACTAGTTGAAAACCCCTGCTCGAGCTGATTTGAGGCCTGCATTTGCCTACAAAAGCCCCCCACGTTTGATCGGCAGTCAACAATCTTTATGTGTGAATACTACAAAGATGTGATCAAACAAGCTCGTCGTCTAGTCGCAGATACCTAGTCCTCGCAAGCTACAGCCAATGAGAGTGCAGGACACGAGGTAATAGAAAGTCAGAGACAGGAGACCTCTACTTAAAATGCGGAGCTACAACAATATTTGTATATTTTTCTTTTTGCATGTTTTTTGCAACTAGTCATCAGGCAGACAAGTCATGGGGAGGTCCATTTTTAAGCTCCTGACTCTTTAGGGGGTCACATTATCACTTCTCAGTTCTGTCAGTTCATTGTCAATTTTGTTGTTGATTTTCGTGACGGAACGTTGTGTTGTAGACAAAATGCACCAGCATGAAATTGATTTGTGTTCAACAGAAGCTTTTGTGTTCAGATATTTTCTAATATAGAGCTGTATTTGTGAGACCACAATGTGAAACCATAATATATATATTTTTTGCTTACGGTTATCACACCGTCAGAATCTCACATCGGCCCATGCATGGTCATAAAGACGATCTCCAGTAAGTGACGTCCAGCGTTCCCCTGGGACATGCTTTTGGGTGATGTAAAGTAAAAGGATGCTGTTGCGTTGTGTCCATTAGCTCTCTATCTTCCCTCCTCCTCCTCGGCCATACTCAGCTTGCACTAGCATGCCAGTAGTGGTTTATTGTCAGCATTATAAATAGGGTGGCAGGATCAGTGAGGCAGGTGGTCTAATCTGCACACTCAGCTCCTTCTCCCAGCGCACCATGGCGCTTATACAGAGCTGCTGTAGCTCTGGGGAGGGCTTCAGAGACTGGCTTATTTCTGGGGGTCAGTGGGTGCGCGAAGAGGGTCTGGTTTTGCTCCACAAATGTCTAGGTCTTTTGAGTAATGGCTCCAACGTTGACAGAGCCATGCTGCCTGTATAGTTCATTTTCAATCTTCTGTATGTGTCTTTTTGAAAGTTTTCCATGAGGAGACACTGATCTGATGCTTATGTCTGATATTGGTCCGATACTGACTCCTGTAGCTGGATGGAGGATTGGTAAAGATGGACTGAGCTGTGGACCTTGTTAGACTGATTGTGTGCATTGTTAATGTGTTCATTTATCAAATTCGTATCATTCTGCGACTTTTAATGTTAACCCTTTTTCTAGACTTATAGTTGTGCAGTTTTATGCTGAACTTTCACGGATTCAAATGCAGGACTGGTACAGGTGCCGCTGAGGTTCTCATGAGCAAGGTACTGTCACCAAGCGGTGCTGCCAAAGCAGCCCACTGCTCCTTCATGGACGGGTTAAACGTAGAGGCCACATTTTCTTATGGTGGACTGTGTGCTGTGCTGTGGTGTGTTCACAATGACAAATAATCACTCATTCACTCACTCAAAATCATTTTAATGGTTCAGCTCACACAGGGTTCACTCGGGGTTTTGTATGCTGGTTTTTGCAGGAGGTTGCACAAGCTGTAGCATAGCCATAAGCTATATTAATATATGCATGCATACATACTGTATATAGCAAAACATACTTTAGAGATGTTTATTATATTTAAAGCTAGTCTCTCCATGCCTTTTTTTTTAAATCTTCCTCTGACGCCCAGTGGAAATGTTTGGACCCCCCCGCGGGTCAGAAGTGGTGGTGGTGGTGGTGGTGGCGGCCTAGTGGTTAGGACGCTCGTCTCTGGACCAAGAGGTTGTGGGTTGAAGACCAACCTTTGGCATTACCATCACTGGGTCCCTGAACAAGACCCTTAACCCCAAGTTGTTCCAGGGAGACTGTTCCTGAAATAAGAAAATGAATGTAATAAGAGCGTCCGCTAAATGCCGTAAAAGTAAATGTTTAGGGAACAGCAGCTATGAAGCGTCTTCCTCAACATCACCAACACTCGCTGGTCCCAGGACGCCATTATAAACGCACATACAGGCTAAATGTCAACCACACACACAGGCCAGGGTGAGCATCGGGGGGTTATTAGGCGTTTTGCTGATTATCTGTATCAGTGATTTTGACCATCACCGATATGAAGTAATTACAGGGTGCGCTACTGTGGCCCCACTGCCGTCTCTTCTCTCTGTGCCGTTTGCTCTCGACATGCTGAAGCATTGTTGTCAGTCACACCACCCTCACAAACAAGCGCAGCTTGAAGTTCTGAGAAGGAGAGGAGGAGAGAGAAGAGTTTCACCTGAGCTTAGTGTTGTTAAAATTCAAAACTTTTCTTTTTGTTTTGCATATCGGTTCCAAATATTGGTGATCGGCCCAGTTAACTAACAATAATCAGTATTGATATCGGCCCTGAAAAAACAATATCGGTCGACCTCTAGTACAGACACTCGAGTCCTTGTTGTGAGCGAGTAATCCTCCTCACACAACGTGGAATATTTACCAGATATGCAGCATGGCCTATCCGTGTTATAGTGTAAACTGTGTTATTTCTAGCAGAGGTTAGTGCACGAAGGCAGTGCTTAAGCCAAGTCTCCAGAGTTGGAAAACTTTCAGTTTGGCCTGACACCGAGTCCTGCTTGTTCACCTTGACTCGGTGGCTTCTTCTGCTCCTTCTCTATTTATTATGCAGTCAGCAATTCTTGACCCAAACGTATTGCTGCCCTTTCTATCTCTTACCCGTTCTCGAAGGCAGCGGTGGCCAGGCCTGGCCAGACGGAGCAGCGGCCGCTAATCGCTGTGAAAACAGCCTCCATATCCGGCAGCAGACAGTAGGCCTGGAAAGCATTGCTGAGTCCAGAGAAGTTGTTTATCTTGGGAGGCAGGTCCGCCCTCCATCATCCTGCCAATAGAGACAACAGTGTGAAGCGCGGCCCTCAGCAAGATAAGGCAGCTGGACCGGACTGGACGGGCCTTTCTCTTTTTCTTTCTGCCGGGCCTGACGTTAAACAGCCCAGGAAAGAACACTGGGAGATTAGCATGACTCTTATTGTTAATACTCACCTCCGGGTAGGGCTGGGCTGGGAAATACGACCGCAAATCAATTTCACGATTAATTGAACTTTTTGCATCGATTATGATTAATAAATGATTATTTAGTTTTTTTTTGTTTGTTTTTGTCCTTATAGTTCTAACAAGGTTTGTCTTGTAAATATGGCTGTGTCGTGTAATGACAAACTGGACAGGGCGTAGTCATGTGATACGACAGTATGGGACAGTAAGTTTTTAAGTATTAATAGAATGTTAAAAAATAAATTGAATTAACTGTCACAGGCAAGGTAACGTCGATTAGAGATTCTGAATGTCAGTTTTTCCCTCCATGCCTGTTTCCAACCCTCTCGCTTTTGTCGTCCCACAGCCCCCATCGTTTTCATGTGAAAAGTCTTTATTTTACTTCCCCGTAAGAAAATTTGATGTAATTGGCGATGACATGGTTTTGTAAAAAATTTGCCTTGGCTTCTTAAGATTTTTGGCCGCCTTTTCCCTCCCTCATCTTTGAAAGGAAATTGGCTTAGCGTTAGCCGTACCATGACAGCCCTCCTAAGATGCAGCCATCCAGGAACTATCTGGGTCAGCCCAACTGTCTTCATGAATAAAAAGGCAGGTATTATTTTATTAGAGGCAGCCGTGCGCACGAATAATGTGTGGCTGCTTGGAGGGAAAGGGGGATTGTTTGAGTTTCGAAGCGTTTCACACCCTCTAGATCAAATCTTATTACCAATCTCCACTTTCAATCGGAAGGGGATTTTAAGTTTTCCTCTAAAATACCAGACTTATTTCTCACCTCGATTTGAAAGTCTGGGTTAAATGGTTTTCAGAGATTTTTTTTTTTTGCCTAGCCATTTGCTGATAGTTTTGTTTATTGTCTTCAGGCTAAAAAGTGCTTTCTTTTGGTTTTGCAGACAGGACAATAAAAGCAGGGACCATAACAAGTAATGCTCCTTTTTGATGAGTAACGTGGTTCTGTGTAAAATAAAAGAAACCCATTTCCTTGCGTTGAAGACATAAACCCTGCATCTAGGTGTAGACAGCATGATGGTCCTGCAGCAGTAGAAGTCTCTCATGTGGATTCCTGCAGCGTTCTTTGTTTTGCATGTTTTTGTGATTTCAGCTTAATCTCTTTTCCTACTTTAGATTTATGATTTTGCACGTTTGTAATTTTTCAGTGCCTGACAGACCGCTTCCTCATCAAGGTTTAATATCGTCAAGTGCCTGCTTAGTAAACATTACATTTAAACCTAGGAAGAAATGTGGGAATATTCTTTTATTTTAATGATGCTTAAAGGCTCCTGCACGTTTTCTCTCAATGTCCAAATCGAATGAAAAGGTTATTTTCTTTTGGCTTAAATTTTTGTAATTTTATGCTTCACTTTTGAAGTTTATATTATATTTTATTTGTTTTTATGTATATTTGTCTTTTACCTGTACTATTCATCTTCTTATGTATGTTTTATCATGAAGTTCTCATAAAAATCAGACTGAGCTATTATAATAAATTCCACTGCACAGATATTAAGGCAGTTGTTTACGTTGTACGTTAATTTTGTGATTACCAACATGGACTGTTTTCTAAATTTACATTTTCTGTTGAACGCTGTGGCATCTATTCTTGGACGCGCACCCTATTTACTTTTCTGCTTTAGCAGTCACCATATGGTAGGGGTGTGCAAAAAAATGAATGAAACGTGATTCTCTTTTGTCAATTGAAAAACCGACTCATATTTTTCAACTAACGTAATGGCACTAGTTTACTTTTCCCCCCGACACGAGTTCAGCTCAACAATCCTGGAGCAATGTGGAAATCTGCTCAGATAGACCTCCTCCATGCGTGAGCATGAAGTAAACACAGTCAGTGTGCGTACATTTAGTAAACTACATTAGATTTGTTTGGTTAATCTGCCATAGTCAAATGGGAAAAGTAACTCAAAAAATTAAATTGTGAATCGTTTATGAATCGTGAATTGATTTTGAATCATGAGCCCAAGAATCAGAATCAGAGTCGTGCACGCCCAGCATATGGACCGACAATATGTACTCATGCAACACAAACTTTGTATTTGAGTTTTTATTTATTGTATGTCTTGCTTCGCTGTCCTTCGTCTCGTAGGAAATTAAGTGAAGCTCAGCATTATGGCACAACAGCCAGTAGAACTTCCTCAACCAATCGCGTCAGCCCGAGAGAGGCTGTGCCATTTCGCTCCGGCAGACCGCTTAATGACCCTGGAATGTGCAGAGAGCTGAAATCCACCAGCCAATCAGGCCGGACGGAGATTGGCAGTGTGCACCACGCCATGTCCAATGTGTTAGGAGACTCGCCACAGCTAGATGAAGGATTCTTCCTGGTGTCTGCTGCTGATACCGGAGCCTGTGCGTTGATTTTTTTTCCCTCCTGCATCCTGCAATCACTGAGCGTTCAGAAATGAGACCTGATTCCAAGCAAAACCGCCTCGTCGCTGGGGCTCAGATAACGCAAGGTCTGACATGTTTTGCTATAATGTCAAGCCCTGCTTTAGAATTTCTCTTGATGTGAGGCTGCTTGTGGTGTGTGGTGCAGATATATTTCATTTCAAGCTTATGACTTGTTGCAAAATTAACTAGAACAGGTTTTGTTGAGATGAAGATATGTGCACTGAAGTTCATTTGGTCTGTTTAGCTGCTTTGCCACTGCTGTAATGTACTTTATTTAACTAAGGCCCTAATTAGGGAGGGGTGTTGTTGAAATTTTAACGGTCTTACCGGTACTGTTTATCGGTTTGATACTTTAACGGTATTCTTATTGGTACTTTTTAGGGATGCAACAACTTATAGATTAAATAGATAAAAATCAATTAGTAAGATAGTTGGTAACTAATTTAATAATCGATTAGTTGGGTCTACGTTATTATACACATACGGACAGTGACTACCCCCAATGTGGGGTCAGTAAGCTAACCAAAGCCGCAGTGGCAGTAAAGCAGCATTAAGCGTGTTGCTGACCGCCATAAAAGAAGAATAAGAAGGAGACGAGAACCAGTGCCGTGCCTCACCCTCACAAAAACTGAAGTAATTGGGTAGAAACGCATGAATGACATTTTTCACGATGTAAACACACACCGCGTTTGTTAGTGCACACAACTCTCTCAGAGAAGACCAACATTGACTAAAGCGTTCCAGTTCAGTCAAATCTTCCCATTTATTACAGACAAAACTCATTTTTAGCTGATAAATAACAAAAACAACCAGCGTTCTACTCCCAATACAGCCGTTTACTTGATATTTCCAGTGTTTATTCCTGACGAGTGTCCTCAACGTTATTGTGACGCGACTCTCATGTGGAACGCCGTCTAGTGCAGATATGTAGTTCTCTCACAGAAATGAGTCAAAAATGAGTTAGAGGCCAAAATGAGTCCAGATTGGCTAAAAATGGCCAAAACTTGAATATTTCTTCATTTTCAATTAATCAGATAATATTTTGTTCCATTTTATAATGTTAGAGAGTAAAAAATAAGTCTGGAAAAATAGAAACTGACAGTTTGGTTTATAAAAAAATACTGGAAATGAAGTAGTTTCCCCCCGTTAATTCAATTAATAATGGAAAAAATAATCAGCAGATTAATCAATCAACAAAATAATCGTTAGTTGCAGCCCTAGTACTTTTTTGGGGAAAAATCAAATCTAATTAGCAACATAATTAACATTACTTCATTTAACAAATCAGGACCGGTAAAGGTATCGCCGAGGTACACATGAGCAAGGCACCGTCTCCAAGCACTGCGCTGCTCACGCTGCTTCTTCACGGATGAGTTAAATGCAGAGGTCGCGTTTCGGTTTGGTGCACTGTGTGCTGTGCTGGGCTGTGGTGTGTTCACAATGATCAATAATCGCTCACTTTCAGTGATTACACTAGAAGCGGTTAAAGCTCAGTAAAAGTATAAATGCATTGTGATTCGATCATACAAACCATGTCCGTGATAGTTTGGGACACATTACACCGTGTCTTTTGTAGTGTAAACACTAATCTGTCCTGATCGTTATCCAACAAGTACGTAATGGGAAATAATGTCATTACTGCAGGACGTGCTGCTTGCCTCGGTGACAGCTTGCAAAGCCTAAAAAAATAGAACAAGCACTGATGAATATGGTGGGAGCGCAAGCGAAAACAGATGCCCAATTTCCATTTGGACAGAAGATTCAATCCAAACGTAGATTATACACAGATCAGCCATAACTTTATGACCACCTGATATTTAGTCGGTTGTGCAAACCCATATGCAACAAACTGTGATGCGCTTTCTGTTCTGACATCTTTCTGGTGGACCCAGCAGTCACATTTTCTGAAGTTTGAGCTACAGATGCTCTTCTAATGGACCGGACAACACGGGTCGGCCTTTGTTTACCCACGTGCTACGGTGGGCCTTAAGCAGCCCATGACCCTGTCACCAGGTTACCGGTTTATTTACTTGGGCCACTTTCTGTAGCTCCTGACCACCGCAGAGCAGGAACGTCCCACCGGAGCTGGAGCTCTGACCCACTGATCTACCCATCACAATTTGGCTTTTGTCAAAGTGGCCCAGATTTTTTATGCTTCTAACACTTCAACTTCAAGGACAGAATGTTCTCTTACTGCTTAATATATCCCACTCCTTGCAAGGTGGCACTGTAACGAGGTAATCAGTGTTATTCGCTGATCGGTGTGCATTAGCTCTTGAACATTTCTAGGTAGCCTGTGCTTAAAAATTATTTTGATCGGCGTAAAAACTGTGAGTGGAGCTTTTTGACTGTCCAGCAAGAGTGATTTAATAATAATATAAGCAGTTATGACCCATGATAGACTTGCGTGTGACCATCATAATGTCTTGACTGTCCAGTTGTGATCCACTCTCCCAATGCCAGGTTTACGTGGAATGCCAGATGACCACATGATTACCAGGGTTCTTAGGGCCGAGATATAGTTAACGCTCAGAACGCTTACGTGCACGCATCATGGCTGCCACACATTCTCTGCGTTCTTTTGACACGTCCTCTGAGCACGTTGTTAGAAATGAACGTGACGAGTGCATGAGTTGCAGTACCAGCAAACATCGGGGTGGCATTGTGTTCAAGTTTTGATACGTGACGTCAGCATGGCTGAACGGTTTTGCCGTCTTTATTGCACCTTTGTAACATCCGAATGCAAAGCATTTTATCCTCAACATCTTTCTTCCCTCATTTCACAGCAAAACCAGACGATATTTTCTCGCACTGCCGCACTTTCTACTTCTTCCTCTTCTCCTGTCACTTAACAGCAGACTGGGCGAGTTCACTGCTACTTGTTGGAATCCTCAAGATTAACAAAAAGTACGCACACAAGTGTAGTCAGCGCAGCGCTTGTGTAGCAGCAGTGTACGCAAGCGTACACGTCACATAGTGTTAAGTGTATTTCGGCCCTTAGGAGGCCTTATCATCCCAAACTTGCAGTGAGCACTTGAGCTGTAATTGTTCATCTATGTACTAAAATCTTGTCCCACACATACACACACTTCAAATGCATGCGCTTTACCCGGCGTGGCCCAGAAGGTCTTGGGGGTCCTCTTCTGAGTTTTGGTTCCTCTCAAATTTTCTTCCTGTTTACTACAGTTTTTCCTGGCCAACATCTGTTGTAAAAAGCTATACACAAATATTATCAGATTTATTCATAAAGCAGATTTATTCATTTTTAACGAATGTCCCAAACTGCTGTAGAACAGTAAATACAATTCATGTTGCTTTTCTTAATTTTAATGTTTTTAAAATGATGATTACATTTGTAGAAATATTGTGGTGACTTCGACCACCCACACTAATAGGCCATAGAAAGTAATGCTAATAACAGAATATTTTAATATCAGTGGAAGGAAATGATCTTAAAAGGGAGAGCATTGCAGAACTTTTTAGAGGCAACAAGTGAGAATGTCCTGTCACTCCAAGACTGTAATCAAGATCTCTGAACGTCTAACATTTGATCTTTATGTGGAATCCGAACGAAGGAAGTCACTAAGTTGTGGAGCAAAAAAAACAAATGCAGAGTAGGGCTGCAACTAACGACTATTTTGATAGTCTACTAGTCATCGACTATTAAAAGGATTAGTCGACTAATCAGATTATAAATTGCATAATTATAAAATGGCTCTGATTTAGCTACCAGCTTTTACATTTAGTATGAGGTTATTTAAATTTTGTGGTAAATAATAAAGACAAGAAAGATAGTTCACTCAAAAGCATATTTTAATAAATAAGTTTCTTCTTATCTAACCTTACGATGGCTCCTGGTTTTGTGATGGTACTGAGAAAATGGTAACATACCATTATAACATTTATGAGCGAGTGACAAAGGCGTTGGTTACTTTACCGTTTTGCGTGCTTATTAAACGTGTAAGACCTAACTATTAAATTATAATTATAAGGTCGATAAACTATAACTTTCGTTTAACCGACCCGTCGCCGTTCCTCTTCCTCCGACATCTTTGGTTTTTCTGTAGGAACTTTCTTAACCACAAAACCAGGAGCCATCGGCCAATAGGATTCGCAAGCAGAAACTGCCAATAGCCCGCCCCCAAACTGTCCAAACCCGCCCCTTTCAAACCACATGCGTAGAAATCTCAAAAAAGCCGCTCATCGGTAATCTACTTTGTGCGCGAGGACATTTAACACATCGAGAGGAAAAAGACATTCGAGAGAGGAAAAATACAGTTTGTGCGCAATATCACAACCGCGCACTCGATTCTTAATTTTGTGCTCTCGAGTTTCACATTTGCGCTTGCGACTTTGAAATTTACGCCTGCAAAATTTTGGCGGCAAGCCATTTTGCGCGCTGTAGTTTTGGCGTTGATGTGACGCCATAGGGCCATTCTTCTAGCTGCCACTGAATGCTATTGCGCAAGAGCGAATCTCACCAGAGTGTGGTGTATTGGTGCACTCTATTGGAAAGCGGTAGTATTGCACAGGTAGAAAGGAAGGAAAACGTCTCACTCTGTTTAAAAATATGTCTGGCGACAATTATCGATTCGTCGGCGACTATTTTTATTGTCGACTTTTGTCGACAATGTCGAATAATTGTTGCACCCCTAATGCAGAGCTCGTAAGGCAAGCAACATGATTTTAACCTCAGTTCTCAATAGAGTGAATAGAGGCCAGTGCAGGAGAAATACTCTCGCTTTCCTTCTGTATTGGTACAAAATCTTGGATTGCATTTTTGAAATTCAGCTGAAGACTAAACTGTCCATATTGTAGCAACCCCACCAATAGAGAACTGCGGTAAAAGTAAAACTGAGTTCAGCTGATACGAGACCCATTTTAAAAAGTGTAAACAGGGCCTCAATGTGAAATTCTGAAACTCTCCCTTCTTCCTCTATGTCCACTTTTGAGGAGGACGCCTCCCTCAATGTTCGTCAAAGACCCAGAAGAAGCATAATGCGAAAAACAATTTAAACCCTACACTGTGAAATCCTTCCCCTTCGCCGTGTCTCCGAACGGCAGACGTGCTCCGTACGAACCGAGAGCGTGTAGCGTAACCTTGATGTCAGCAGCTCGGCTGGCCGCTCGGATGTGCAGCCGCCCGGTCACGGATGAAGTTAATGACCTTAGGTGTTGCAATCAGCCTTGATGATGGCGGTGGCTTCGCAATATGAAGGAATTGGTATTCAGCGTAGACATAGCAGGCCATGAATTATTAATGCCCGGCTCTGAGTAAACTTTCCCGGCTCTGGAGAGATGAGGCAGGGTGGCGGCTCTAGGGTAAATGGTAGGGAAGAAGGTGGGGGAGGGAGGGTGGATTTTGGGTAGGGGAAAATGCCCTACACACTTGAATGCACATCATGGGGCTGTAATCTCAGTGCATAACTTGGTCAGTCTGCAGGTCAATGTGTAAGTAATTGCTTTCATTTTTCTTCAGCTGGAAAAGAAATAGTTAATAAATAAGCGGAGGGGGTTGTTTGTTGTTTTGTTTTTACAGGCCGACGTAACTTTTCTCTTTACGCGGCATGTTTCTGCTTGCACTCGTTCCGTCTTTCCGGCGAGTGGAAAATGTCAGCGCCGGTAAGGGCTGGTGGATTCAATGGGCGAAACTGGCTTCTCGCCCGGTCTTCGGTGTGGTTCTTGAAGGACTTGTTGACTTAGCAGCGCTGCACGGTTAGTGGGAAACTGTCGTGGAGAGCTTTATGCTTTAGGTGTAAAGCCTGTGACCTCTTTAGAGAGCTGAGAGCCAATTTTTCTCCCTTCGGTGAGGGGGGTCCCAGTCCAAACTGAAAACACTGATCATACACATTGCAACATCCCTCACCCTCGGACATGTCAGTAATATTTAGTTAATAATTTTCCTTATAGGGTCTGGTCCTCACATAAAAATGTCCACAAAGCTACAGAATTTTCCGTCTTCTAGGTGAAAACCAGGTCCTCACAAATATCTTAAATTCTTTCCCACACAAACACACACACTCACACACACACACACACATCTGGGTTTGATGCTCCAGGCCACCGGCTCCCTCTCTGCTGCTACTGATAGCTTGTTTCTCTCCTTTCTGCTTCAACTCTCCTTCATCCTTCATTTTACAGATGATTCATGGAGACTGTCCGTCATTTTTCACATCCCCTCCTTCCTTCTTTCTTTTTCTTGCCACCAAACTTGATACCTGCCTTAAGGCTGCGCTAACTTGGCTGCTCGTTTACACTCCCACTTCCACTTCTCCCAGCAGATCCATTTGGCATCCAGTGCTGCCAGGACGCATTTAAATCTACTTTCACCAGCAAACTTCATCAGCACCACGCCACCTTTCCTCTCATCCTGCCTTTCTGCATAATAGCGTAGGGTTTATTGGCCAAACATGAATGTCCCTGCAGTGCTTTATAATCTCTGTAGTTATTAGGACTATAGTAGGAGCCTGCTCCTTATGGTTTCAGATCCTGGTACAGCTTGTTGTTGGTGAAACTGTCAAAATATTGTCTGTTATGTCTTTTAGAAACATTGGGAGTTCATAACATCATTCATCTGTCATTTCACACATACAGACTGACTCGCTGACTGACTGAGTGAAAGAGACTGACAGATTTATTAACGGACTGGCTGACTGAGCCAGACAGAGACAGACTTACTTTGACTGAGATAGACAGACTGACTGACTGACAGACCGAATTGCTGGCTAATGCAGATAGACTGTCTGACGGACTGTGACAGACAAACTGACTGGCTGGCAAACAGAATTGACTGACTGAGACTGGCTGACTAGTTGGCTGACAGACACACTACCTAAAGACAGGTTGGATGACTGATGGACGGATGCAGACTGACTGAGACGGGTAAATTGATTGACTGTCTAGCTGACTTAGACTGATGGAGACAGGCTGACTGACTGATAGATACAGACTGACTGGCTGACTCAAACAGACAAACTCACTAACTGGCCAGTTTACTTAAGACAGACTGACTTAACAGACTGACAGGGACAGACTAAACGACAGATGGAGGCAGACTGGCTACTACAAACTGACTGACTGGGACAGACTGACTAACAGAAACATACTGACGGAAACAGACTGACTGAGACAGATTGATGGACTGAGACTGCCAGATAGACTGATTCATTTACAGTTCGCAAAGGTGGAAAAGAGGGCAGCACGGTGGCGCAGTGGTTAGCGCTGCCGCCTCACAGCGAGAAGGTCTTGGGTTCGAGCCCCAGGGACGGCCGTAGGGTCTTTCTGTGTGCAGTTTGCGTGCTCTCCACGTGTTTGCATGGGTTTCCTCCCACAGTCCAAAGGCATGCCATATAGGTTAATTAGCAACTCTAAATTGGCCTCGTAAGGTGTGAGTTTGTGTGTGTGTGCGCACTGCGGTTTGTTGGCGCCTGCCCAGGGTTGGTCCCCGTCTTGTGCCCGAAAGTTCCCGGGATAGACTCCGGTCCCCCCGCGACCCCAGTTGGGATTAAGCGGTTGGGATACTGAATGAATGTAAACTGCTTGACTTGGCTAGATTTATATTCTATAATGTAACATAACTCATGTTAAAGAAAAGGAGAAATGTGAATTTGAGTGAATTTTTCAGATGTGAACGTAACAATCTTGAAGTGCATGTTGTCTTGTATATTTATTTTTTTGTTGTAAAAATGAAATATTCTAAAAGGGTCACGTCAAAATCCAACAGAAATGAGATGTGCGACGTTTCATTACACATCAGCCGTGTCTCCGAAGTTTTGTGTTTCTGTGTCTGCATGTTTCTGATGTTGATGTCAGGTCAAAAAGTTGTTCAACTTTTCCATTCTGCTTTCACTTTCTTTCTCCCCGCATTGTTCGACCCCATGCTGTGAAGCCTCCGGTTTGTGGATTGATGGTGTGAGCGTATTGTTGGAAATCATGCTTTGATCATGTTGTCATAAATTTGAAGTGTTGTTTATGGGGACCGAGGTTGGATCTTCACTTATGACAAATCTAATTGAATCCAGTGCCTGCACATCTCTGCTTTTCCCTCCCGATGAATAGAGAAAATGTCTCCGATGTGTCACGGCAGAGTAATTGCAGACACAATTTCAGTTTGAAGGAGAGATGAAATAAAGTAAGCACTGAGGTGTGTTCAACAGGTTTGAATTATTCATGTGTGTGTGTGTGTGTGTCTGTGTGTCTGTGTGTGTCTTGAGTTCAGGGCTGAGGGCTGCTTTTCAAGGATGTTGGTGAAACAGTAGACAATCTTTTTGCGTTCCAGTTATTAGTTGATTTTAGTTTGTCTCCTTTTCTGCAGAATACGTTCCGGTGATAAGTGAGTTTTTTGTTGGACAGTGTGGGAATTTTTCCAAACATGCCGTTGGGCTGGGTATACTGACATTAACAGTGACTCTTCTCCAGACTGACTTCCATTTCCCAATATCAGAGACAGTCTCCCTGGAGCATCATGGGCTTAAGGGTCTTGCTCAGGGGCTCAAGGGCTAGTCTTGCGTCCATGTCCTTTTGGTCAATGGTCTGACCACTAGATCACCACCACTGAGAGTGAAAGTGAGTATTTGTCATTGTGAATACACCACAGCGAAATGTGACCTCTGCATTTGACCCATCCATGAAGGAGCTGTGGGCAGTTTTGGCAGCCCCCGCGAGCAGTGCCCCTGAATGCCTAAGTAGTGCCTTTACCAGTCCGGGATTCGAACTGGCAACCTTCTGATAACGGGGTGAACACCCTAACTGTTACACTGCCGACTGCCCCCAACCATTGCTAACAAGTATACTTTTGGAAAAGAAGGGCGGCATGGT
Source organism: Distichodus sexfasciatus (assembly GCA_032718565.1). Classification (NCBI taxonomy): domain Eukaryota; kingdom Metazoa; phylum Chordata; class Actinopteri; order Characiformes; family Distichodontidae; genus Distichodus; species Distichodus sexfasciatus. The sequence continues at coordinate 3,044,863 of JAVGVS010000006.1, forward strand.
GGTTAGCGCTGCCGCCTCACAGCAAGAAGGTCCTGTTAGCTGCCCACTGCTCCTTCACGGATGGGTCAAACGCAGAGGTGACATTTCGTTATGGTGCACTGTGTGCTAGGTTGTGGTGTGTTCATAATGACTAATCTTTACTAACTTTCTCTTTTACTTTAGTTCTGTCAGTAAGACAGAATGGATTTGAACGTACACCTTCTGGTGTGTGGTCTGTAAGTTAAAATTCTCATGACCAGAACATTCTTGATGTGTACCTTTGGCAACAGCATTAATGAACTATTGGGTGTGTGTCTGTGTTCCGTTGTGTTAGACAGTCACATTACCATTATTAGTTAAAAGAGATCATATGGAGATAACAGATGTGAATATAATATACACAGTAGGGAGAAAATGAAGAAAATAATTATTCTTTAGAAACAATGTCTTGTCTAATGACCAGAGTTATTGTTATTCTTCTATTTTCTTTTTTCTTTTTTTAATGAAATGATTATTCTTGAGGAAAAAAGCAATATCTTTGTGTTTTTTGTTTTTCTGTAAATGTCAGTGCATGTACCTCTTGTCCCTCTCTACACTCACATCTAGGCTTATAGGTTCTTTATCAAAAAGATAAATCTCCCATTTAAAAAAAGTTAATATCTTTGTTTCTCTGCTAAGAATTTTGAGTATGAATTAAATGTCAGACCTGAAATGAATCTGTTTAGATGCTTTCCACTCGTCTGGGATTTTCCCACACCTCTGTAGCATGAGTGCATTTTGAAAGACGCTAGGTCTCAGCTGTGTTTGGAGAATCAGGTCTGGGTTGAATTTTCTGCGCATTCTGTTGGCCTTTCTTCACTACCTCACACCGAAGGTCACTTTCTTCTCCGGGTGAAACTCGCTCTCCTCGCATGCTGGTGACTTTTCCACAAGCTGAAGCCAGCAGTACGGCCATTAGAGACAATGTGAGCGATTTCCACAGACCTGCGATCTGGCACTCAACCCGGTGCTGTTAAACACCAGACTTCTGGTTCTTTACTCATAAATAACAAGGAAGCATTTGGAGGGAAATACGTTTTAAAGTGGTTTTATTCAGAGAGTTGATGTTGATGTTCTGAACACCTCCTGACACCTTGTCTTTTAGTTCAGGGCCAGTTTTTTTAGGTTTATTGGTGATGCAAATGAGACTGGCTGCCCTTACATTATTCCAAATTTGATTTGCAGACAGTCTGCCCTTTTTTGGGTCATAGTCCTACACCGTCCAAGACCCTGCGCCACCAGGACCCCTGTGTGAATTGACATGTAGCTTGCAGGATCACCTTAAATTCTCTACCAGATAAATTTAAGTGAATTTAAATTGAATTGATTTTTTGTCATTGTGAACACACCACAGCACAGCACACAGTGCATCACAACGAAATGTGACCTCTGCGTTTGACCCATCTGTGAAAGATCAGTGGCCAGCTTTTTTGGCAGCACCCGGGGAGCGGTGCTTGAGTATGGTACCTTTCTCATGAGTACCTCAGTGGTACTTTTACTGGCCTGGGACTTGAACCGGCGACCTCCTGATCACGGGGCCAACTCCCTTACCGTTACTCTGAATTGCAGAGTCCTGTAATTTGGAACTTGACCGCTGTATCCGTAAATGATCATTACAATACTAAAATCTAACATTTCTACATAACAAACACTTACATTCACACTATGAAATGTTTGAGCTAAACCAGGCCTGGCCCAGAGAAGGACGGAGTCCTCGTCTGAGTTTATATTATATTATTATAACTTGCAATTTCTGCTTATGAGTCCATTCAATATTGACTTGTGTGTTAGGTCAAGATTTGGAATAAGGGCCATGTGTTTGTGTTTTATTAAGAGTTGCTGGAACCTATATACTCAATCCACAATCATGTACAGTGTTTAACCTCTTAGAAAGTGGGCAAAAATTGTGATTTAATATGGAGTGAATTATTAGCTGAACATTTCCATCATTGCACCCTCTGTGGTAAGAAAACAACTTAATTGACAAAATCTTAGATTAAATTATAAGCTACAATTAGGTCATGGTAATGATGTCCTTACATTGTATTTTACAGGTAAATCAACAGTAAAGCAGCATTTGCTGTCAGAAAACACATATTTCAGAGTCTTTATATTTCTTAGTCATGTTCGTCATTCAGACACTTACACTTTCAAGAGCCACGTTGACTCATGCTTTATAGGCTTATGGGCTGATATTCTGCTTCATAACTCTGTCTTGCTCCTAAAAACACTTGAGTGCTTTCCATCTCCATTTTAGAGCTTGTTCAGAGGCGCCTCTTGTAGGTTTGAGTGCGTTAGTCACAGCCTCAGCAAGAGCAGTAGTGACACTGAGGAGGAGGCGGCACAGCACACAGCTAAAGATGAGTCGCCCCTTTACCAAGCGCATCGTCATCAGTCGAGTACGGAAGAGATTCACACGCCAGGCCTACACGACTACACCACATGACTACGCAATATCCATTACTTTGAGGTGGTGCGGTATTATACCCTAAAGCACATCATCTTTTTAAAAAAGAAAAACGGAAACACCGCCAGGTTGCTGACTAACATTGCTAGGCTACTGACGCCTTCTCCTCTAGCTAATAGGAATTTCTGCAAGGGCACATATGGGTAGGACTGAGCAATATGACCTCAGATCCATATACAATTAAATTAACATTTTACCCAGTTAACGGTTTATGGACAATTATTGTATTTTTGTGTTTTTGTTTGTATTTTTGTTATCATTGGTCTTTCGAGGTTTGTAAATATACTATTAAAACTGGGACATATTTCCTAATGAAAAAGCGCAGATCTTTGTGATTTCAAAATAATCAAAGGAAAATCACAAATGTAGTCAGACTGGATGGGGCAGAGCCACTTAACAACACACGAGGTATGTTTAGGTAGGTTAGTATGTTTATAAAGGCATAGTATATGAACTCCCACTGGGGAAAGTATTAACAGAAGCTTTCAAAAGTCCAAATCAATTTCAAGGGCAAGATTACTTCGTTTAGATGGGGTGTAATGATTAGGGATGCCCTGTGATGAGAATGTCACCAGTTTAAGTCCCAAACTGGTAAAGGTACCACTAAGGTACTCATGAGCAAGGTCCCACCCCCACGCACTGCAGAGGTCACATTTCATTGTGGTGCACTGTGGTGTGGTGTGTTCACAATCACAAATAATCACTCACAAAATTCACCAAGAATTCACTAAATGTACTGAATATTGGGTTAGATTCATTTTCAATGAACTGTCCACAGTCACGTTGTTAACGTTAATTCAGAGAGTAGCAGAAAACTAGAATATTTTAAACGTATCACATATTTTGTAACATGCTAGTCTCCGGTGTGCAAACCAATATATTTTACATTTACATAGGAAACCATATAATGTGATTGATGGAACCTAGATTAATCAGATCAATTAATCAATCAGTTTTACTGTGGTATTTTATGTTGGTCCTTGTTAAAAGGCAAAACAGTAGTAATTGTTATCTTTTGGACTGATTTCCTGCACAGATTGTAGACTAAGAGCGGTATAGAGAGCCTTACTGAGGGTTAAGATGCACAACATATACTCCTGTAACAAATAAAAACATGAATGTGGTACATGACTGACAGTTGTTGACAGCTTCTGTGATGTGATAGGTTTCTGAATTGTGACACATATACAGGACAGACTTCCAGCAAGCCCCAAACCGTAACTTCACAAACTGGGGTAGAGAAAAGCAACCAGACCTAGTGAGTTAAAACTGCATTTTATTATAACCAGTGCCCTAGTGACCCTCTGCTAGACCCTGCCTTTTACAGTGCAGTGTGAGACTTAAAAACATTGCTGATCATTATTTATGTACTTATTTATTTATCACTTTCCACACATTCCAAGTCTCAAAGTTGTAGGTTGTGTAAGAGCCTTTTAAAAAATGGAGGAAGAAGTTAGTCAGAGAAGTTCCATATCGTAGCTTAAAAACAAGTTTCTTTCATTATGGCTCTTAGCCAGCGGCGGTGTGATCTGTCAGCTAACGCAATGCCCACTTTTGACTTTTTAATGCCAAACAGCTTTAATGTGAGACCTTTAGCATAGACCTTTATGATTATACTAAACAAGCTTCTAGGAAGGCTCTTATTTGGATCCATCTGTGTTGAATATTTGCTTGGTTTACACTTTAGGCTTTCTTGCTAATTGCTATTTTTATCATGCTACACAACTGAAATACACAAATACAACATGTAGTTGGAATGCAGTTTGACATAGTAAAGTCTATAAACATGTATTTTGTAGCTTTCTTGGCCCACCAGAGTGACATCAGAGTGTGGATTATGAATTGCGCTAATGATGGCATGAATATTTAACACTTTCACATCTTGTACATGGCAACATGCATAGCCAGTACATTGTGTTGTATAAGACACTTTGCATCTTCGCTTTGCTACCTTCCCCCTCAACCGCTCATGACATTAAAAGTGATTTTGATTCGAGCCCAATGTTTGAGTAGCAATTATTGCATTAAAAGGAGCAGTCCGGGGAGGCTGGCTGTAATGCAGCCCCAGGGGTAGTCGCTCTTACGTAAGCCGTCGTGCAGATTGCTTTGTATGTTTGGGCCCCAGGTAAGCCGTGCCATGGTGCAAACACCATCACTCCAGCCGTCTCATTTCCGCCTCTCTCCCACATACACACTCCCACCGGGGCTGCGGTGGTGGGCTGAACTGGCCATAGCAAAGGGGAAAATGATGGGCAAGACGGCGGGCTTTATACTGTGATTTTTAATGACCTACTGTGATGATTTGTGTCTGGAATCTTAGTTGGTGCAGCTACGTCACAACTAGCATCACCTGCTGAAATGTTGCCATACTGTGTTCATTTCTACACCTCTGGTTGGATGCTTACATTCTGGAAACCAGAACAAGTTGAGTTGAGGTCAGCTGACTCCAGATTAAATGAGTGAGTGATTATTTGTCATTGTAAACACAGCACAGCACACAGTGCACCACAGCGAAATGTGACCTCTACATTTGATCTATCCCTGAAGGAGCAGTGGGCAGCTTTGGCAGCACCCTGGGAGCACTGCTTGGGGGTGGGACCCTGCTCATGAGTACCTTAGTAGTACCTTCCCCATTTCAGGACTTGAACTGGCAATTATTATTATTATTATTATTATTATTAATAATAATAATAATAATAATAATAATAATGTCTATTGATTGTTACTAATATTGAGATGATTTTTTTCTTCTAAAACAGCAATCTGTAGTGTGTAATGAATGTGGAGTTTGGAGGGTTTCTAGTTTAAATCTTGACCGGTACATCAGTGGTACCTTTACATGTGAGCAAAGCACTGATCTGCCATTTTGTTGTGATGCTTTGTGTGCTGTGACGTGTTCATGATAACAAATAATCATTCACTTTCAAAAGTTATTCTTAACAAGACAGCCCAAGTGCTGTAGTTTTCAGCAGATTGCACTGTAGTTAAAGTATCCACCTTGATCTCAGAAATCCTTCAGCAAAGCTGGAAACGCATCTCTCAGTGATGGCGATCGAAAGCCACACGTGTAAAAGCTGTTATTACAGCAAAGGAAGGGGACTTTTGAGGAGAAAATTGTCTCAAACTATATCATATTTATGATTCTTATTTGTGTGTATTTGGCCACTTCATTTGTGTTGTTTCAAAGTTTTGATCACTACATATCTAGTAGGGGTGTTGAAATTAAT